>CM019713.1:70253018-70459427 GCA_009760885.1 Achatina immaculata | reverse complement strand
ATGAATATGCTTCATCAGGACAAACAGTCAACAAGGAATACTATTGTGAAGTTTCGTGGCATTTGAGGGATGCTGCAGTTTGTCGCAAAAGGCCAACATTGTATGAGAGTGATGAGTGGCAACTCCACCATGACAGCACACCTGCCTGTGCATTGCATCGTGTGCAGCAGTTTCTTGCTAAGCACCAAATTCCACAGGTTCAACAGCCACCATATTCACCTTATATCACTTCCTGTGACGTTTTCCTATTCCCAAAAATATACCACTTGAAAAAGATTTCAGGATGTCAAGGAGATACAACAGAATGTGACAAAACAGTTATTTCCCCATATCAGAAGATGCCTTCAAAAGATGCTTGGAGCAGTGGAAACAGTGTGGGGCTAAGTGTGTTGCTTCAGAATGGGACTGTTTTGAAGGTAGTTAAATTCATATCTTATCTTATATCTTATATCATTCCCTTGCCATTAAACGTCACATAGGGCTCGCAAGGTAGTTCGCCAATTTTTGGTTACATTACAGATCTATAACTCTTGTAGTTCTTTTTTTTAATAAATACAGTCCAGATACTTTTTGATCACCCCTTGTATTGCCATAGAAGAAATGAATAACATTCACAATACAAGAGGAACATATGAAGAAAAAGCATTTATTAGCAAAAGAAAGTGTTTGACAAATAGCAGGGGAGCCATAAAAAACACAAGAGGTCAGATAATAATAGTAGAAGATGAAATATCTAAAAAAAGATGGTCAGAATATATGAGACCTATTTGAAGATAACAGAGGCAAGATGAAACATTGATGGTTCACCAGTAATGAGAGCAGAGGATGAAATAGCCATAAACAAGATGAAAGGAGGTAAAGCCAGATGGCATTACCATAGAAATGATAAAAGCATGGAAGGAATTTGGTGTTGACAGGATAACAGAAATATGCAGTAACTTATACAGACTGGGGTATATACCTCAGGAACTGAGACACTCAGAGTTTGTGGCACTATCCAAGAAAACAAAAGCCACAGACTACTCAGATTTTAGAACTATAAGTCTGATGAGTCATGTGTCTAAAATTCTCCACATATACTTATCACATGAGCATATGTTTAGAATTATATCAAACAGTTCAAAAGTTATAAACACAAACACCAAGCTAAGATTATTCAATTCAGATGTAATATCCACTCTCATTTTTGTATGCGAAAGCTAGAAAACAACTAAAGAAATATACAACAAATTAGACTAAATGCCTAAGGAAAATACTTGGTATAAAATGGAATGAATTCAAGAACAATGCAGAGGTAAGGTAGATGAACAAACAACAGCCTGTCTCATGGGTGAGCAGAAAAAGGAGATGGACATATGTCGGTCATGTGATGAGAAAAAACAGTCAGAGAATCCCAAAACAAGCTATCAAGTGGAAGACAACAGGCTGAAGAAAGAGAAGTCGACCACGTGAAACTCTAAAGAGAACATTGTTAAGAGAGGTCAGTTTAGTGGGCATAACATCTCATGATGAGTTTGAAAAGCTCATTGAAAATGGGAAAACTTGGCGAACTACCATGCAAACCCTATGTGACATCTAAAGGCACAGGAAGGATGTAAGTGTTCAAAAATGCCTTTTACTTTTAAAAATGTATCCTTTTGTTTTGTTGGAATTCTTTTGCCATTTTTTCCCCACAGTGTTGTAATTGCGAATTGTAATTTAAACTATCATAAATCAATGACTGCCTGTACATGTACTTTATAAAGTGCCTTTAAAAAATATCAAATTTTGATAAAGAGTAAGGCCAACCTTTGTTTTTTTTTCAGTGAATGGCACATTGGTTGACAGTTGGTGGTTAAGACTGACAACAATTAAGTATTTTGAGCACTGCTTTTTGAAACAATACTTTAAAAATAGATAAGTGTTAAGAGGAATATTTCTAAGAGTTCTGGGCAACAAAGAAACAACTCATATAGAGTTACTATATTTCAGTATCTTGAGAGTGAGAATGATTTATATATGGCGTGTTTGCTAGAAGTCAGCCAGCACCTCTTTAGAAGATTCAGTTTCCTGTTTAAAATTAGCATCAAATCTCCTTTTGCAGAAGATTCAGCAGAATTTGCTGGCAGACTTGGTCTGGTTCCTGTCCTACTAGATCTGTTACAGGAGAAAGGTTTGGAGACAGACCAAGTGCAGATTTTAATCCTGACCTTGGCACATGTGATGGAGTCATGCAGTGAGTTTAATACAAAGTTAACATTCATAATTCTGTAGGTCCTATAAGTGGAAATATTCATAATTTTGAAGGTCCTATAATTGTGTATCTGAGAAATATGCTTCCATCTGCCAGTAACTCTCTGGGAAAATTATTGATTGATATTGAATCATAAATGTTCATTGCTAACTATAGACATTTAATCTTTCTTAGGTTTAGTATAAACACTCATTTTTGCTGAAATATGAAAGTGTAGTATTTGAAGAGGTGATGTGAGGATTATATGATATTTTATATTTGTAGATGAGTACTGTCAACAAGTTAGTCGAGGCAGTGGCTGTCACATTCTTATCAATTTGTTGACTGATTGTCAGGATGAAGAGCTGTGTAAGGTCATCAAGTATATCTTTACTTTATGTAAGACTACAGGTAAACAGATTTTTTTATTACTGTTTTTAGTGTTGTTACATAGTAGAGGATAGAAAATATGTACATTAAGAGAGGACACCATCTGTAGTACAGTGTTTTCAGAAAATAACTGTGCACTAACCCAGTGTCGATCCGGTATTGTAGTGATGTCTTAATGACTGCGGTATCTAGCCACAACTGATTAGCTTATAATACCTAACATTTTTTAATCAGAATGCTTAATTGGTGGCTCCAGCCATGGCAGGTAGATGTGGCTAGATACCACAGTCATTAACTCTTCCCGTGCCACAGGAAGAAATGCAGACGTTCAGTTTGGTGCCGGAATAAAAACGTTTGTCTTGATCTGTATGGGGGCATAGTTGTAAAATGGATTGGAAAACAGTATTTCCGTGTACTTATTATGTTTCAAAGTATAACTAAATGTATGAAAATTTCATAAATGCAGAGTTTTTTAAGAAAAAAAGGAGTAATGTGATGTTTTTAGACAGTGACTGTGCCCAGCTCACCATCGGCTAGGTCTAGATCTACACTACTTACCATATGAGATGTCTAGATCTACTTGTCGATCTCATATTCTGATTCTGTGTTGCATTCTCGCTAAATTAATGTCTGAAATAACCTTCTAACTACTTCTTCGGTCGTCTAAATATGTCTAGATCTCTCTCTGGACCTTAAGTGCCCAGGGCACATGGGGCTTCCGCAAGGGTTTTCCACAAATGCCTGTCTTTCGCCTTTTTTTCTGCTCTTGCCCAGGTGAGCCCTCTATTGCTCAACATCCTTTCTGTTGTTCTTCTCCATGTCTCTTTTGGTCTACCCTTACTTCTGCTCCCCTGTGGTGTCCATCTTAGTGCTATTTTTGGTAGTGAGTTGTCAGTCATTCGGAGCACGTGTCCCAACCATCGCCAGCGTCTTTCCTCAATAATTGTTGTCAGTGGTTTCATCTGCATTTCTGCCAATAAGATGTTATTTCTTATGGTGTTTGGCCAAAATATTTTTTTAATTCTACGTAAACATTTAGTCTGGAAAGAATTCAACTTGTTTTCTATGGTTTTGGTGATTTTCCAGCATTCACTTCCATAGAGTAGTACACTTAGAACATTACTCTTAAATATCCTGATTTTCATATTTATGCTTAGTTTATTTGATTTCCATATATTCTAGCATTGCAAAAGCCTGTTTGCTCTAGTAAGTCTGCTGTTGATGTCCTCTGTGCTGTCTCCATTTTCTACTACTCTGCTGCCAAGGTATACAAATTCGTTGACCTCCTCCACTAACTTGTTATCTACTCTGAGTACATTTCTGTTGTTCACATTTTGCTTCATTAACTTTGTCTTTCCTACGTTGATCTTTAGTCCTACGTTGTTTGCATTCTGGGTTAACTTGTTTATTTTATCTTGCATATCTTTGTGACTGCTTGATAATAGACAAATGTCGTCCGCAAAGTCAAGGTCCTCCAGCACTGTGTTAAGGGTCCATTGTAATCCTCTGCGTTTGTCTGATGTTGCCTCCTTCATTAACCAGTCTACTGCCAAGATAAATAATGTTGGTGATAGTACACATCCCTGTTTCACTCCTGTTTGTACCCTAAAGCTGCTGGAGGTATGTTCTCCACAGATAACTTTGCACTGAAAACCCTCGTATAGGGCTTTGATTACATTAACTATTTTATGGGGGAGGCCATGCCATCTTAGGATTTTCCACAGTGCATCTCTGTTGACACTGTCAAAGGCTTTCTCAAAATCTATGAATAATGCATATGTTGTGCTATGCCATTCATTTGCCTGTTCTAATATTTGTCTAAGTACAAATATATGGTCTATGCATGATCTTCCTTTCCTAAATCCTGCCTGCTCTTTCCGAAGTTTTTCCTCAAGTGTTGGTACAATTCTGTTGATGATTATTCTGCAAAATACTTTACTAGTGAGTGGCAGTAGGGTAATGCCTCTCCAGTTCCCGCAATCTCTGAGGTCACCCTTCTTTGGTAGTTTTACTATAAGACCAGTTTTCCACTCCTCTGGGGCTTTTTCTAAATCCCAATTTGTTGTAATATCCGGCAAAGTTGTTTTGGTGTTTCTGTTTCTTCTGCTTTCAACATCTCAGCAGTCACTTCATCTTCGCCTGGTGCCCTGTCTGATTTTAGCATCTTTATCGCCTCTTTTACTTCATTTATTGTTATTGGTCCTGTATTGATGTTTAGTTCCGCTTTTGCTTCAGGTATATCTATTGCTTGTGCTGCTTGTGTTCTGTTTAGTAGGGTGTTAAAGTGTTCCCTCCATCTTTCAATTTTTTCTCTTTCTCCACTGACCAGTTGTCCATTTTGTGTTCTTACTGCACTTTCACATCTTGTATTGAAGTTACCTGTCATCTGCTTTGTGATTTTATATATGGTTTTCATGTCATTTGTATATGCTGCTTTCTCTGCTGTCTCTGCTAAGTTGTCATAATACTGACGTTTATCTTGACGGCATGATTCCTTCACTTCTTTGTCTTTTTGTGCATAATTACTTAAAACTCGTTTTTAAGCCGTTGTGATTTGGTGTTCAGTAATTTTTTCTTGATTTCTTTTCTTTGCTCTATCTTTTCCCATGTGGTCTCACTTATCCATTCCTCTTTTCTCCTTTTCCGATATCCCAGCACCTCTTTTGCTGTTTCCTGTAGTGTTTTATTGAACTCTAATATGGACATTTCTGCTTCGTCTTGTAGGACACTGAAGCGGTTCTTAAGTATTATTGAGAATTCATTTCTTGTTTGCTGGTCTATCAGTTTTCTTGTATCAAAATGTATCTTTCTGTGTTCTCCGATTCTGGCTTTCCTTAATTTTAGTTTTATTTTTGCTACCAGAAGGTTGTGATCACTTCCTATATCTGCTCCTTTCCTTGCTCGCACATCTTGTAGTGACCGTTTCCACTTGTTGTTTATTAGTATGTGATCGATTTGGTTTTCTGTGGTTTTATCTGGTGACCTCCAAGTCACCTTATGGATGTTTTTGTGTTGGAAAATTGTCCCTCCGATGGTCATCATGTTTTCTTCACAGAAACTGCACAGTCTTTCTCCATTTTCATTTATTTCTCCGATTCCTTCTCTTCCCATGATTCTTTTTCTATCTTCATTTCCTTCACCTACTTTTGCATTGAAGTCGCCCAAGATGAGTAGCATGTCATGCTTGGGTATTGTTTCTACTGTGGCTTGGAGGCTGTTGTAAAAATCTTCTTTTAATTCCTCTTCAGCTGCTTCTGTTGGTGCATAACAAACTATAATAGACAGCTTCGTGAATCTTGAGTTGAAACGTGCATATAATAATCTCTCATTTATTGGGGTCCATTTCAGCAATGCTCTTGATGCTTCTTTTGTTATAATCAATGCTACTCCTCCTTCATGAAGATCTTCTTTACCTGACCATATTATTGTATCTTCTGTGTGCTGTGTTGTTAATTTCCTTCTGCCTTGTCCTGTCCATCTTGCTTCTTGTATTCCTAGTATGTCTAGTTTGTATCTGTGCATTTCCTTGATGGTTTGTGCTAGTTTTCCAGTCTGGTTTAGTGTTCTTACATTCCAGCTGCCTATTTGCATCTTTTGTTTAGGTTCCAGGAGGTCTGCAGTCGGGCTAGGGACTTCCAGTGGCTGGCTTTCATCCACAACCTTCATGGGCTCAGTTTCCTGATACGCATTTCTCCTTCCACCTGCATTTGCTTTTTCCCTTGCTTCTGTTTCTGTAGCAGTCTGATTGTTTTTTACCAGATAGGGTTGCTGGCCCTATGCTGAACCCTCCTTAGTCGCCTTTTACGATCATGCATGGTAGGGTACAGTGGTCCTATTCTTTGCAGATCCCGGGTACCACACGGGGGATGTCTAGATCTACTTTGGATACAATCAAGAGTAGTGGGGTGGTCACAGGCCTTGTCTATACCCCTATCTACATCATCAAAAATAGAAAAATTTCCATGTTTCTCTTCCTTTTTCTCGCTCGGCATTGCTCGTAACTAGCACTCTTTCGCCATTTTGAAAAGTATCACCGGAAACGCGGACGAAATATGTATAATCTAAATGTTACACCAGTTGGTTTGTCACTGTAATGAACATGGGATGCAACTCAGTAACTGGAAATTCTCACTATCGCGACAATGGCATGGAAAGAGTTAATATATCACTACGATACTGGAATAGCGCTTAGTTACTTATGGAATACCCTGTATATGTTATGGGTGCTTTGACCTAAGGGATATAAAACTAGAGGTAGCAGGAGTCTTTCATAGGCCAGATTCACTCCCTTGGAGGGCTACCAGGAAAGAGCCTAGTGAACGAATGAATTAGAAACAGATGTTCTTATTGTGGTGGAGCCAGCTGAGAAGGTTGGCACTGAAGCTTGCTAGGAATGTTTCAGTCCATCTTTTTATGCACAGTCTGAGATATGAAAGAAGTCGTGGCAGTCAGCTTTGTTGTTCTGGCATTAAGAGGATGGGGGGGGGGGGGTGTATGTGTGGGAACAAGAAACAGTAATTCTAATCGAACTGCATACAGAGCAACAACAACAACATTTATGTAGTAAGTTTCACACTTTTCCTCATGTCTCAAATAGCAATAATGTATGTTAACAGTCTCTAGTGTGACAGTTTCTTTGTTTCATAATTTGCTTATGTCTCAAGTAACAAGAATATATGTAAATCAGTCTCTTGTATGACAACTGTTGTTACATTTGTTTTATCACTGTTGGTTTTATGATGCAGGTAACGATAAAAAATGGAGTAGCAAAGATGGAGATACAGAAAACTATGAATTGTCAGCAAGGTTTGTATCATACATTAAGAAAGACTTAAAATTTGATATTGTAAGTGTTTCACTGTGTGTGATTATCCTGGCTCAGAATGTTGAATTGATGATGGTGATGGTGGTGGACTTCATGTGGCCGCCAGCTAAGTTGTAGGGAACTCATGACATAGTGAAGAATTTGGCCATGTATTGACCAACTTATTGTCAAGCTAGTCTCTTACTCTTCTAGTTCTCGCCTTTCTAAAGTGTTTCAGGACTGGTCATACTTGCTTCTTTCCTAACTGAGCTCTTACAAAATCTGTGGCTGAAATTATTACAATTTATTATTCACACAGTTTTTAAAAAAAAGTGAAAATAACTGAGCCTTATGTTCCTAATGAGAGAAATTGACTTTTGCTGCTGAAAGTATATCACACAATTTCTTGCTAAATGATACTATGAATAGTGTAGGAAATAACATTTCTTTATAAGTTTCTGCCACATTTTGATACTGCTAATTTTGTGCCGAAGAAAAAGAGGTCAACCACATGAAACTCTAAAGGTGACATTGTTAAGAGAGGCCAAATTAGCAGGCATAAAATCCCTTGCTGAGGTTGAAAACCTTGCCGCAAAACAAGAAAACTTGGCGAACTACCATGTGAGCCCCATGTGACGTTTAGCGGCACAGAAAAGAGATAAGAGGAATTTTGTGTTACACAGGTTGAAAAAGTTTTCCTGCAAGCGACACTTACATCTTTTATTTGTCTGTTCATCTTTCAGAGACTTGACGTATTCCCTCAGCGAAGACATTGCCACACTATCCAATCAGTTGAGCTTGCTTGAAAAACTGCCAGAAACAATTCAGTGGATGAAAAAGGCAGACGTACGAGCTAGAAATCTTAGCAACTCAGAATCTTCCGTTGATTCTTGCTCTGATTTGAATAAACCTGAGACTGCAGGATCAGGCACCTGCACTTGGGGGGAGTTTTCTAACAGAGCTGGGGGCTTGGATATCACTAGACAGAAAGTCCAAGGCAGGTTAACTCATGCTGGCTGCCAGCTTAGTTATCTTGATGAAGATGAAGTCAGGAAAGGATGTGCAGTAGCTCCAACTTCTGTTCACAACAATCAGCCCACAGGGCAGAAAAATAAGCAGGTTGCCCAAGGTTCTTTTGCCGTGAGAGACGGACAACGTCTAGGAACATCAGATGTAACTATTAGTGTGGGTAATAGACAGTACCTGAGATCAGAATGTGCAGACAGTGTAAGTGGCAGAAATATACCAGCAGATATTTGTGGTCCTTGTACTCTGTGTCACAGTGAACAACCTGGTGTACAGTCTGGTTTAATGAATATCAGTTGTGGATCTTCTGTGAAGTTTAGAAATGATGGAGACATTGCTGACCGGAAAGAAGCACATGGAACAGCCAGTGGAAATGGAGGTACTGCAGAACTTGGATTCCAACATAGTTTAAACAAAGCATTATGTCAGTGTAATAATCTGCAGGACAAGATGGTTTCAGCTTGTGATGGTGAGCTGGTGAACAGCAGGAAAGTGAACAGTCACCAGTGCTGTTGTTGTAACAGGAAAACTAGAGCAGCTGAAGCAGGTAGCAGTGAAGTTCCTGATTTAAGAATCTTAGGTGAGCAGGAGTCCAGGCAACTAGAAGCTGAGAATGCAGGTTGTAAGGAAATCTCTAGTGAAAAAAACTTAATTCCACACAGGCAGATTAAGTGTCAAAAAAGCACTGGCTTGTGCTGTAGTGAACAAGAAAGCAGAGAAACAAAACATATGATGCTGCATTGTGTGCATTGTTGTCACAGACTGGAGACTGAAGATCTTGGAGCTGTGGATGATACACAGTACCCAGAAAGTGTTTTATCTCATAAATCACACACATCCATAGAAAGAAGGAGGAGATCACACACTCTTTCACCAGATCATGCTATAGGAAATGTGCCTGAGAAGCAAACAGATGGAAGAATTCATATTTCACACAGTACATCAAATACCCCTCCATCTGGAGATCAGAGAACAAACTTACAGAACTGTTCTACACATTTAAGCAACCCAGGCTTGGCTTGTGTTCACACTGAATGTCAGTCTAACTCAGCCAATGGACCAGTCATGGCTGGCAGTATAAAAACTGGGGAAGAAGCAAACATTACAGACCAAGTGTCTTATGGGAGTAGATTGCAGCAGGTTGTACACCTGCAGAAAGTGATGTCTTCATTGATCTCCTCTCTTATTCCCAGCCAAGATGAGCATCCTCCTCAGAAGTTGGAGAGTTCCAGTAATGTTGAACAACAGAGTCTGCATATAGACAGCTCTGCTGGATCCACTGGTGAATGTAATAATATACTTTCAGCTTGTGATGTTAGGGAGCTGCAGCCTGATCTGGGGCACACTGAAGTATTGAATACAGAATGTATCAGTCACAGACAGGATCCAGTAGTCACAGCACCAAATGTGAAACAGGTAGAGAAAAACCAGGCCTGTGATCTTCATACAGGTAAGCTAACACAGAATCAGAGTGATGGTGAAAACATTGAGGACCAAGCCAAGCATACTGCTCAAGTGACACAGAGGAATCTCAGCATTCAAAGGACTCATGCTTTTGTCAGTTCAGAGAATAAGTTTAATCATGCAGAAATTACAGTTCATGATAAAGCTGTAACATCAGAAGTTGGTAGTTCACATGAGATTTTCACATCAAGTGATTATAATGGTGAACATAAAGTATTTGTGAAACCACTACAGCCACCTTCATCTACGTCATATATAACAGCTTTCCCCAGATCGGACCACCATAGTTCAAATATCCGCAGAGTGAAAACCCCAGCACCCGGCCATATGTTGGGAGGAGACATCTGTCAGAATAAAACTTCTCTTGCGGCCAGCAAGTTGAGAGAAAAAGTGAAAAAGTCAGGTCAGTGTTTGCCAGAACCTTCTCCAGCGCTGTCACAGTTTGATAGCTTGCTGGACAAGATGGCAAGCAACAGCCTCTCAGTTCATGCCACCAACATTCAGCCACCAGATGAATCCTCAAGTGGCTTCGAGTCCTTGAATATCAGTGAACATAATGGCAATCCTGCTTCAGTAACTGAAAGAGGTAAAGACCTGACAGTGAACATGATATCAAGGTCTGATCATCCACAACAAACATATCCACCCACTTCAGACTTCCAGAGAGCTGGTTCACACACTGTAATCTCACTGCAGAGGAAAAATGCCAAATGTCAGAAAGTAGAAGGACCATCTCTTCTCAGTCCAAACAAGCATTTACAAGCCCAGAAGACAGTAAGAAAAGCTGAGAGTCAGTACAGGCTGATTAGGCTGTTTCAGACCAGAGAACTGGAGACTAAAGAAGGTATATTGAGCAAAGATCAAGAGCACATTTGTTTACAGTTTCACATTGGTTATGCATCATCATCATGTGCCATGTCAGTAGCCTTTGAGTGTATGCTTCTCCGCAGATCTCGTGTCCTTGACATTTTCCAGCAGCTCAGTTGGTGATTTTTTTATTATGCCATCGCGTTTGACCATCTATAATTTTTTTTTTCTCATCTTCCCCTGCCTCTCTGCTCATTTATCTTTCCTGTTGTTGTGATGTTTTTAAACCCCCTCTTCTCATGTGTCCAGTAAGTGATGACTCTTGTTTTCTTATGGATTTAATTTGGTTCATTTCTACATATGCTTTTCTTAGACATTCCCTGTTTATCATCTTAGCAGTCCATGTTATTCTTAACATCATCTTAGCTGTCCATGTTATTCTTAACGTCATCTTAGCTGTTAATGTTATTCTTAACATCATCTTAGCAGTCCATGGTATTCTTAATGTCATCTTAGCTGTCCATATTATTCTTAACATCTTAGCTGTCCATGTTATTCTTAACATCATCTTAGCAGTCCATGGTATTCTTAATGTCATCTTAGCTGTCCATGGTATTCTTAATGTCATCTTAGCTGTCCATGGTATTCTTAATGTCATCTTAGCTGTCCATGGTATTCTTAACATCATCTTAGCCATCCATGGTATTCTTAACATCATCTTAGCTGTTCATGTTATTCTTAACATCATCTTAGCTGTTCATGTTATTCTTAACATCATCTTAGCTGTCCATGTTATTCTTAACATCATCTTAGCTGTTCATGTTATTCTTAACATCATCTTAGCTGTTCATGTTATTCTTAACATCATCTTAGCTGTCCATGTTATTCTTAACATCATCTTAGCTGTTCATGTTATTCTTAACATCATCTTAGCTGTTCATGTTATTCTTAACATCATCTTAGCTGTCCATGGTATTCTTAACATCATCTTAGCTGTCCATGGTATTCTTAACATTCTTCTTATAAACCTCTGTTGCCTCTAGTGATCATTGCATTGATCTATTGACTGTTAATGACCCACTTATGTAGAATAGGATAGGCTCGGTGTAGTCTTTTAGAGCACACTTTTTGATGTTCATTGATAGAGATGCATTGCACAAGATGTTTCTCATTTGTTTGAAAACTATTTTGATTTGGCATATTCTATTTTTGATTGCAAAGGTGCATTTCCCATCTGATGTTACTCAGGTGTCCAGATATTTAAATGTATGCGCTTGTCTCAGTGTTGTTACTTTTACCTTCACATTGTATTTAGATTGGCTCTTCTTTTGTGATATGACCATTGTTTTTGTTTTCTTGCTAGCAGAGTAAGATGTAGTGTACCTTGAATCCTCTAAGCCAACTGCTGCCTTGTGTGTAGGAGAAAATCCAAAGGCTAACAGAGTAAGAGGTACCTTGAATCCTCTACGCCAGCTGCTGCTTTGTATGTAGGAGAAAATCCAAAGGCTAACAGAGTAAGAGGTACCTTGAATCCTCTACGCCAGCTGCTGCTTTGTATGTAGGAGAAAATCCAAAGGCTAACAGAGTAAGAGGTACCTTGAATCCTCTACACCAGCTGCTGCTTTGTGTGTAGGAGAAAATCCAAAGGCTAACGGAGACTGTACACAAACCTTCAGAAGGCAACACAGAACCACTGTCATAATTCCAAAAAATAGTCTTTCATATCAACAGAAATCCAACTGAACTGAATGACATTAATGGGTGTTCAAATAGAGCAGCCTTATCTAGTATGACTTTTCATGTGCCATGGGTAATGCCAGATTGTCATCAAGTTACTGGTGGCAAAACAAATTCAAACTCACAGCGTGGAATGTGAGAACATTATATCAGAAGTCAATTGCGGCAAGTTAAAAGATTCTGTAAATTTGGCTTTCTCTGTCTCTCAGCATTTTTCTGCCACATATTCTTTTCTTTTATAGATTATAATTGCCATCTCAGTAAAGAACAATGGAATGGTGGTACTTCATGCAAACATTCATGGATTCAGCCCATGTCAAATATTATTTAAACTATAAAATTGCAGTATACAACAGATGTGTTATACTATAATTCTGTGTTTGCTTTCAGTGTTGCAAGAGGACACTTATGAGTGTATGTAATAGTGACTGTTGAGTTATATTTAACTGTTAATAAAAGTAGAAAATATTTCTTGAAAATTTTCTGCATTGCCAGTGATACTCAATGTTTTGATTAAAATTTCTTAAATTTGATTTTATCCATCAGATCCTGGTGGTCATTCTTCAGGCTGCTCAAAACATCTGTGTCCAGGTACAGGGTTCTGGTATTTCTGCTAATGCAGACTTGAGAAAGTGGAAGGGAAATGTGTGTGTTGGTTGTGGTGAGAAAGAGATGACAAACTAGAAGAACATTATCAGAAGAACATATGTCCATAAACTTCATTAGATGGCAAAATGTGTGAGCTGTGACTAGGTGGTAAGGCAGCACATGTTACACAGTTTCATTGTTCTTCTTCTGTGTTCGAGATTGTTGGTCACATCAGATCCTTATCTCTGTTGACATGGCAAAGCCCGCAGTCCACTCCAGATCCTGATAGGAGCTCCAAAGCTTTTGCCCCAAGCTTGTGTCCTTAAGCCATGTCTCACACCTCAGGTCAGCATGGTTTGGGCACTCTCAAAGGAAGTTTCATTGTGAATGCAAGCTGTAACTTGGACTGTTCTGTAGTGACTGATGCTTGAGAAGTATTTTCTGGTATTTACAAACTGAGTTATCTTACCTGACCAGGTTGTGCAAAAGGGCAGAATGTGAACAGCCGTACTTACAACATTTGTATAGAGACCAGCGCCCATGCCTGCCACTACCACAGGTCTATTCGACAGCTAGAGAGAGAATACATACATAAAGTCACTAGCAAGAGAACACTATCAGGTCAGCCATGTACACTTTGTCAAATAAAAATGTATAATTTGCTGAATAGAAATAAGAAGGAGCATTTTTTTCTATCCATTTTCCTCATTTTGTCCTAGGATGTGGGTACCTTTAGTTTTGTGGTTATGAGTTAAGCTTCGGTTGTATCCACGTTACTGAACACTAAGCAGGGGGTCATTGTTGACAGTTAGTCTCATAAACCTTACTCAGGCAGGAAACTATCTGTTGTAGAGAGCAAAATAAAACTCCTCAGGTCATCAGAGAAGTACCCCCAGTCCCCCAGGCAAACGTTTTGCCTCTAAACTTCTGATACTTTGGGGGGGGGGGAGGAATTTGGAAGGGGAGGCTGGGGTGTGTTCCCTTCTGGGTCATGGCTCTGTGAGCTGTTGAAGATACTACTCAGATGTTCGCATCTGTAACTAACCAGAGTTCCTTGCTGTTTGTTAAATTGTATTTCCAAACGACTTTAGTTTTTATTTCAAGGTTTTTTTTCTTTCATATGTTTTTCTGTTTCTGTGCGTCCAGCTGTTCCCAGACCTGCATCTCCTCAGCTTATGGGAAGTTGCTCTTACTTACTTTTCCTGCAGCTCCTGACTGTCCAACACACCTTGAATATTATCTGTACTGTGGTTTGAATCTGGACAGAGATCTTCTAATGTCTCATTACTTTGTTGTTTCCATATCACACTCACATATTATTGTTTTTTTTTATTGGTAAAATCAAAGCATGTTTCTGTGCACTCATCTCTTTCCCTCAGGGCAAGGTTTGAGGAAGAGAAAACTGATAGATGAAGTCAGATGTAGAAGAATTCCCAAGCAAGATGAGTACAGCTTTACAAGTGATACTGAAGAGGTATGTAGTAACTGTGAAAGATTTTGATTGACCAGGCCAGCAAACTAGGAATTTTTTTTTACTGCTGCCAGAGCTGATGTGACTGTGTTGAAGTTACTGCTGCCAGAGCTGATGTGACTGTGTTGAAGTTACTGCATGGATACCAGGTCCAGCAAACCAGAGTTGGCCAAGATCATGGCTATCTTTTGGTGTATTAGGGACAGAATGTGCAGTAAACTCCATTATGTTGGAAAGTGTTGAGAAGCTTGCATCTTTGGGTCTATTCTGGACCTTCATACAACTCACCCTTCAACACGCAGCCGCCCAATCTCAGTGTAATACTTGTGCTCCAATCTGTTGATAGTGTCAGCTGTAACACATCCTGCCCGCGGTTCAAGGGAGGTAACTGATAATATCACCAAAATATTACGTCTTTCTTGATTTCGCTTGACCCATTACATTTGTGTTTTTTTTTCTGCTTATGGAATATTACTAGATTTTCTATATATCCATATGTACAGAGCATTGATTTGATTTTTTGATTTTCTAGTTTATATCCGAGACATAAAGAAATGTGTAGTTTATGTGGTACTTGGCAAGTGTCATGTTATAGTTGCTTTTATTATTTTTTTTTAACCCTGTCATGCCTTAGAGGCACATAGGGATATGGTGTTAGTGCCCATATTTTCCATGTTATTTCTTTGGAGGATAAGAAATCATTCTGTTGAAAGTGTGTTCAGTCATCCATTTTCTTCTGTAAATTTTCATTCCATGCTTTCTGTTGTCTTATTATGTGTCCTAGATATATGAAGCTTTCATTTGTTTCCATATTTCTTCAGTATTTTTATATATATAGCTGGTTCTTGTTCTTCTCAGCTGTTTTTTCACTTTGTTCTGTCTAATATTTCTTTTAAAAATTCATAATCGTAATTTCATTGTTTATTAATGTCACAGTAGCTTAGTTTATGTGCTTGTTTCTCAACTGTTACTCCATTCATGAAAGATTTTTTTTTCAAATCATTTCACTAGTTCCTTTGAAAACCTTCTCACTGAGACTGTTCAACAAACAAGGAGAGGAGAGGATTTTTTTTCATTTTCCAGGTTTATGAACTTTAACTCCTTTTTTTCCATATACCAGGTAGTGGTGTATAATAGAACTGGACATTTTAATTTATCCGTGACCTTGCCTGGCACTCAGCCAAGCAGTCACCACCCAGTACACCTTGTGACATCTTGCAGGCCAGCAGCAAATTCTCTCCCTCTCTCACACTATGCCTCCAGCCTTCGTATTGTGCCCCAGCAGTGCTGAATGATACTCATTTCTGCTTCTACACTTCTCCACCAGATAGTCTTTGGTTGGCCTCTCTTTCTTTTTCCCTTGGGACTTCATTGCTGGGGTCTCTTAGGAGCACATGATCAGTCAATTTCTAGTGGGTTTTTTGGGGCTGTTATGACCTGCATGTCTTCTTGTTCACATTAGGCAAGTAGGTCTCTGTTGTTTATTGTTTGTGGCCAGTAATTATTCAGAATCTTTCTGAAGCAGGTTGTGTAGAATGAGGATATGTTAAGTACTAATAATAATCTGAGACCTTGGAGAGGAATTACATAAGAGAGTGACAGTCAACCAGTGGTCAAGATTTCTTTGATTTCTTTGATCTATTTGATTTGTTTGATATGTTTTGATTTATTTGATCTGTTTGATTTATTTGATTTGTTTGGCCTATTTGATTTATTTAATTTGTTTGATTTATTTAATTTGTGTGATTTATTTATTTATTTGATTTGTTTATTTGATTTGATTTGTTTGATTTATTCTGGCACTTCATCAGCTCTTTCACTCCTGATTTTAACTTCTATGCTCTGCCAGGACAGATTTTGATGAGAAATGTTGTTGAAAAGAAACTCAAGGGAAGATACTCTGTAACTGAAAAAAAAGTACAGGTTGTGTTAGGAGTGTACTGCTTTTCCTTTTATTTAGACTTTGCCTAGATATTGTTCTGAGCATTGATTCCCATAGCCGTGCAAGATCTACCAACCCTACCTGTGTTGTTTCGGGGTGAAAAAGTTAATACTGTTAAACTCATAGCAAAATTACATTCTTATCTAGTGCTGTTCATTGTTTCTGAATCATTTCACCTATTTCATCCATCACACTTATAATTGTCATGAATATTATGCAGGTACTGACTTCACCATCAGATGATACATTGCCATGTGGACATCTGAAGACTTCTATCAGACAAGTGGCCACACAGAATCAAGAAGGCAAAAGAAAGGTTTGTGATAAACAGTTCATGATACTGAGTATATGCAGTGACTCACTAATACTGGATATTAGCATGTGAATTAAACATCCAGATGCAGCTTGATAGCAGAGATGAGTGGATGTTAGGCAGCTTATCTTGGCAACCAGTTCGATAGTGTTTGCGGTGAGTCTTATATCTTATATCTTATATCCTTCCCATGCCATTAAACGTCACATAGGGCTCATAAAGTAGTTCGCCAGTTTTTCTGTCTTCAGCGAGTCTTTCAACCTCATCAAAGGATTTTATGCCTGTTAATTTGGCCTCTCATAATAATGTCCTCTTCAGAGTTTCACGCGGTCTGCCTATTTTTCTTCGGCCTGTTGTGTTCCACTTGATAGCTTGTTTTGGGATTCTCTGATCATTTCTTCTCATCACGTGACCAACATATGTCCATCTCCTTTTCCTGATCACCCATGAGACTGGTTGTTGTTCAGTCATCTGTCTTATCTCTGCATTGTTCTTGAATTCATTCCACTTGATGCCGAGTATTTTCCTTAGGCATTTGTTTTCAAAAGAGTCTAATTTCTTTTCTATTTCTTTAGTTGTTTTCCAGCTTTCGCATGCATAAATGAGGGTGAATATTACATTTGAATTGAATAGTCTTAACTTGGTTTTTGTGCTTATAACTTTTGAATGCCATATGTTCTCAAGATTCTTGAAAATTAATGGTGCTTTTGCAATTCTGATCCTAACTTCCTTTCTAGTGTCACCATCCTGATCTATGTAGCTGCCAAGGTATGCAAATTGATTGACTTCTTCAATATCTGTCCCTTCATGTGTATTTTTCCATTTTGATTGAGAGGAATTTTCATTATTTTTGCGGTGAGTGGCATTGTGGAAACTTATATTTTGTCAATGGTATAGCATTTGCTGCCAGAGAGGCTGCAGATGGACAAGGGATGTTGCCAGGTTGTGGAGTATGTGAGAAGCTCGTAATGCTAGTTCTAACAGTCTTTGAAATTAAAATAGCAGGAAAATGCCTTTGAATGTAAGAGTTCTTCAGATATCATGGACACAAAAAAGAACAAATATATCCATACTACAAGAACTTAATATTGAAGAAGGTTGGCTAATAAATGTCGTGAGAATTTAGAGAAGACCATCTTGGAAGGGTACATAATAGGAAAAAGAAAGAGGAAGACCAAGGCTAAGATGGATGCAAGACATCGTTGATTATCTACAAATGGATTCTTCAGCAGGGTATCTTGGTTACAACTGAGAGGCCTACAGGAGAGCTGTTAGGGAGGTTCCACAAGGGACATGCAAATGACTGACTGACTGATATAGCAGGACTCATGAACCCACGATATACATGCCAGGAGTGATGGTACAGAAACAGACGTTACAGGAATGTAAAACTAAAAAATTTCACATTTCAAGTTGTACATTATATTTCTTTGCAGCACGTGAAGAAATGAAGTTTTTAAAATTTTTTTTACAATTGGGCAATTTTGGGCTACATCCTAAGAAAGGTTGACTTTGGTTTGCTGAATAAGAACTGAAATGAACATGTGAAAAGTTTTTTTTTTCTTTTATAATTACAATAGACTCATTATTCACCCACTGGGGAACTGGAGCCCTAGCTGGATAAATGAATGTGCAAAAAAAGTAGGAATAACTTTATTACTTAACGACTACAAAGTTGTGACATTTCGGCGTGAGCTTTAATCATACAAAAACATGCAGGACGAATAAATAAAGAGAGGAAATAAAGAATAGATTCACATGAATGCTATGTTAAAAAAAAAGGAAATAAAATGAATAGAGCACTTAGCTGTAACTTGTAAGAAGATGTGGCTTGTCCAATGCTTGTTCAGAATTGGGCAGGGTGGAGCGTAAAGAATGGAAACTTGTGGTATGTGATAGGTGGGTCATAACTGAGGTTGGTGGGTCTGGAAACCATGGAGGAGAGAGAGAGTGATACAATGTTAACCTAGCCAGGAGAAGGTGAAATAGATGATTATAGTTGGGGTAGAGGGGTTGTAATGTGATGCTGTGAGGAAGCCTTGAACTATGTGTAACAAGTGAGAAGGGAGTGGAGCTTAGTGGAGAGGGATTATGATTGTTGAAGAGGAGAATGTTAGGTGTAGCTGAATAATGAGTTCAAACCATGTGGTTCTAGCATCCCATAATCCTGAATTTAGCGGTTCTCAACTGCTAGATGGCTTATGTCATCTGCATGACATTGTTTGATGGCTGTTACCAGAAAATCAGATTTGCCACTGTGGTTGGGGTCATTGAAATGATTCGGGGCTGGTTTTGAAGCATAGTGGGCGATATACAGATATTTCTGCATGCTGTCCCCCAATCTGAGGCTAGTCTCACCAGTATACATTATTCTGCATCTTTTACATACGATGATATGTATCACATTACAGGACTCGCATTACAGGACTCGCATTACAGGACTAATTATTGTGTGTTACTAAATGAATGTGCAGGTCATCTGAAGAAAACATTCAAAATACCATTTCAGCTTTAACTCTTTCCATGCCAGAGGAAGAAACATGGATGTTCAGTTGGTACTGGAGGAAAAGCGCGAGTCTTGATATATATAGGGGGTATAGTTGTAAAATTGAATGAAAACATTATTTCCATGTACTTTCGTGTACTTATTATGTTTCAAAATATAACAAAATGTATGAAGATTTCATAAATGCAGGGTTTTTTAGGAAAAAAAGAAGTAATGTGATGTTTTTAGACAATAATTGTATCCTACTTACCATCGGGTACCTCTAGATCTAGAGTACTTACCATCTGAGATGCCTAGAACTACCTGTTGAAGTTGTTTTGTTTTGATATGTTGCATTCTCGCTAAAATAATGCCTGAAATAAGCTTTTAATTACTTCTCCAGTCATCTGATAATGTCTAGACCTACTTGGGTTACATTCTAGAACAGTGGTCTGGTCACAGGCCATGTCCAAGCCCCTATCTACATCACCAAAAATTGAAATTTCTCGATGTTTCTCTTCGTTTTTCTCGCTCATCATCGCTCGTAACTAAGCACTCTTTCACCATTTTGAAAAGTGTCACCAGACACACACATGAAATGTGTACAATCTAAACGTTGCATCGGTTTTTTTAATGAAACAAACCAGACGTCAAATTTTTGATGACTGGCATCCACATGAGAAACCGGAAGCGTCAGATATCTGACAACAGGCACAGAAAGAGTTAAATTGAATAAATAGTAATTGTTCATGTGTTTGGTAATATTTTTATTATAAACTAAAGGATTAATGTAATATATTAAAAATATTACATACATAAGTCATAAAAATGAGGCTCATAACAAATAACTAGTGACCTAAAATAAAGGAGAGTATTTATATATGTATAAATGTCAGTCATTAGTTATTTAGAAAATCAGTTATCTTCCATTGCTATTGTAGTTTGGAAACCTTCTTTGTTGCAAAGTCTCTCAATTTTGTAATACAGATTGTAGTCATTTGTTATTTGCTGTTCAGTATACCCTCATTCATTCATTCATGCATGCCCTTAAAAATATTATTTTTGTAGTTCTGTCTGTTCCTCTCCACAGATTCTTTAGTTGTTTACTTTCTGAAGAGCAATAGATGTCCTCCTTTTAATTTCCCTCATTGTATCTCTATTATTAGTTAGTAGTGATCCAAGATATTCAAAACTCTCCACTTCTTCCAGTTTTTCCTCATTGATACATATATCAGCTGCCTTGTTTGTTGTGTCAGTTGTCATCAGTTTAGTTTTCTTCGCATTAAGATAGAGATTTTGCTCTTCACTATTCTTACAGACTGACATAATTAGTTTTTCAATTCCTTTTTGTGCTGTGGACAGTAATACTGTGTCATCAGCATATCTAATCTCTGGTATTTCATAACCTCCAATTGTTATGGCATCGTAATATTCTTTGTCTACATCTTCTCTAACATTCCTCATTATATTTTCAGTATATAAGTTAAATAAGTAAGGCAACAATATGCACCCCTGACGGACCCCTAGTTTTATGCCAAACCAAGTTGTTGTTTCACCATTTATTCTTACAGCAGTGATGTTAATTGTATCAAATGTGTTGGAAATCCCATTTTTTCCATTATTTCCCAAATTTTCTGGTGTTGTACACAATCAAATGCCTTTGAGTAGTCTATAAAAGCTAAATATACTCTACCGTGAATTAATAAATTTTGAAACTGGCTTACCAGTCCCACAACTAAATGTCATCCTAGATGAAATTACATTGAATGAAACTGAAACAGCAGTGAATCTAATGGCTAACAACAAAACTGCAGGTGAAGAATAAATAACAGCCAGAATGTTAAAAGCTAGTAACAGTGACAACATGAGCTAACTACAGACAATGTTTAATAAAGTTTGGATAGAGGAAATGGATAAAAGGAATTATTATGCAAAAAAAAGGCAACTTTAGTGACTGCAATAATTGGAGAGGAGTAACCTTACTATCATTTGTGTCAAAAGTATTTTGCAAAGTCATTCTGAATAGACTTAAAGATATAGTGGATACCGCAATGAGAGAAGAACTAGCAGGATTTCAAAAGGGGAGAAGCTGTCTTGACCAGATCTTTACTCCAAGAATACCCAGTAATTAGTACATAGGCATACAACTATACACAAAGCACTGCAGTAAAGCTGTGATACCAAAATGTATAAACTAGTATAGACTTCATAATGAAAAAATGTTGCACAGGTAAAACAGGCATTGATTGGGTAGATGGGACCCAACTAGAAGATCTTGATTTTGCTGATGACATAACTCTTATCAGTGACACTGTGAATTCAGTGCAAGAAAAAACAAATACCCTGTCTTCACTGGCTAGCAAAATAGGACTTTAATTAACCAGGGAAAAACAAAAATAATGAAACTTCCCATTAATCAAGAAGGAAAAATATATACAGAAGGAACAGCTGTTGAAGTCAGTCATTTGCATGTCCCCTGCAGAACTTTGCCTCCCTAACAACTTTCATGTAGGCCTTTCGGTTGTAAGCAAGATGCCCTGCTGTTGATACATCCATTTGCAGATTATCAACGATGTCTTGCAGCCATCTTCACCTTGGTCTTCCTCTCTTTCTTTTTTCCATTATGTACCCTTCCAAGACTGTCTTCTCTAAATTTCATGATGTTTAATATGTCCAAAATATTTAAGTTTTCTCTGTTTAATCCTCTTTACTAGCCAGCCTTTTTCAATATTAAGTTCTTGTAGTATGGATATATCTGTTCTTTTTTTGTGTCCATGATATTTGAAGAACTCTTCTGTAACATTTACATTCAAATGCACTTATGTGTTTCTCAGCTGTTTTGTCAAGTGTCCAGGTCTCACAGGCATATGTTGTGATGACAAAGATACATGCCTTTAAAAATCTTAATTTTGTAGATCTGTCTCTTGAAGAAGTAAACCAATTTGCATACCTCAGCAGCCACATTGACCAGGATGGTGACACCAGAAACGAAGTTAGAATTGCAAAAACAGCATTGACCTTCAAGAATCTTGAGAACATATGGCTCTAGCTGTACTGCACCAGTATTAGATGTACCGTGCATCTGTCTAATAGTTACAGACACAGCAATAATGAAAGTACTTGGCAATTGTGTAAAGCTGCCACCCAGATGATAAACTGTACTACTTTTCCTTACTCTATCTTCTGATTACATCTGAGGAATTTTAATGTGTAACTGAGAACAAACACATCTCAACAGGTTGAGAACCATCAACACTCAAATTGATATAGCAGTTACACATATTTATTATGGGAAAAATGAGTGGTGAATAAATGAGGATGTAGCAGTAAACTGAGTAAACAGATGAACAATCAAACTCCTCTCCAGACAAGAACTAGTTCACCATGTAAGGAGGGAGTGTGCAGCAGACTTCTACTCTCAGCTAGGAAAAACCGGCATTCAACATGATGGAATAAGAGCCAGCTTACTAACACACTGAAAATTCCATGGATCCTTACATACAACTTCACATCACCAAAAATATTGGACTTGAAGTCCTCAAAAATCTCAGTATTTCACATTTCTTCAGTTACAAACTATTTTAAACAACTCGTAGCTGCATCAAAAATTTACACATTGATCTATGAAGAAGAAAAAACTAACAGTTCACATCTTAGCATCTTATCTGGAACATCCTTCTCAGTCAACCTCTACATAATCAATTTACAATCATAATGCCTCTCAAGCTAGTAATCAATCTAATTTCTATCATTCATAATTCATCCTAACTATCTCTCTCTATAATAATAATAATAATCCCAAATCTCCTCCTCTCACTCCTTAAATATGTCCTAACTATTCCCCTAAATCTTCCCGAAGTTTCTATCCCGAGACTCACTCAGCCCATGATTCTACCTGTTTACGACCTTCCCACGAACACTCACTGGACATTCTGTAATTAACTTTTCTATTACTAACATTTCAAGGCTAAGTTCATAAAAATCCCGTGGAACCCCACGTCTCACCCTGACCTTTCAACTGAACTCCCACACAACAAAAATACCAAGGCTTTAAAACAAATGGTCCAAATATTAAAATACCCCATATTATATCCATTGTATGCAAAATCCAACCATCGTAACAGTACATTTTCCAATATACTGTTATAATGACACTCTGTAGTTATAAGCACCAAAACCAAACTAAAGCTTAGATTATTCAATTCAAATGTAATATCCACCCTCATTTATGCATGTGAAAGGTGGAAAACAACTAAAGAAATAGATAACAAATTAGACTCTTGAAAACAAATGCCCAAGGAAAATACTTGGTATAAAGTGGAACGAATTCAAGAGCAATGCAGAGATAAGGCAGATGAGCGAAAACAACCTGTCTCATGGGTTATCAGAAAAATGAGATGGACATATGCCAGTCATTTGATGAGAAGAAACAGTCAGAGAAACAAGCTATCAAGTGGAAAACAACAGGCAGAAGAAAAAGAAGTCGACCACGTGAAACTCTAAAGAGGACATTGTTAAGAGAGGCCAAATTCTTATCTTATATCCTTCCTGTGCCGTTAACATCACATAGGGCTCGCAAAGTAGTTCGCCAATTTTTTCTGTCTTCGGCGAGCCTTTCAACCTCATCAAGGGATTTTATGCCTGTTAATTTGGCCTCTCTTAACAGTGTCCTCTTCAGAGTTTCACATGATCTGCCTCTTTTTCTTTGGCCTGTTGTGTTCCACTTTATAGCTTGTTTTGGGATTCTCTGACTGTTTCTTCTCATCACGTGACCAACACATGTCCATTTCCTTTTCCTGATCACCCATGAGAATGGTTGTTGTTCAGTTATCTGTCTTATCTCTGCATTGTTCTTGAATTCGTTCCACTTGATGCTGAGTATTTTCCTTAGGCATTTATTTTCAAAAGAGTCTAATTTCTTTTCTATTTCTTTAGTTGTTTTTCAGCTTTCACATGCTTAAATGAGGGTGGATATTACATTTGAATTGAAGTCTTAACTTGGTTTTTGTGCTTATAACTTTGAATGCCATATATTCTCAAGATTCTTGAAGATCGATGGTGCTTTTGCAATTCTAATTCTAACTTCCTTTCTGGTGTCACCATCCTGGTCTAAGTAGCTGCCAAGGTATGCAAATTGATTGACTTCTTCAATATATGTCCCTTCTGCGTGTATTTTTCCATTTTGATTAATGGGAAGTTTCATTATTTTTGTTTTGTCCTTGTTAATTTCAAGTCCTATTTTGCTAGCCAGTGAAGACAGTCTGTTTTTTCTTGCATGGAATTCACATTGTTACTGAGTTATGTCATCAGCAAAATCAAGATCTTCTAGTTGGGTCCCATGTACCCAGTCAATGCCTGTGTTATCTGTGCAGCATTTTTTCATTATGAAGTCTAATGTAATTCCAAAAAGCAAAGGAGACAGTTTACATCCTTGTTTCATGCCTGTTTCAATCTGGAACCATTCACTCATCCCTTCTTCTGTTTTGACTGCACAAACATATCCATTGTAGAAGTCCTTAATGATGTTGACAATTTTAGATGGTATTCCATATAGACTTAAAATTCTCCACAATGAATCTCTGTGTATGCTATCAAATGTCTTTTTAAAGTTTATGAAGTTCAGTATTAATGGTTTATGCTTTTCAATATGTTCTTCAAGTATTATTCTTAGATTAAAGATCTGGTCGAGACAGCTTCTCCCTTTTCGAAATCCTGCTTGTTCTTCTCTCATTGCAGTATATCTTTAAGTCTATTCAAAATGACCTTGCAAAATACTTTTGACACGACTGATATTAAGACTACTCCTCTCTAATTGTTACAGTCACTAAGGTTGCCTTTTTTCAGTATTTTAACAATGATTCCTTTTTTACCATTAAAAGGGACCTTTTCTTCTTTCCAAATCTTATTAAACATTCTCTGTAGTTGTCTCATGTTGTCATTATTGATAGCTTTTAACATTTCGGGTGTTATTTCATCTTCACTTGCAGCTTTATTGTTACCCATTAAATTCACTGCTGTTTCAATTTCATGCAATGTAATTTCATCTAGGTTGACATTGTTGATTAATTGTTGGGCTGGTAAATCTATTTCAGGGTTTAACAATTCTTTTGGGTGTGGTTGATTAAGTATTTCTTGGAAGTGTTCAGCCCATCTTTGCTTTTGGTCTTTACTTGACATTAATAGGGTTACAGTTTTGCTAAGGATTGGTCTTTCTTTAGATGTAATAGTACCTGTTAACCTCTTTTGTATGTTATATAAAGTTTTGCTGTTTCTTGTTTTTGCTGCTTTCTCTGCCTCTTTCACCATGTTGTCTATGTATTCTCTTTTATCCCTTCTAGCTGAACCTTTTACTTTCTTGTCTATTTCTTTGTATGTTGCTTTCACCAGATCTTTTCCAAGATCTGTTTTTACATTCAACACATCTAATTTGGCTGCTCATCTTTCATGTGTTTTCTGATATCCATGCTTTTCTGTTTGGTTTTTTCAGTCCAGTGCTTGCTTTTGCTGTTGTGATTATGGCTGTGCTGTAAGAATTCCATAATTCAACTATAACTATCTCCTCTACTTCACTGGGTGTTGTGGAATGATTGGCAAGTTCCTGATTGGAATTACTGTTAGTATTCTCTTCTTGTAGGCTGTGGCTGTTTATCTTTCTGTGTATTGATTTCTGTTAGCTCTTCAGGCCAAATTAGTAGGCATGAAATCCCTTGATGAGGATGAAAAGCTTGCCAAAAACAGGACAACTTGGTGAACTACCATGTATACAGTGACATTTAACAGCACAGGAAGGATGTAAGATACCCTACCAGTTTCCATCTTTTCCTTCACCTTCAGATGACTTTCTTATTTTCTTTTTTTTTTCTCTTGCAGTCCCAGGTCCTCTGTTTTTTCTTCTGCAGTTTGTCTTTAAAAAGCTGCATCAATAGTTTCATCTTCTGTTATTATTTCATTCTCCAGGACATTATCAGCAATAATCCATTAGTCAGTGTCTCTTTCTTCCAATAATTGTTTGAAGTCATGTAGTGATGCCATGTTTTCATAGTCTGCAGGAATCTCAGTGCATGACTATTTACACAGATCATAGTCTGCAGTTATTTTTTCAATGATTAGAAAATTTTATGATGGAATTATCTGAAAAACAGATGCTAACATATAGCCAGTTGTCATGCATAAAATGGGAAAAAGAAAGGGAGGAAGACCAAGGCAAAGATAGCTGCAAGACAACGTTGATAATCTGCAAAAGGATGCATCAACAACAGGGCATCTTGCTTACAACTGAGAGGCCTACAGGAGAGCTGTTAGGGAGGCAAAGTTTCGCAAGGGACATGCAAATGACTGACTGACTGATATGCTTGAAAAGTGGAGAGATAAGCAGAACAAATAATATTGTGTAGGTGAGTGTCTGTAGTCAGAACTTGTAAGTATAACAGAGGAATGAAAATGAGAATTGCAGGTCTGAAGACAGAAACTTGGAACTATGTAAGTTTCAGAAGTAATGCAACAGGTAGTAGTTATTGCCTCATGTCAGGTCCGACGCCAAAGGGTCTTGTACAGCAAGCAAGAACTGCTGAACTTGTTGGAAGGTGTGGCCACCATGGGAAAATGTTGGCAGCAAATTCTCTTCACCTATCATTTTCATCCAAGTCGTTCAGCTGTTGACCTAAAGGACAAGTACAAGACACTGAAGGTAGACATAAACTTTTACCTCCCATTTTTTGTGCTTGTGTTGTTTCCATGTGGGATTTACTCAGCTTGTGAGATTGTCTGAAGGCTGAAATGTAGATTGTAGGGCACATATGAAAATTATAAATCCATTTATTTCTTTCTCTGTTAACATCTTTCATATATTTTTACATGCAAGACCTTGTCCCACCACTGTTGGTGCACCTAGTAACAGGCATAGCCTGGTTATTTGGGCAGGGATTGCCATTGTCTCCATGCTGGTGAAGTCTAGCACACCCCCTGCTTTTTGGTTCCACTCAGAGGCTGAAAAAATAACCAACATGACCCACTTAAGTTGACATGATGTTGTGCCACAACATCCTTGCCCAATCAGTCTAAAAGAACACCAGCTCGCAGTTCCAGAGAAAATGAAGAGGAAGAGGAAGAAGAAGAAGAATGCAGCTAAAGTCACAGCATGCAAGCTTCCTTTTGATACATATAAAATTTAGCCAAACAAAGACATACTAGACTTGCAGGACTCGGTCACACAGTCATTTCCACTCTTATTTTAAATGTTGTTCTTCATGTTCCAGACACAGCACATCATCATCATCATCATGTGCCGTGCTGACTGGCGTTGGCTATTATGCTTCTCCAGAGTACCCGATCCTTCATGCATGCCATCAGCTCAGTTGGTGATCTCCTCTCACACCATCCCGTCAGACTGTCCAGTATCATTTCTCTTGGTCTTCCTCTTGATCTTCTTCCTTCTATTTTTCCTGTTGTTATAATATTTTCAATGCCCCCTCTTCTCATTGCATGTTCTATGAAAGTACATTGTCTCTCTCTTATCTTTTTGACAAGGTTTTTTGTCTCTCCAGCTCTTCTCCTACATTCTTCATTAGTTATTTTTGCTGTCCAGGGGATTCACAACATTCTTCTAATAAACCACATTTCTGCTCCTTCCAATGATTTTTGTGCAGACTTGCCTATTGTCCATGATTCACTTCCATATAACAAGATAGGTTCAATATAGCATTTTATTACTCGTTTTCTAACATTCGTTGATAAGGATGTGTTGGTCAGTATGTTTCTCATTCTCTGAAATGCAGTCTTTGCTTGGCCTATTCTGTTCCTAATTTCTGTTCTGCATTTCCCATCTGAAGTTATATACAGCACACACTGTTATATTATGACCAATGCAAGAATCATTGTGATGCTAATAATCCATTAGTAACTGAAAAATTCTAAAATATACATTCAGAAGTATCTTGCCAGATTATAGCAGCAGTTTTTAATAGATGTATTGGTGGCATAAACTAAACTCTCTTCATCATCATCATCATCATTCACTCCCTTGAGAGCATTCTTACATCCTTCCTGTGCCGTTAAACATCACATAGGGCCCGCATGGTAGTTCGCCAAGGTGTCCTGTCTTCAGCGAGTTTTTCAATCTCTTCAAGGGATGTTATGCCCACTGAACTGGCTTCTCTTAACAATGTCCTCTTTAGAGTTTCACATGGTCGACCTCTTTTTCTTCAGCCTGTTGTGTTCCATTTGATAGCCTGTTTTGGGATTCTCTGACTGTTTTTTCTCATCACATGACCGACATATGTCCATCTCCTTTTTCTGATCACCCATGAGACAGGTTGTTGTTTGTTCAACTGCCTTATCTCTGCGTTGTTCTTGAATTCATTCCATTTTATACCAAGTACTTTTCTTAGGCATTTGTTTTTGAAAAAGTCTAATTTGTTGTCATTTCTTTATTTGTTTTCCAGCTTTCACATGCATAAATGAGGGTGGATATTACATTTGAATTGAATAATTTTAACTTGGTTTTTGTGCTTATAACTTTTGAATGCCATATGTTCTCAAGATTCTTGAAGGTCAATGCTGCTTTGGCAATTCTAATTCTAACTTCTTTTATGGTGTCACCATTGTGCTCTATGTAGCTACCGAGATATGCAAAATGGTTTACTTCTTAAACAGCTGTTCCTTCTACGTATATTTGTCCTTCGTCATTAATGAGAACCGTCATTATTTTTGTTTTATCCTTGTTAATTTCAAGTCCTATTTTACTAGCCATTGAAGACAGGGTATCTGTTTTTACTTGCATTGATTTCGTATTGTTGCTGATAAGAGTTATGTCATATACAAAATCAAGATATTCCAGTTGGGTCTCATGTACCCAATCAATGCCTGTTTTACCGTTACAACATTTTTTTCATTATGAAGTCTATGGCAATTCCAAAAAGCAAGGGAGATAATATAGATCCTTGTTTCACACCTGTTTCAATCTGGAACCATTCACTCATTCCTTCATCTGTATTGACTGCACAAACATCCATTGTAGAGGTCACTAATGATGTTGACAATCTTAGATGATATTCCATATATTCTTAAAATCCTCCATAATGAACTCTGTGTATGCTATCAAATGCCTTTTTAAAGTCTGTGATTTTCAGTATTAATGGTCTTTGCTTTTCAATATGTTCTTCAAGTATTATTCTTAGATTAAAGATCTGGTTGAGACAGCTTCTCCCTTTTCAAAATCCTGCTTCTCGGCCTTTTGGCTAAGATCACTTTTTACTGCTACTGCTAACTTTTGCTGCTACCGCTACTACTACTGCTAAAATGTCAGGACGAGGTAAGGGCGGGAAGGGACTCTGATCCGCCTTTGTGTGATATTCCTGGATTTTGTGTACTTGGAGTTTCTTTCTTTCTGTTATGGATACTCCAACCTTCTTCTACAACCCGGAGACGGATATGGAGGGTGGCCAAGAAGAACTCCCAGGGACTCTGGTATGCACAGTCAGTGGGCAGAATGCCTCACGTGTTTCATATGCATTCATGCATAGCATTCTGGCTGGACCTGTGGGTCTGGGGCTCAATGGAGTGGCAACTCTCGGCCGTTATGAGGACCGCACCAAGTGGTATGTCACTCTACGTCAAGCCACCCACATTACTCACTATGCCTCGCTGCATGGGAAGACCTTGCACCTGGAACAGTCCAAACTAACTATTCACTTTGAACATTTGGACAAGGAACGGGTTAAAGGAACCCTGCATTGGATGCCCATAGCAGTGAAGGCGGAAATGGTCAAGCGCCTTGTCACATTTCTGACCGGTGACGAGGAGGCCGAGGTATCCCGTGTTGAGAAGGCCAACGACAAGTGGGCGTTTCGGTGCAGGCCGAAACAAGATGTCCCACATTACACGTCCTTATCTCAATCCGGAAGTGTAAAAGGGCACAGGATTGCAATCACCCTGCAGGGCAGGAATGCACCATGCCCGATTTGTAGCAGCGATGCTCATCGGGCAAACCAATGCCCCAGGAAGGCAAGGCCCGCCCACAGGGAGAACGTGCAACAGCAGGTCTCTGCAGCCAAGAGAGTCGAGGAGCGGTCCGCCACAACTGCCGCGGACATTCAAAACCAGACCACCGGCAACCAGGAGCCAGCACCAGAGCCCATCGATGATGATGGGTTTAAGCTGGTGGAAAACAGGAAAAAGAGGCGCCACCTGATGTCCGCCGCTGTGTCGCCGACCTCCAGCGAATCTCCTTGCACCCCAAGAAAACGGGTGCCCACTGGCAGAACTGCAGAGGCCAGGAGTCAGCCTCTGCCAACAGCAGAAACGCAAACGGTCCCTCTTCCAGAGAGGGTCATGGACACACCAATTCCAGCAGAGGAAGCAGTTAATGTCCCCCCTGCAGAGGAGGACATGGACTCGCCGCTAGCCGAGGAACCTCTATCTTGGGCCCAGCTGACGGGAGAACAGTCTGACGATGATGATCCTCCGTTAACGATTGATGAGGAGGTATGAGGGAAATATAACTGTGTTGACCAGGCGGATTATTGTGTTGCATTTTCTAGAACTAGAATGTTTGGTTCCACGGTACCAAGACAAACGAGCGGATGATCGTGCCCACGGGACTTTGTATAGGACGGATTTTTGTATTTTTCATTTCTCAATATTGGAATATTTCATTTATTTGTGTCGTGCTTTTCTCAACCATTGGATGTACAGGAGCAAGGTAACAACTTACTTCTTTTTTTGTTTTTTGTTTTCTTTCTGTTAGTATATTTTTTTTATGTCCTCATAGTCCTTTCTAATTTACATTTTTCATTTGTGTTTTTCTGTTTTCAATATGGCTGATAAACTTTCTATTTTAAGTGTTAACATTAGGGGACTGAGAAGTAAACTCAGTCAAGTAGTGCACCTAGTACACAAATACAAGCCAGACTTCATCTTTATCCAAGAAACACACATCACCACGGAAATACGTGCCAACAACATCACACAACTCTTAGGACTCAGACATTCTTGTTTCAGCTTAGGGAATAGACACACAGGAGCAGCAATACTACAAGTATCAGAAGACTGGCAAATTGTAGGACACAACAGAGACAGCGAAGGTAGAGTAGCAATAGTGGAAATAAAACACACAAGTTCAAACCACAACAAATACACATTAGTCAATGTATATGCACCAGCTGTGAGAGACCAGCAAATTAACTTCTATGACAAGCTCTCACAGATGCTAACATCATTCCACAGGGGGCAAAACATTATCATAGCAGGAGACTTTAATTGTGTCATGCACGATCTTGATCTGTCGAGAGGAACAATTAACGTACGCCGTGAACTCGAACAAATAGACATACTACACAACATCATAGACGAACACGGGCTCGTAGACACATACAGAAAGGTGAACCCACATGGTAAGGAAACTACACACACTGACACAATTAACATAAACATGGGACGATCAGCCCGAATAGACAGAATATATGTCCCAGAAGGTCTTCTAATAAATGACATCAAACACATAGACACAACCTTAAATTACACAGATCATAAAGCGGTCATGGTCACATTAAACGCAACCTTGGCACAACTCAAAAACAAACGCTCCCCACACTGGAAGTTTAATAACAGTTTGCTGGATAATGGAGATTATGTAGATAACATAACGGAACTATTACACGCGTACACTCAAGACTTACCTGAATCCAACCTCATAGAATACTGGGATGTATTAAAGAACACTTTCAGAGAGAGAACACAGGTCTTGGCGACAAAAATACACAGATACAGACGACAGCAACAACAAATGTTGGAAAATGCTATTAAACTAACCAAGCAGGTAGATCCCAATAGTCCTCACATACATGCGCTAGAGGAAGAAGTAGAAAAATACCATCAACACAGTTACCAGGGTGCTTTCATCAGAACAAAACTTGCCTCTGCCGTACAAGAAATACCAAGTAAAAATATCTAGGTACAGAACAAAATGTGCAAAGAAGCAGGCAAATACGCAAAATAATAGACATAAATGGACAGGAACAGACAGGCACTACCGGAATAAGCCAAACCTTTCAAGATTTTTATATACATTTATACTCTGAGGACAAAGGTCAATCAGAAGACATACAAAACAAATTCTTGAACTACGCCAAACAGATTTCTGAAGAAGACAAACAAACATTAGACATCCCACTCACGCTAGGAAACCTACAAAATGCGCTTGACACATTCCAAAAGAACAAATCTCCAGGACCGGATGGCCTCACTGCCGAGTTTTATCAGAAATTCTTCCACATTTTAGGACCTGTCCTACACAAGGTGTTTATTGAAGCCTTCGACAGAAAAGAATTACCCAACAGTCTCAATCAGTCATACATAACACTCATTAAGAAAAGCAACGCAGACACAACTCAAGTTAAAAATTACAGACCTATCTCGTTACTCAACGTAGACTACAAAATTCTAGCAAAGTCCCTAACTATGAAACTCAAACCCGTCATGCACACACTTATACATGAGGACCAGCAATGCAGTGTCACCGACAGAAACATAAATACGCATCTACATTTCCTAAGAGATGTTATCCAATACTCTCACGATAAGAATAGCCAGTCAGCAATCTTATCGCTGGACCAGGAGAAGGCTTTCGATAGAGTTTCCCATTCTTTCCTCCAGAAAACCTTGTCCAAATGTAATCTTGGGAACTACATCAGAGACTGGATACAAATTCTATACAACAAACCAGAAAGCAGACTTTTAATAAACCATACCCTCAGTGAACCAATACGGTTAACCAGATCTGTACGTCAGGGCTGCCCACTCTCACCCCTGTTGTATGTGTTAACTCTAGAGCCACTCCTGGAGAGAATCAGGCAAGAGACAATAGTCAAAGGAATCTTTATTCCTGGAATGGGAGAGAGGAAGTCGTTGGCCTATGCTGACGACACAATCTTCTTTCCCTCCAATATATCCTCTATCAGGTTTATTCTAGACATATTTGCAGAGTTCGGACAGGGCAGCGGGGCTAAAATAAACATTCAAAAATCACATATAATGGGTTTAGGTAAATGGACCAACAAAACAGACTTCCCTTTCACATTAATACAAGTCAACACATTAAAATATACGGAATATTATTTACAGCTACGCCTTCAAATAACATCAAAGCAAGATGGCGAAATATAATTGAAAAAATTAAAAACAGACTGGAAATTTACAAATACAGAACCACCACCATATTCGGCAGAAGTGTCGCAGTCAACACTTGCATCATACCACAGCTTATATATACCGCAAACATATTCCCCCTGCCTAAACAGTCACTTAAGGAAATAAATTCAATGATTAGAGACTTTATTTTCCGACGCACAGTACGCAGCATCCAACAGAAAACCTTGATGCAAGACAAAAATAGAGGGGGCATCTCCCTACAAGACATAGCAACAAAGATCCAGGCACTCAGGATCAAATATATAGGACAAATCATCCAACAGCCACACAAACATACTCTAGCCCACTACTACGTTGGGCTGAGGCTTCTTAAACTGTGTAAATTAAACAATATACACCCCATCACTTTGGCACTATACCGCTCTTCTACAGACAATGCATACAAAGTGTAACTGGGAATGAACGTTTAATACACATGAAAACATCATGCATATACAAACATCTGGTCAGGAAACAGGAGCCTCCATTACAGTGCAGAATAAAGAGAGGATACAAATACTTCATCACCGACTACACACAATCATTTCAAAACCTACACAAGAAAGGAATCACGCCAAGTGCACGAGAGATAACATACAGACTATTGTTCAACATGACACCGACCACACAAGGATCGCCCACAGATTCCACAGACTGATCAGATGTAAACTATGTAGACTGAACACACAAGAAACGGAAGAACACATTTTCTTTCAGTGCAGAACCGTTTCTTTAGCCTTAGAATTTTTGACTCAGGAGATAGCAACAAGAACAACAGAGAAAGTAGACATATACAGAGCAATAATGTTAAACACCATTCCTCGAACAGAAACAAACAGCCATACGCAGTGTATCATCCTCCTTGCTGAGTTTAGGTATGTTGTTTGGTCATGTAGGAATAGGGCCACATTTGAAAATAGAATTTTTACAAAAGAACTTCTCCTGTACATTTTCAAACAAAAATTGTTACAGCTTTCAACCAGTTTCTAGTGCATATTTATTTCTGTGTACACCCCGTGGGTGAAAGAGAAGGCTTTAGCCGAATACAAGCACTGTCCATCACTAGAGAGAAAGTTAACGAAGAGAGTGAGAGAGAGTGAGAAAGGTCCTGATAGTAGGTGAGAGGATGTGTCTGTGGTTATACTATTACTATACACCTTTGTTGTAACGTTTTATGTACAAAGCATTCGCGTTATCATACTCCATGCTGTCACCTCACGGTTTGTAAAGCCCACCATCTCATTATTTCATTCCACGGGCAATCATCCTCAACTCACGTCACATGTACATGCTTCGTTATTGTTTATTTGAAAGTTTGGTTTTTTTTGGAAAGATTTGGAAAAAAAAAAGCAAAAAAAAAGCAAAAAAAAAAAAAAAAGAACGGAAAAAAAAAAAAAAATTTAAAAAAAAAAAAAATGAAACAAAAAAAAAAAAAATATATATAAAACAAAAAATAAAAACCAAAAAAAAATATAAAACACAAAAAAGAAGAAAAATAAAAATGACCTGGCTCGGTTGACTCGCCCTTGGTGGTTTTGGTGCTTGCTGAATTTGCATATAAAATATTAAATAAAAATAAAAAAAAAAAAAAAGATCAAAGTGGCTGAGGTCAAAGTGTCCTCTTAGCAGGTACCCTGATCAACATGCCCTTTGGTTAACAAAAGCGTCGTTATTTTTTTAACTAAACGAGATGCCCGAGGCCTGCCCTGCACATTGAATGCCGGGGGTATGGTCCACATCTCGTTACGGGTGGACCCGGTTTGCAGTACCACCGGGTCACGGCCTGTTGTTTTCGTTGTCTTAAAAAAAAAAAAAAATTCAAAATCCTGCTTGTTCTCTCATTGCGGTATCCACTATATCTTTAAGTCTATTCAAAATGACCTTGCAAAATACTTTTGACACAGCTGATATTAAGGTTACCCTCTCCAGTTGTTGCAACCGCTAAGGTTGCCTTTTTATCAGTATTTTAACAATGATTCCATTTTTCCATTTAGAAGGGACCTTTTTCTTCTTTCCAAACTTTATTGAACATTCTCTGTAGTTGTTTCATGTTGTCTATATTAATAGCTTTTAACATTTCGGGTGTTATTTCATCTTCACTTGCAGCTTTGTTGTTAGCCATTAGATTCACTGCTGTTTCAATTTCATGCAGTGTAATTTCTAGGTTTACATTTAGTTGTGGGAATGGTAAATCAGTTCCAAAGTCTGTTAGAGAATAGGTCATTAAACTTTCTTGCCTCATATTTAATGTAGTTATGATTAGCTGAAAATTTTTGTATTTTCTTTGTAAAAACAGTTGTAAGTATTGTCGTTATACTGAAGTTATGTTGAAAATAACCAAATGTCACAGCGCCTCTCTGTTCACATAAAAGGGATGGCGACTGCAGTAAAACTGGTTAATATAAATAAGGTAGATAGAGGTGTATGGTGCAGTTTTACAAAGTGAGGGAGGAAGTGAGCAAGGTGAGAAAAAAACGAATATAAAGTATGAGAATGTATAAATGAAAAACATACAACATCCGATATTTCGGCGTGAGCCTTATTCGAGGATACATGCAAAAACAAAATACAAACATATATAACTTATCTGAAGCGTCTTGCTCTCAGCAAAGCTTAAATGTGTGTGGAAGAAGGAGGAGAAAGAAAGAAAAAAAAAACGTTGCCTACAGACAAAAGATTCCCTATATAGCCAATCATAGCGAAGAAGCGGAGAGAGAGGAAGGCAATAGAAACATGATAGCCGCTAGAGGTGTCGGGTGGGGGGGGGGGGTGGTGGTGGGGGGGGGGAGGGGAGAGAAAAGAGGACGCGAGAGATAATGAATGAAGAACTTAAACACCTACAGGGAGGAAATGTAAAACTGGTGAATGGGACAAGACCAATATGTTGGCAGAGAAGGAAATAGGATGGTGGTAGGGAGGGGTAACATAGAGAAAGAAATTAGAGTATAAAAAGGGCCAGTGGAAAAAGAAAGAAGTTACAGAAAGCTGAAGACATTGTTAATTCCAGCTGGGTGGAGACAGCCAGTCTGGAAAATAAGGCGCTGTTCTAAGACCCTCCGAGATCGTACATCTGCGGAACAAGAGCGGATCGCACTAACCGAAATGTCCTGTTTGCCCCTGTGGTTACCAAGGCAAAAATGTTTGGCCACAGGTGTCCAGGCCCTCTTAGAAATATCATTGAGATGCTGGCGAAATCGATCTCCTAACCGTAAGCCAGTTTCCCTATGTACTTCAAACCGCAACGTTTGCACATGATAACATAAATGACATTTCGTGAAGTGCAGGTGAAGCCCTCCTGTACCGACAACGTGGATTTAGGGAAAGAGATCTGGCTGGCCTCGACAACAAATGGACAAGTGTTGCATCTACGGCGTCCACAACGTCTGGTACCATAAAAAGTGTCATCTGTCTTAAGATGACTACGAATTAAAAGGTCCCTGAGGTTTTTGTCACGTCTGTAAGCCACCAATGGGGGTTCCCCAAAAAGTTCATGTGTCTCAGGCTCGGTCTGGAGGAGGTGGAGATGGCGAAACAGTATGTTTTTAACACCTCCGCCTATTTCTTTCTCTATGTTACCCCTCCCTACCACCATCCTATTTCCTTCTCTGCCAACATATTGGTCTTGTCCCATTCACCAGTTTTACATTTCCTCCCTGTAGGTGTTTAAGTTCTTCATTCATTATCTCTCGCGTCCTCTTTTCTCTCCCCTCCCCCCCCCCCCCACCACCACCCCCCCCCACCCGACACCTCTAGCGGCTATCATGTTTCTATTGCCTTCCTCTCTCTCCGCTTCTTCGCTATGATTGGCTATATAGGGAATCTTTTGTCTGTAGGCAACGTTTTTTTTTTTCTTTCTCCTCCTTCTTCCACACACATTTAAGCTTTGCTGAGAGCAAGACGCTTCAGATAAGTTATATATGTTTGTATTTTGTTTTTGCATGTATCCTCGAATAAGGCTCACGCCGAAATATCGGATGTTGTATGTTTTTCATTTATACATTCTCATACTTTATATTCGTTTTTTTCTCACCTTGCTCACTTCCTCCCTCACTTTGTAAAACTGCACCATACACCTCTATCTACCTCTGTTCACATAACACTTGACCAAAGGGATGGAGAACATATTTCTGCTACTATAGATGCTAAGGTCAAAGCAGTGATCAATGAAAACACCAGAAATCTTACATTTACATCCTTCCTGTGCCATTAAACATCACATAGGACTCGCTTAGTTGTTTGGCAAATTTTCCTGTTTTCGGCAAGTTTTTCAACTTCATCAAGGGATGTTATGCCCACTGAATTGGCTTCTCTTAACAATGTCCTCTTTAGAGTTTCACGTGGTCGACCAGAAATGGCAACCCTATTAGTTATACAAATGAATCAGTGATTCATGACAAGAGGTGATCATGGGCATTCACACTGAACTTAAATGGCAAAACAGTCAAAGAAGCCAGTAGTGTATTTGCTGCAACAACACACAGTCTCACTGTAGAAATCATGTCTGTGCCAAAAGCTCTGAGCTGGCTAAAGATACAAGACTACATGCAACCACGCAGTTTGAGTGACTCATTGAACATGGTAAGAAAAATTCAAGCTGCCTCTCTAAAGCAGCGGTGGCTGGAATGAATCCCTGCAGACATCACAAACCCATCAACTAACCTTCATCTTTGTGATCATGCAAGGTATCAGGGGAGATGAAAGAGCAGATCAACTGACCAACAATTTAGCAGTTGTAGATGAAGGTCAAGATAGTTTATAGATGAAGGTCAGGCAGTGGATCAAGACAGTTTGTAGATGAAGGTCTGGCAATGGATCAAGACAGTTTATAGGTGAAGGTCAGGCATTGGATCAAGGTGACATCAGAAAAAGCCATAAAGAAAGCTGGTTGGGCAAAATATTCCACTGGGAACTGAGTCAGTATCACTATCAAGAATGAAGGAGTTAAGGATGAAACTTTTAAGGATTTCAGACTTTGGGTATGGGTTCAAATCCCACCTGCCACCAGGGTTCTCACCATGTAATGGAGCATGTGCACTACACTGAGATCCTCCATCACAGGAGAGATTGGAGCACTAACGGACTTGTCTGACGTGCAGTGATAATAACATGAACAGTTAATTAGAAGTAGCAGAAAGATTATCAGTCAGCATAGGGTGGATGTTATTATTACATGAATAATTAGTGTATAAGTATACACATTCATTCATTCATTTGCATGTCCCTTGCGGGACTTTGCCTCCCTAACAGCACTCCTGTAGGCCTCTCGGTTGTGAGCAAGATGGCCTGCTGCTGATGCATCCATATACACAACTAAATATATAACTATACACAAAGCCATTGCAGTAAAACTGTGATAATAAAATGCGTAAACTAGGAAAAAGGTAGGAACAGGTTTATTTACTAACAAGCACATGGTTGTGACATTTTGGTGTGAACCTTAATCATACAAAAACACACAGGATGAAGAAATGGAGAAAGAAGATAAAATATGAATTCACATGAATGATATGTAAAAAGTAGGAATGACAAAAAAAAAGGATAAATAAAATAAATGGAGCACTTAGCTGTGGTTTGTAAGAGGCTGTGTCCAGAAATTCACATGATGGAGTGTTGAGAATGTTTAAATAGAGACTTGTAGTGTGTGATAGGTGCCATGTAAAGGGAGGGAGGGGGGACCACTGAAAGGGGAGAGAGTAGTATAATGGTAATCTAGCTAGGAGAAGGTGGTATAGGTGATTGCAGTTCAGGTAGAGGGTCTAATCTGATGCCATGAGGAGGTTTTGAAATATGTTTGGCAAGTAAGAAAGTAGTGGAACTTGGTGCAGAGGGAATATACTTGTGAGAGAGGGGAATGTTAGGTGTAATTTAATTGTGAGTTCAAACCATTTGGTTCCAGCATCCCATATTCCTGAACGTAGCTGTTCTCAGGCGCTAGGTGGCTTCTGTCATTGGCGTGGCATTGTTTGATGGCTGTTACCAGAAAATCAGATAAAGAATTTACCTCTGTGGTAGGGGCCATTGAAATGATTAGGAGCTGGTTTTGAAGCATTCTGAGTGATATCGTACAGATGTTTCTGCATGTGGTCACCAAATCTGAGACCAGTTCACCAATATAAGTCATCCTGCATCTTTTGCATATGATGGCATATATCACATAGCAGGACTCACATGTGAATCCCTCATGGAGAGAGAGTATAGTTTTGGGAATGGTGGTCATTTTTGTTTCCCAGACTACATTGCAGGTAACACAGCAAGGGCAATTACATTTTCTAGTGCCAACATATGCAATATTCTGCTTCAGGTGGCTGTGGACAAAGATGTCCCTAAGATTTGGTTCCAATTTGTAGCTAATAGGGGTAGATCAGAGAAGATGTGAGTATGAGATGGAGCTCTTACAAGTTTCAGGATGGGAGAGGTGTAAAGCAAATACGCCTGGCAGTCAGTGGGTTTGTAAAATACGGAGATGACAAGTCTGCCCTCGCCAATAGATATTTTGATGTCTAAAAAATTGAGGCTTGTCAGAAAGTTCATTGGTGAATTTGATGTTCTCATTAAGTGAGTTGGCAAATTTGATAAAACTTTCTAGCTCCTCCTTTGGCATATTGATAACTCCAGTGCCATCATCGATGTTCATTTTATAGAATTCTGGAAGTCTGTCAGTGTAGATTTCCCATAATTTGACTTCCAGGAAACCCATAAATAGGCGTGCATAACTAGAACCCATTTTCCGTTCCCATGGTGACATCACTGATTTGGTCAAAGCATTCACTGTTGAATTCAAAGGAATTTAGGTTGAGCACTAGCTTCATAATGAAAAAAAATGCTGCACAGGTAACACAGGTATTGATTGGGTACATGGGACCCAACTAGAAGATCTTGATTTTGCTGATGACATAACTCAGTAACAATGTGAATTCCATGCAAGAAAAAACAGACTGTCTTCACTGGCTAGCAAAATAGGACTTGAAATTAACAAGGACAAAACAAAAATAATGAAACTTCCCATTAATCTAAATGGAAAAATATACATAGAAGAGACAGATGTTGAAGAAGTCAATCAATTTGAGTACCTATGCAGCTACATAGACCAGGATGGTGACACCAGAAAGGAAGTTAGAATTAGAATTGCAAAAGCACCATCGATCTTCAAGAATCTTGAGAACATATGGCATTCAAAAGTTATAAGCACAAAAACCAAGTTAAGACTATTCAATTCAAATGTAATATCCACCCTCATTTATGCATGCAAAAGCTGGAAAACAACTAAAGAAATACACAGGAAATTAGACTCTTTTGAAAATAAATGCCTAAGGAAAATACTCAGCATCAAGTGGAACAAATTCAAGAACAATGCAGGGATAAGACAGATGACTGAACAACAACCTGTCTCATGGGTGATCAGGAAAAGGAGATGGACATGTCGGTCACATGATGAGAAGAAACGACCAGAGAATCCCAGAATAAGCTATGAAGAAAAAGAGACAGACCACATGAAATTCTAAAGAGGACATTGTTAAGAGAGGCCAAACTAATAGGCATAAAATCCCTTGATGAGGTTGAAAAGCTCACCGAAAACAGGAAAAATTGGCAAACTGCCTTGCGAGCCCTATGTGATGTTTAATGACATGGAAAGGATATAAGATAAGACTAGCTCTGTGAGTACCAGAGAAATCTGGGAAGGTAAAGCGGCCAGGCGTGATACTGACCATATCACACTTTCATGTGCCTATGATCATGGAAAATATGGGCCTAACACTAGTGGCATGGAAACGGGAATTTTACATTTACCTTACCAGCTCTGCGAGTCTTATTATGGTGTCAGTGTTAGTGATGGAATGAGGCTCTATATCAAGAAAATACCGAAGTGCTTAGAGTCCCTCCTCAAAGGGCATAGAGGTGTAAAGGGAGCAGACATCAAGGAAAAAGATGTGATAGGTGTGGTGCTAGGAGAGTTTGATTGCATCAAAAGTTGTTAAAGCATGGCTGGTATCTTTCAAATAAGAGGGCAGTTTGTGTACTGGAAAATGCTGAGCAAAAAATCAGAAATGTACTCAGTGTGGCATGAACATGCTGATACACTGGGACGTCCAGAGTGACCAGGTTTATGGATTTTAGGAAGAAGATTAGAATGTGAGTTTGCCTAAGCAGCCGTCATTGATGTGAAGAGGAAACAACGAGGCTTTTGTACAGTGAAGTAACAGAACGCAGTTTTGTGGGATTTGCCCTCTAAAAATTTGTAGACAAAGCACGTTTAGACGTGAGAGAAATAAAAATCACAAGAGAATTATCTGGGATTTGAACCAAGGACTCCAGTAGGACGAGCAGCTGTCTAGCCACAAGAGAACAGCGTGCTAATGAACTACACTATATCGCACCCCGCAGAAAATGTGTTGAAAGCAAAGTCATTAGTACCTGTTAGCCGACATGAAGATCGTGACATCAGGAAAGAAACAAGGTCATGACACAGAAATTCCGTAGCTTAGATTCAGTCTCTCAGCGGGTACCAACTTTTTCAGACACAAACATATATACACAGTCTCCTACCGTGTTTAGTGCATATTGGACAACAACAACAACAAACGAACGAACGAATTAGTTTTTACATAGAGTTAGTTTCAGGTTATAGTTACAGGAACACATTTTTAATAAAAAGGAAACAACGAGGCTTTCGTACAGTGAAGTAACTTTATGAGAAGGGAATCAGCTTGGAATGGAAGGCCACCCTCATTAATCAAGTCTTTGATGGTTACTTCCACAATGTTGTTAGAGCAGATAGCATTGTTTTTACGTGGGGCATGGAATTTTGTGTTACTAAGTTGTTTACATTCCTTCCTCAATATATAAATCCTTTTTTCAAACTACGAGATTCAATGTTTTATGGCTGGTTTTATCACTATGACTTCTCGACATCGGAGTTAGACAGTGCCCTAGATTCTGCCTTGGTGAGGTTGAAATATCAAAGTTTGGGTGGTTGGAGCATTTGGATTTCACGCCATGCTGTATCAGTGTCTAGATCCAAAACTTGGGAAGCCCCGGAGGAAGGTGTCCAGCCAGATTTATGATGGTTGTAATGGGCAAACGGGTCATCGATGGGTCTTGTGGGAGATTCTTTGTTAGCAAAATAACTGTTTAACATCATGGAGTAAAACATAATGGTCATACTGAGGGCGGATAGGAATAAATTTAAGGCTTTTGCTGAGGACTTGTTTTTCATCATCAAAAAAAGGGCAAGTTGGGAGGAAAACAGACTACATTCAAGGTTGGAGGAGGAGGAGGAGGAGGGGGGGATCTCATCTACGGGCGTGGGCTGTTAGAACTTGATTGAGCTGTGTAACATGGGAAGATTGGTTGGGAGGTGTGAAAGAAGGGGGCAGTTTGGGTGTTGAAGAAGTCTGTTTGTCAGTTGTAGCAGAAGTGGGGTGTAATGGAGGAGTGGGGTAGGTGGGGGGAGGGGTATTTTTGGGAACAGAAGAGACTGGCTGTGGCAGAGGTAGATGTTGGAATTGATTGAGTTTGTGTTTGAGTTTGCCAGAGACATAAAATTGGTAGAGCTGGCAATTTGTGACGTGTATAATGTGTTTGACAAGATGAAGGAGAACACGGTTGTCTGATGTGCAAGAGTGAAGAGGTCTGATATGTAAGAGTTCAAGGCTATATTTCACTCGATCAGGGTTGAACACTGTATGAACAAGGTTGAGCAAGATGTTATTATTAGTCATTGTGTGCTGATAGAGATAGATTGATTGATTGATCTTTATTTCAAAAGGGTTAAGAATTGGGCACGCAGGCCCATCTGACATTCTGCCCTTTATCATACATCTTTCACTCTATTCCAGACATTCTACAACTATGCTGTTCATATAACAAACATAACTAACATTGAAGCTGAGAGACATAAAATAAAATATAACATTTACGTTTCGCTCTTAAACATTCACTCAGTACAGAAGTAACTACATACATTATAAATGACTATCTACTAAACAAAATTTTCGGGACTATTCAGAAAACAATTAATTGTATTCGGTGTCTGTAAGAGCAGCTTAAGATAACTTTTAAGTTTTATAATTCATGGAGGCATGTAGTCGACATCAAATAGATATTGGGAAAGCTTGTAGTTGTAGGAAGGAGTATAATTTATATTTTTATATAGGATGGGAGGTTATTCCAAAGATGAGCAGCAGAATAACTAAAGCTTTTCTTGTAAAGATCAAGTCTAGGTTTTGGAAGACATATGTTGTTCAAGCGTTGGCTGCACTTTGGGCTAAATTTAAACAGGTTCCATAGATAAGACGAGGCATGCCGTGAAAGAATTTGATGTACTAACTTGGCTTTGTTGAAGAGGAACCTGTTCTTAAGGGGTAGTATTTTGATATGTTTGTGATGATTAGTTGTTTGTGCTTGATCTTTGTCACTAATAAGCTTTACTGCTCGCTTTTGGAGAGAGCAAAGCCTCTTTGTATTTGACACTGAGCAACCCTCGCAAACTGTTGAGCAATAGTCTAAATGTGTTTGTATATGAGCTATGTAGTATGTCTTCCTAGTGTCTTGATCTATGAAGTACTTAATTTTAGCTAATTGGTATACTTTTTGTGCGATGAGTTTTGTTAGACATTGCACATGAGAGTTCCAGGTCAGATGTTGGTCAATAATAAGACCTAGTGTTTTGTGCTCGCTAACGTTTTCTATCTGTGATGTTTCTGTACAGAGCTGAAGTGTTGTTTTTGTTGCGTTTTGTAGTTTCTGTCTTGTTGTTATGAGCATTGATTTTGTTTTATCGGTGTTTATAATCATGCCATTATTTTTGCTCCATCCAGTTAAATTGTATAACTCGACCTGAAGAGTTGATTCTAGATTAACACAATCGTAGTCACTGGTGTAGACTGTGCAATCATCGGCAAAAAGGTCACAAGAAGAGTGTTTAAGATGAAGTGGAAGATCATTGATATAGATAGCAAAGAGCAACGGGCCTAGAATAGAACCTTGCGGAACACCAGTGTCAACTTTAGCAGAATGTGATAGAGAATTGTTGAAGAATACTACCTGTTGTCTGTCTGAAAGAAACGATGCAATTAATTTTATTAGGTCAGGGTGCAGTCTATAAGTCTTTATTTTTCTTACAAGAATATCATGGTCAATCATATCAAATGCCTTTTTAAAGTCGACATAGATTGCACCACATAGTCTGTCGTCATTTATGTTTACTAACCAGTTTTCTGTCATTTTGGTAAGAGCTGTGTGGCAGGAATGATTGGGTCTAAAGCCTGACTGACTGTCTATGAGTAAATTGTTCTCTTGCATGTGTCGTAGAGTTATTTTGTGTATGTGTTTTTCAAGTGATTTTGATAATGACTATAATATGGATATTGGTCTATAGTTGGTAAGATTGTTGGATGAGCCAGATTTAAAGCGAGGATATACACCTTAGCAGTTTTAAAAGCCTCAGGGAAATAGCATTTTGCAATGCACTGGTTGTAAATATATGTTAGTGTATGTGAAATGACAGGTGCAGCATAACGTAAGATCTTATTACTAATATCATCAAGCCCAGCTGTATTGTTGTTTTTTAAGGTTAAGAGATAACTATGAACTTCACTGACTGTTAAGAATGGAATGTGTAACTGTTTAAAATGAGTACATCTGCTGTCCAGGAATGTTTGTAGTTCATGTAAGTCGCATACAGGAGCTGATATTGATGATTTAAGAATGTTGATTTCTTCTCTGAAATGTGTACTGATATGTGCGCTAGTGTATGCATGATTGATGGCTTGAGAATCAAATTCTTTTCTTTTATTTGATATGGTATTTATGGCTTTCCAAATTGATTTACTGTCTGATTTATTCTGTATTAGATTCCTGAAGTACTTTTTTTTCTCTTGTCTTATTAAGTATTGAACTTTGTTTCTGAGTGAACGGTAGGTCATAAAGTCCTTGATTTTGTGCGCCCAGTCACGTTCTCTTATGGATTGTAGTATTTCAGGTGTTATCCAAGGTGACTTCGTCTGGTGTTTTACTCTCACCTCTTTCATGGGGACATGTTTGTCTAATATATCTCTGAAGATCTTTAGCCAATATTCTATTGCCTCATCAGGGTCAGTTAGTTGGTACACGTGTGTAAGTGAAGATTCTTGCAAATCATTAAGGAATAATTCTAGGTTAAATTTTCTGAAGCTCCTAAATTTCATACTGATGTGATTGTGTTTAGGAAGTTTATATTTTGTTTAGGAAGTTTATACCCCTTTCTTGTCCACGTACAGCAGACTGGGTAATGATCACTTAACGAAGTATGAGGGATGTTACATTCAATGATGTTTTCTGGTTGGGCTACATATATATGATCTAATAATGTGGATGATACTTCTGTTACTCTGAAGAGGAGATTAGAGCACTTGCAGTGCAATGTGCAAAGATATTTCTCTTTTTTCTATCTAACAAATTGTAAAACATCACTGCCATGTACCTGCATGCCCTGGACAGCAAAGCCACCTTAGGCTTTTCAAAGCTGACTAGCCCAACAATTGAACCCATTCTTTGCGAAGCAAATTCTTCTCAGTCTTACTGAGCATACTTTGTGAATCTGTCTCAATGACACCATTAACCACATCATGAGCAACCAACCGTTCCATTGCTGCCGACACAGCCTCAGTTTCCATGGCCAAATGGATGAACAATGAAACCGTGAGGAGACTGCTGGAGCTAGGACAAATTAGAGGTGCTGGCAGGAGATTCAAACTGTGTGGCAGAAAACATACTGTAAATAACCAACATTTGGCAGGAACTATTAGCAAACATACTCTTGGATGAATGCTGCGGCATTCATTTATGGAGCATAAATGGGGTTGCCCCGAATACAGTGAAGCGGGAGTCTGAATTTTGAACTTTAAAATTGTAAAACAAATCATTTATTCTTTATTTTCTAATGCAGGAGTGCATGAGATATTCTTTTCTGCTGACATGTACTGAATAAAATCTTCCAGCGTCAGCAGGAGCAGGCAAGCCAGAAGCAACAAACAATGCTGCCTTTGTCAATGTGTGAGGTTCGAAGGCTGAAGAGAGGTGTGAGGGAAGTAGGATACAACTGGAAGGCCATCCTGAAAAATTACAGATTTCTCCCTGGTAGGACTGCTGCTGATCTGCACAGACAATGGAGGACTCTGAATCAGGTGAGTGACAGACACAAAACAAAGATTTCTTGAAGACAGCTCTTGCCTGTGCCAGCAAGTGAGAGCATAGAATCACTTATGTATAATTATTGCCCACTCAAGCACAGTGATTATTTATGTTATAGAATCAGCAGATTTCTGTAACAGATTTCTGTTCAAAACTGCAACATTTCACTTTTACTTAAGCTCATGTTTAACATTAATTTTTGTGATATTTTAACAGGATGGTGATGAGGTTAATTTTTGTGGCATTTGATGCTGATTAGGTTAATTTTTGTGACATTTAATATAATGATGATGAGGTTAATTTTTGTAGCATTTAATATGATGCTAATGGGGGTCATTTTTGTGACATTTAATATGATGCTTATGAGGTTCATTTTTGTGGCATTTAATATTATGCTAATGGGGGTCATTTTTGTGACATTTAATATGATGCTGATGAAGTTAATTTTTGTGGCATTTAATATGATGCTAATGGGGGTCATTTTTGTGACATTTAATATGATGCTGATGAAGTTAATTTTTGTGGCATTTAATATGATGCTAATGGGGGTCATTTTTGTGACATTTAATATGATGCTGATGAAGTTAATTTTTGTAGCATTTAATATGATGTCCATGAGGTCAATTTTGGAGACATTTAATACAGTGCTGAAGAAGTTGATTCTATGACATTCAACATGATGTTTATTAAGTTAATTATGTGACAATTTACAAGATTCTGGAAGGTGACATTTAACATGAAGCTGATGGTGGTGACATTTAATATGATGCTTACGAGTGAATGTTATCAGTCTTATGTATGAGGAGCTGTTGTCAGAGAGTTGGCATGTTATCACTTTTATGTATGACCTGTTAACAGATAGTTGCCATGTTATCACTTTTATTAATGAGGAGCTGTTATCAGAGTTGGCATGCTATCACTTTTATGTATAAGGAGCTATTATCAGAGAGTTGGCATGTTATCACTTTTATGTATGAGTAGCTGATATCAATCTTTGTTGTCAGAGAGTTGGTGTGTTATCACTTTTATGTATGAGGAGCTGTTATCAGAGAGTTGGCATGTTATCACTTTTATGTATGAGGAGCTGTTATCAGAGAGTTGGTATGTTATCACTTTTATGCATGAGGAGCTGTTATCAGAGAGTTGGCATGTTATCACTTTTATGTATGAGGATCTGTTATCAGTCTTTGTTGTCAGAGAATTAGTGTGTTATCACTTTTATGTATGAGGATCTGTTATCAGTCTTTGTTATCAGAGAGTTGGCATGTTATCACTTTTATGTATGAGGATCTGTTATGAGCCCTTGTTGTCAGAGAGTTGGTGTGTTATCACTGAAAGTACTGTTTTATTTTAAATGAGAGAATTTGTTTTACTGTTACGTGGCCAGTGTTAGCTACATATTTCATACACGGGGTGCATTAGCAAATAACAGATATTGTGATACATGATCCTTTTTACTGTAAAACTGTATTTAAGTTTGTGCATATGTACCAATTTATGTAGTATTATGTAAATGAACCACCACAATATGTAATTACATGATCAGCTTGATTTATAGATTTGAGAGGATTTAAGATGTGACATTAGGGTGCTTGACTGGAAACTTGAAGGTAGTGGCTTGAGATTTGACTTGAGACTTGAAGGTAGTGGCTTGAGACTTGAAGATTTGACTTGAGATTTGACTTGAGACTTGAAGGTAAAGTGGCTCGAGATTTGAAGGTAGTGGCTCAAGACTTGAAGGTAGTGGCTTGAGGCTTGAAGGTAGTGGCTTGAGACTTGAAGATAGTGGCTTGAGACTTGAAGGTAGTGGCTTGAGACTTGAAGGTAGTCGCTTGAGATTTGATTTGAGACTTGAAGGTAGTGGCTTGAGACTAGAAGGAAGTGGCTCGAGATTTGATTTGAGACTTGAAGATTTGACTTGAAACTTGAAGGTAGTGGCTTGAGATTGACTTGAGACATGAAGGAAGTGGCTTGAGATTGACTTGAGACTTGAAGGTAGTGGCTTGAGATTTGACTTGAGACTTGAAGGTAGTGGCTTGAGATTTGATTTGAAACTTGAAGGTAGTGACTTGAGACTAGAAGGAAGTGGCTCGAGATTTGACTTGAAACTTGAAGGTAGTGGCTTGAGATTTGACTTGAGACATGAAGGAAGTGGCTCGAGATTTGACTTGAGACTTGAAGGTAGTGGCTTGAGACTTGACTTGAGACTTGAAGGTAGTGACTTGAGACTTGACTTGAACTTGAAGGTAGTGACTTGAGACTTGAAGGTAGTGGCTTGAGACTAGAAGGAAGTGGCTCGAGATTTGACTTGAAACTTGAAGGTAGTGGCTTGAGATTTGACTTGAGACATGAAGGAAGTGGCTCGAGATTTGACTTGAGACTTGAAGGTAGTGGCTTGAGACTTGACTTGAGACTTGAAGGTAGTGACTTGAGACTTGACTTGAACTTGAAGGTAGTGACTTGAGACTAGAAGGAAGTGGCTCGAGATTTGACTTGAGACTTGAAGGTAGTGACTTGAGACTTGACTTGAGACTTGAAGTTAGTGGCTTGAGACTTGAAGGTAGTGGCTTGAGACTTGACTTGAGACTTGAAGGTAGTGACTTGAGATTTGAATTGAGATTTTAAGGTAGTGACTTGAGACTTGAAGGTAGTGGTTTGAGACTAGATGGAAGTGGCTAGAGATTTGACTTGAGACTTGAAGGAAGTGGCTTGAGATTTGACTAGAGACTTGAAGGAAGTGGCTTGAGATTTGACTTGAGATGAAGTTAGTGGCTTGAGATTTGACTTGAGACTTGAAGGTAGTGGCTTGAGATTTGACTTGAAACTTGAAGATAGTGGCTTGAGATTTGACTTGGGACTAGAAGGTAGTGGCTTGAGATTTGACTTGAGACTTGAAGGTAGTGGCTTGAGACAAGAAGGTAGTGGCTCAAGATTTGACTTGAGACGTGAAGGAAATGGCTCGAGACTAGAAGGAAGTGGCTCAAGATTTGACTTGAGACTTGAAGGTTGTGGCTTGAGATTTGACTTGAGATTTGAAGGTAGTGGCTTGAGATTTGACTTGAGACTTGAAGGTAGTGGCTTGAGACTTGAAGGTAGTGGCTTGAGACTTGAAGGTAGTGGCTTGAGATTTGACTTGAGACTTGAAGGTAGTGGCTTGAGACTTGAAGGAAGTGGCTCGAGATTTGATTTGAGACTTGAAGGTAGTGGCTTGAGACTAGAAGGAAGTGGCTTGAGATTTGACTTGAGACTTGAAGTTAGTGACTTGAGACTAGAAGGAAGTGGCTTGAGATTTGACTTGAGACTTGAAGGTAGTGACTTGAGACTAGAAGGAAGTGGCTCGAGATTTGACTTGAGACTTGAAGGTAGTGACTTGAGACTAGAAGGAAGTGGCTTGAGATTTAACTTGAGACTTGAAGGTAGTGACTTGAGACTAGAAGAAAGTGGCTCAAGATTTGACTTGAGACTTGAAGGTAGTGACTTGAGACTAGAAGGAAGTGGCTCGAGATTTGACTTGAGACTTGAAGGTAGTGACTTGAGACTAGAAGGAAGTGGCTCGAGATTTGACTTGAGACTTGAAGGTAGTGGCTTGAGACTAGAAGGAAGTGGCTTGAGATTTGACTTGAGACTTGAAGGTAGTGGCTTGAGATTTGACTTGAGACTTGAAGGTAGTGGCTTGAGACTAGAAGGAAGTGGCTTGAGATTTGACTTGAGACTTGAAGGTAGTGGCTTGAGACTTGACTTGAGACTTGAAGGTAATGGCTTGAGACTTGAATTCAGACTTGCCATAAAAGACTTGAATGCATCTCTGGTCAGAAGTGCATAAAAGGTGAGAAAGAATCGCAGAAGAGGCAGTGAGATGAGGATGTAGAAATGTAAAACAACAAAGAAACATTAATATTTCAGTGATATGCCATTATCAAGGATGAGGCAAATAATAAAACAGCAGATAAACACAAAAATGGCCACTGTGTTATTTCTCCTCATCAGCCAGTAGCTTTCTTCCCATTTTTCTCATTTTTAACCTGAATCTGTCAAGCCACATTACTTTATCTTGGACTCCTTACCAAGAGGATCTCTGTCATCTAAGAGCCATTTTTGTGTTTATTTGTTGATCTGTTATTTTTGTTGATCAGGTGCCTTTAGATGTCCTGTTATGATTGCTGCTATCATAGGTATTCTTCTGTATGTTCTTAATTTTGCATTCAGTTAATCTTTGGATGTTGTCTATGATGATGAATTAGAGTGAGCTTCTCTAATATGTGAATTATTTTTTTTCCCTAGCATCACAAATTGTTCATTTCGTTTATAACACAATTTTATCTGATTACTGTGTTCATGTTTCATTATTTGAACAAAGTTTAAGTCTGCAAGTGAGTTAGATTTCCTGTTTAAACAGCAAATATAGAGTTTTTCTATGAAACTGTGATAGAGAGAAAGAGAGACCAGTTGGGAGGTGGAGGGTTCTGGCCATTCTTCCATGTAGAAAAGTAGGGCTAGCACTTGCTTCTACAGAGAGGATGTTGATTAATAGAAAGCTGACCTGGACAAGAGCAGAAAAAAATTACATACAACAGGTGTTTTTGGAAAACACTTGCAGAGGCCCCATGTGCCTTCAGCACTTAAAGGTTCAGAGAGAGAGAGAGAGATCCTATTTCTAGTCATCAGGTTTTCACTCGGATGAAATGTGCAGATACAACTTATCTTCACATAGACAAGTCCTCAAATATTGGTTGTCGCTTATGCACCCGACATGTTTTATAACACAAAAGTGCCTTACAGATAGATGTTTGTGGGAAAATATTCATCTACACTAATCCTGTGATATGTAACTTATGTAAATGTTAACAGTGAGCAGTTGTTGAAACAACACAACATTCACACATTTTTGTTCAGCATTATCCTTACTTAACGGAAGTTTGTGTTATATGTTCAGATTGATGTTGGCAAATAGAAAATAACTTATCCATTACTGATCATTGTTCTTGTGGTTTCTCGTTCTGTGTGCTTTAAAATATTAGTTTTATGTTCAGTGATGACTGATGCTGTCACTTCCTTCTTACAGTGGACGTAAGACAAAGCTCTCTAGAAAAGCTGTAGCCAAACTTCTTTGTAAACTTCACTAAAACCAGGATTATGTTGATCCTTATGACTGAAGGGGATGCCTGAGTGGTTTAGTGGTTAGTGCATATGTCTGTCATGTGAAGGTTGGTGGTTCAGGTCAGAGCAGAGAAGCCCCAGTCACCCAGGTACAGAAGTAGGTAGAAGGCTCCATGAGGAAGGAAATTAGGCTGTCTGTGATGCTGACTGTATTAGCCTCTAGTGCATAGTTTTTCAGACTGTGTGTGCCATAAGAGGCTTAATTTTGCCTCTGTAACTGAATATTTCAGTCATCATCTCCAATGAAACACTAAACTTTGACATTTTATCGAGTCTGAAAACTGTGAGTTTGACCTTTTTGTATTGGTGGAAACTAGTTGCTTTAACATATAAAATTTCTCTTGCAGGAAGTTGGTGGAAAGTTTTCCCATATAATAAACCAGTTTAGTGTTTAAAAAGCTGACAGAAAGATAACATGCGAGATGAAGTGCATAAGAAAAATGATAAACAAGACAAGAAGGGATCAAGTGCAAATGAAGCAATCTGGCAGATGTTGGGAACACACCTATCAAGGTACACTGAACATCAGAACACCCAGCTGCATGCACATACAACTTATCTTCACATAGACAAGTCCTCAAATATTGGTTGTCGCTTATGCACCCGACATGTTTTATAACACAAAAGTGCCTTACAGATAGATGTTTGTGGGAAAATATTCATCTACACTAATCCTGTGATATGTAACTTATGTAAATGTTAACAGTGAGCAGTTGTTGAAACAACACAACATTCACACATTTTTGTTCAGCATTATCCTTACTTAACGGAAGTTTGTGTTATATGTTCAGATTGATGTTGGCAAATAGAAAATAACTTATCCATTATTGATCATTGTTCTTGTGGTTTCTCGTTCTGTGTGCTTTAAAATATTAGTTTTATGTTCAGTGATGACTGGTGCTGTCACTTCCTTCTTACAGTGGACGTAAGACAAAGCTCTCTAGAAAAGCTGTAGCCAAACTTCTTTGTAAACTTCACTAAAACCAGGATTATGTTGATCCTTATGACTGAAGGGGATGCCTGAGTGGTTTAGTGGTTAGTGCATATGTCTGTCATGTGAAGGTTGGTGGTTCAGGTCAGAGCAGAGAAGCCCCAGTCACCCAGATACAGAAGTAGGTAGAAGGCTCCATGAGGAAGGAAACTAGGCTGTCTGTGATGCTGACTGTATTAGCCTCTAGTGCATAGTTTTTCAGACTGTGTGTGCCATAAGAGGCTTAATTTTGCCTCTGTAACTGAATATTTCAGTCATCATCTCCAATGAAACACTAAACTTTGACATTTTATCGAGTCTGAAAACTGTGAGTTTGACCTTTTTGTATTGGTGGAAACTAGTTGCTTTAACATATAAAATTTCTCTTGCAGGAAGTTGGTGGAAAGTTTTCCCATATAATAAACCAGTTTAGTGTTTAAAAAGCTGACAGAAAGATAACATGCGAGATGAAGTGCATAAGAAAAATGATAAACAAGACAAGAAGGGATCAAGTGCAAATGAAGCAATCTGGCAGATGTTGGGAACAACACCTATCAAGGTACACTGAACATCAGAACACCCAGCTGCATGCACATACAACTTTAAAACATCTGGATATAAGGTGCCAGGATGACCAAGAAAAACGCAGATAGATGGGGTGGAAGACACGCTGTGGGAATATAACAGCTACCCAGGTCTCTGGCATTGCTCATGATCAGCATCAGAAATTTTCTGCAACACTATTGCCATAAGCAGACAGATAAGAAGAAAAAGAAAGCTGGAACTTGAAGAATGACTGTGATATAAACAGAGAGGACATGTCAAGTGACAGATTGGATGTGGCTTGTCATAGTGGCTGCAGTGAGACAGAGAACCATTACAGTGCAGAAATAGAGCATAATATTATAGCATATGTGTGTGGATTGTGCAGATGTGGTGATTTCTGCTTCTGTATGGCATACATAAATATGCTGTATGTGGCAGGGAGTGGGTCAGCCTACTCCTAAACTCTAAAGCAGAAGGCCTCATGTGCACAGTGGACTGTGAGGAGACAAGACAGACATCTTGAAGGCTATCTTGGACACAATTTCCGGGGATAAAGAGCTGGAGTGGGAGAATAACTCTTACATCTACAGAATGAAGAATGTTTGGGTGAAGGAAGAGCAAGCTGTGGATGGAAGTGATGAGCCTACAGTCAGTATGCAACAGGGACAGTCAGTATACACACATTACACTGGTTATAGGAACTGGCAGCGGAGCAGATATGGGAATGTCCTGACTGCAGTGACACCATCTCCTGAGACAGACAATCAACATTTCCATATTCTGACAGATAATGTTGGTTATGGTCACCATTCTGTGATGGTAGGCAGATGATCTCAATGTAGGGACAATGGCTATGATCACTGACTAGTACAGTCACTGCCTGGAAGGAAACCAATGGTAAACTACCTTATGAAAATATACCAAGAAACCCAATAGCAATATGGAAAGTCAGATAGGAAAAAGATCTGGTGGCGAGTCCCCCAGGCCAGATAGATCTAATTTTAACACTGGGGAAAAAGTGTGAGACAGAGGTCAGTGCTAGTAATCGTGATGACGGACAAAATCCTGACAGTGTTACCAAGGAAAACCCCTGCATCAAACTAAAAAGAAAAATAAGAGTAGGAGAAGTATGTATGAGGGAAAGTATCAAATAATAAGTGACGAGATGAAAAGAACGGGGATACACATTTTGGGAATCTGCAAACATCGATGGAAAGGATCAGGATGCTTCAAGAGCGAGAATGATAATATCTTTATATACTCTGGTGAAGAATTAGGAGGAAATAATGGAGTAGCTTTTTACTTGGACAAATCAACATCAAAAGCATTACTAGGTTACAATCCAGTAAGTGATAGAATCCTCACTATCAGACTTAAGAGCACTCCTAGAAATGTAACAATCATCCAGATATATGCATCTGCAGCAGCAGAAGAAGGGGAAGTAGAAGACTTTTATAACACGCTGCAAACGACGATAGACCAGGTATGGAAAAATGATATAGTATTAATAATGGGGGATTTTAATGCAAATATTAGGACAGAAAGAGCAGAAGACGAAGGACATGTTGTAGGGATATTTAGCATAGGATATGAAAAAGAGGCAGGTGACAATCTAATGGCGTTTTGCATGGAAAATGAGCTAATGATCGCTAACACACTTTTTAGACAACATCCAAGAAGACTTTACACATGGACATCACCTGATGGGAAAACCAAGAATCAAATAGATTACATTTTAGTACAAAGAAGGTGGAGATCAAGTATAACATCAGCAAAAACTTCACCAGGTGCTGATTGTGACATGGACCATGAGTTATTAATAGCAGACATAAAGATAAAAAAGACAGCGAATCAAGACCACTCCACTTTGATCTTACAAAAATACCAGAACAAATACGGTATAGAAGTGAAGAACTGTTTCGAAATCCTGATGGCTGTACAGGAGGAGATGACACCAGATGAATTGGCTAAGCAGGCCAGAAATATCTTAATAACAACAGCTAAAGACATGGTTCCAGTAATGAAAACACAAAAGAATGGATGGATTACAGCAGGCACACCAGAACTGATAAAACAACGTAGAGAAATGAAGTCGCAATGGGAAGTGACAAAGAGGAATATAAATCTTTAACAAAGGAAGTACAAAGAAACACAAGAAAAGACAAAACAGAAGTGTGGAAGAGATAGTGAAATGTTGAAAGAAATGAAGACATTGACGAGAAATGTCACACCTAAACTAAATATAATTTGTGACGAGATGGGGAAGACCTTGGCAGAGACAGAGGAAATCCTAGAAAGATGGAAGGAATATTGCAGAGGAATGTATGAAACAACTGACTGTGAAAGCAGAAATCAACAGTGTGAATTATTATTGGAGGAGAAAGAACCCGAACCAACAACTGAAGAAGTTTTATGGGCAATAAAGAATATGAAAAATAGTAAACCACCAGGATGTGATGTGATAACAGCTGAATTTATTAAAGTAGGAGGAAAGGAATGTGCAACAATCTATCATGCACTATGTAAAAAGATATGGCATTCAGGTATTTGGCCAAAAGAATGGAAAAGAACTGTATTCATACCACTGCCAAAAAAGGGTAACCTGAAATTATGCACAAACTACAGAACTGTTGCCCTGATTAGTCATGCCAGTAAAATTCTGTTAAAAATCATAATGGGTAGACTTCGTAAGAAAATAGAAGAAGACGTCAATATGGTCCAAGCCAGTTTTAGCAAGGATCAAGATCATATATTCAATCTAAGATTAATAATAGAGAAATGCAGAGAGTTTAATGTGAATCTATATTTATCCTTTATAGACTACTCAAAGGCATTTGATTGTGTACAACACCAGAAACTGTGGGGAAATAATGGGACTTTCAAACATTTGATACATTTAATATCACTGCTTTATCTAGACCAACAAGCACCAGTAAGAATAAATGGTGAAACAACAACTTGGTTTGACATAAAACAAGGGGTCCATCAGGGGTGCATACTGTCACCTTCCTTATTTAACTTGTATACTGAAAATATAATGGGGAATGTTAGAGAAGATGTAGACAAAGAATATTACGATGCCATAACAATTGGAGGTTATGAAATACCAGAGATTAGATATGCTGATGACACAGTATTACTGTCCACAACACAAAAAAGGAGTGGAAAAACTAATGCAGTCAGTCTGTAAGAACTGCGAAGAGCAAAACCTCTATCTTAATGTGAAGAAAACTAAACTGATCTATTTGCCCTTTCAAGACTGAAAGGTTATTTGAAGACAAAGGCATTTTTTTTTCTTTTCTGACAAAACAAATAACAGAAATGAAATATGTATCAATGAGAAATTGGAAGAAGTGGAGAGTTTTGAATATCTTGGATCACTACTAACTAATAATGGAGATACAATGAGGGAAATTAAAAGGAGGACATTTATCGCTCTTCAGAAAGTAAAACAACTAAAGAAGTTTTGGAGAGGAACAGACAGAACTACAAAAATAAGATTTTTAAGGGCATGCATCTTTCCTATTGCAACATATGCCTGTGAGATCTGGACACTTAACAAAACAGCTGAGAAACACATAAATGCCTTTGAATGTAAATGCTACAGAAGAGTTCTTCAAATATCATGGACACAAAAAAGAACAAATATATCCATACTACAAGAACTTAATATTGAAGAAGGCTGGCTAGTAAAGAGGATTAAACAGAGAAAACTGAAATATTTTAGACACATTAAATGTCATGATAATCTAGAGAAAACTGTCTTGAAAGGGTACATAATGGGAAAAAGAAAGAGAGGAAGACTAAGGCGAAGATCGCTGCAAGACATCGTTGATGATCTGCAGATGGATGCACCAGCAGCGGGGCATCTTGCTTACAACTGAGAGCCATACAGGAGAGCTGTTAGGGAGGCAAAGTTCCGCAAGGGACATGCAAATGACTGACTGAACCACTGCTAGGGAAGAAACCCAAAGAAAAATCTTCATGGACAGCCAGCCTTTGAAACAAGCAAACCATTTCAAATTCCTTGGGGAATCATCCTGTGTGAAATTTGATGCTGAAATTGAGAACAGTTGCAGCAAAGCAAATCAGACCAGTGCACAATGACACCTTTCCCAAAAAACAAAAACACCATAAATCAAGCAAAAAACAAAACTGTACAACTTGATGTTCCTTCCTACTCTGTGGTACCAGTGTCACATGGACACTAACTGCTAAATATACAAGGAAAATCATCACCACAGAAATGAGATGTTTAAGGAGAATACTACATGTAACAAGAACACACAAAATCAGAAATGATACCATTAGAACATGTTACACTACATTAAGAAAGAAGTCAAATGTTTTGGCTGCATTACAAGGCTACCACCAGACAGTATACCATGCCAAAAACTGTAGGAAACAGAGGAAGAGGCCACCCAGGCAAGAGATGGAGAGAGGAAATTACATCTTACAGAGACCTTGAACATCCTATTATATGAAGCAAATTGCCAAGCCCTCTTAAGACATCTATTTGCCCTCTCAACACTGAAAGGTTATTTGAAGACAAAGGCATTTTCATTTTTCTTTTCTCTCCACCACCTGTGGGTCAAGTGAAGCCCTCATATTTACTTTACTGAGCTGAAAATGACATCCTGTTTTACCTTCATCCCCTTGACAGTCTTATTAGTGTATATAATCCCGTATGCCTCACCATGCAGGCAATTTTTCTCACTACAGAGTTCCTAGTATCTATTTTACTTGTCAGAATTAATGGCTTTCAGTTTGAGCAAGCAGCACAGTTTATTCGGTAGCTCCAACCCTCAATAATGAATTCTGGAAATGTATATAAACTTTAAACTCTTCATTATAGAATACACTGTTTATTGTTTATACATGAAAAAATGTTTCACATGTGTACAGTAACTGGGGTTGAAGACAAACAAAACAAACAAATTGGTAGAATGCACAGAATCAGGTGCCAGCAGTGTTACAAAGATGGGAAAAAAAATGCTTAGAAAAATCTGCAACAAACATTCTGAGCCATTTGCCCTAAGCTTTATTTATAGGCCTAGATATGAAGACAGTGTCACAAAGATTACTATTACAAACAGATCATTAAATATACCAATCCTTTCCTACAGTGGCAGCATGTTTCACATAACTGATGCTAAATCCTTATTTAGGAAGCCTTAAATATGAGAAAGCCTAGCAGTAAGTTTAAAAATGCAACAATCCAACAGGCCAATAAAAGCTCAAATGTGACAATCAATATCAAAATAAAGTTTATGTCATCTAGAAATAATTTCATATCTTTGACAGAACAAACTCACTTGTTTGACAATCATTGTAGGAATGAATTCATATATAAAACTGAACAAAATATGATGGGAAAGCCTGGGTTTTTTTTTTTTTATGGGCTGTTCTCACTCATATACTGAGGCAGATTTTGTATGTCATGAGTCTGACAACATGGAGGAAACTTGTCAGCTGACAAATGTGATATGTAATCAGACCATCAACATATAAACACTGGTCAAGTTTCAACGGTCTGGCATGGTTCTCAAATGGAAAATTCACAACATGCAGAATAACACATCTAGTTACCCCCCCCCCCCACACACACACACACAAACAGAATAGACATAACTAACTTCAGGGGTCTCCAAAGACTTAGGGAACAAAACCAAGCATTTTTCTTATATTTCATCTCTTCAATTTGTGGCAACACACAGATCTCAGTATCTCATGTTTTAATGTTTTGAAGTTTCCATGTCTAGACATTTTATCTAAACTCTATATAGGAAAGTCACTACAAGAAATGTAAAAGAAAGAAAAAAAACTCTCTAAATAAAATTGATATTCTGTGCCCGAGGTTCTAATCTGTGGTTGAATTATCAATTTTCTAGCAAGTATTGAATACAAACAAGATTATAGGGCACTGAGATGCTGGATGTAAGATGGTGGTCCACAATTTATACATTGTTGGAAAAGTGGTCACTCGATGTAACAAGTTTCAGAACCACTGGTCCATGCCATAAAGTTACAGATTATGTTACAAACAGGCTGTTTTAAGATTCCAGGCTGCCGCACAAAAGAAGTGCTTATCTGCGACTTAAATAACAAAATTCTCGCTATTTCAGCACCCTCGACTCGTAGGAAGGTTGGCCAGGCTTACAAGAACATTGGTTCTGAATTACAGATGTACCACAAAAAATATCCATTAATATTCTGAAACCAAATTAACACAGAAGCCAGATGGGCATTTTTTTTCTTGTTTGCCTGTAATCCTATTACTGCAACCACAGTTTACTGGATCTGCAAAATGTGCCACTTGGATTTTAGCTGTTTCAGAATCATTTTGTAAATTGTTACGCTCCACATTAAAACAAAAAAACCTTCGATCAAGATTTATTGGCCAGAGAGCATCATTACCCTAGTGATACAGTTCACCCCATACATAGCTGAAGTGGGTTTAATGCAATCCTAAGATTTAAAAGCAATCCGCTAACATACTCCTTCTTCTTCAGCTCTCCAAGCCATTAAGGCTCACTGCTGAAGATAAAGTACACCTCCATTCCTCTCTATTCCTAATCTTCTCTCTCCTGTTGATGACACCAATTTCTTTTATACCCTCTTCTATGTTGTCTTTCCATCTTTGTCTTGGTCTAGTTTCCTATCTCTTGTGCATACATCATTTTCATTTGTCTGTTTTCTAACATACAGGGAATAAAATTTAAAACATTTGATTACTGCATTTACACAAAGCAGCCAATAATTCCAGAATTCAAATGATTGCACTGTAGATCAGAGCAAATGTTATAAACACTCAAGTAGCGTAAAATGAAACATCAATTGGAAAATTATACTGTCAATCATTGTGACTGACACAAATGCAGAACTCTGGCTGCCAGGCTAATTTAAAAAAAAAATAAATACAATCTGTGTGCAAAAAAATGACATGAACTTTATAAATAACATAACATCAAAACATGAACACATCACAAACAATAAACTCATGAATAAGTTTCACACTAACAATTAAACTTATGAATAAGTTTCACACAAACAATTAAACTCATGAATAAGTTTCACACAAACAATTAAACTTATGAATAACTTTCACACTAACAATTAAACTTATGAATAAGTTTCACACAAACAAACTTATGAATAAGTTTCACACAAACAATCAAACTTATGAATAAGTTTCACACAAACAATCAAACTTATGAATAAGTTTCACACAAACAATCAAACTTATGAATAAGTTTCACACAAACAATTAAACTTATGAATAAGTTTCACACAAACAATTAAACTTATGAATAAGTTTCACACTAACAGTGAACTAATGAATACATCCCACATCAACAATTAGAATAGGTTTCATACAAACAGTGAACTCATGAATACATCCCACATCAACAATTAGAATAAGTTTCATACAAACAGTGAACTCATGAATACATCCCACATCAACAAAACAAAGACATTGATAAATATGAATAAAGATGGTCTTGGGGTTAAAGGGAGACAATTTCTGTCAACTACATCTTAACGGCTAGCAAACAGCTATCATACTGCACAATCTAAACGTAACAACCAGCCAGAGTTTCAAATAGCTAATGCAATGTAAAACTCTTCTAGCAAAAGTATCTGATAGGGAGCGGGTTTTACGTTTCATATAAGTAATAGATTTCATTGCACATTCTACCATTACAGAAACACATCACCATATTCCATGCATCATCTTGACAATAACGTTATGATAATGTGCCACTGACTGCAATAAGATCACACACTCAGCCTGTCCACTTTCACCGAAGGAATCTCTATAACTACATGCTGTTAAATTTCACTTATTCTCATACAATTTCACCACATTTAACATTACGAACACTGTGTTACTACAAAAATGAAACTATCTTATTTATATTAATCATACAAACTATTCATATTAATCATACAAACACACCACACTAACAAAAACTTTCTACTGGACAAAAAAAAAAAAAAAAGGCAGCAGTAATGGCTGACACGCAGCAATACATAAAAATGCTGTCAGTTTTCAAAGAGTATACAATGCCCTGAGCAGCAGTATTCAATGAAATTTTAAAGACTTAAGTATTACCCTTCCACTGTCTGACTTCATCTATAGCTACTGATGCTGACTTTAACATGTGACCATAACTAAGAACATTAAAAGCAAATAAGGGAAAGTTCTAAAACTAAGACTGTATAATAAATCCTATATAATAATCTGAACACTTGCTGAGATAAATATTATTGCTTTATTCCCCGTAATAGCCTTGACAACAGAAGTACACGATTCCCCCTTAAGCACAGATGCTGCTGATAATCTCTAGACTTATCTTGGCTTTAAGAAATTAGAAAATATTCTTTAAAAAAAATATACACTTCCCTTGATCATTACATCCCCCCCCTCTTACATGTGTTTTGGTTCTCATAAAGGCACAGTCCAGAAAACACTGTTATTACGTTGAAGTCTGCAATTACCAAAACTAAAAGACAGACATTTTTTTAAAATTCTGGGAAAAGCCTGCTAAAATATCAGGAAGAAATATTTTGTTTTCCCCCAAGATGGCTGCCACTCCACTACAAAATTCCAAACATATACTGCAGCACAACATGGCCAACAAGGAATCATTGATAGTTCTAACAAAGTACAAATGCACCGCTGGGAAATAAAAAGAGAAAAAAAAATTCTGTACCAGGATTTATAACACCCTCACATACGTGAATATGTTGAGAGAGAAAGGGGTGGGGGAACGATGACGACCCCCCCCCCCCATAACAACAGACTCAGCACACGCCCATGAGTTCTTTTCTCTCTCTCACATACACTGCGCTCAAATTGTGAGAAGTTGTAGGAGAAGCTTTAGGTGAAAAGTCACTGTCACTGCTACCTGGTTTACTGAAACATACACATACAGCTGATGGTACGAATGTTCATATACAACACCACTTTGGCACCATCTGCCTAGCAGATATGATGTTCACTTCCCAACAAAACCTGGCACAAACCTTCTTGTTTCTGGAGATAAGTCTACATCATTTTGACTATCATCTCTCACATAATTTTCTTATAAATATCTACATCATTTGGCTTATCATCTCTCAGATACTGTACTCACAAAGATCTATCTCTCAGATACTACACTCAAAAAGATCTCTCTCTCAGATAATGCACTCAAAAAGAACTATCTCTCAGATACTGCACTCACAAAGATCTATCTCTCAGATACTGCACTCACAAAGAACTATCTCTCAGATACTGCACTCACAAAGATCTGTCTCTTAGATACTGTACTCAAAAAGATCTACCTCCAAATTATGCTCACTCTGCCAGTGTTATGCAACCACCCTCTCACAACATTTTTCTCAAACATGTGCCAACCAGCCAACATCGAACATCCCTGTTAGTATCTACTCATTCTTCCGTCACTGACAACTTATTATTGTCGTCACTAAATCTCTTGTATGTATCAGTTCACCACCTTTGCTCAAATATGTGGTGAGAGACCAAATCAAGAAACCCTATATAAATGTTAAACTAAAATCTAATTATTTAAATAAGACACCTCATTTTCAATAACACAGAAAGCTATGGTCTCCTGCAATGTGCGCTGCTGATTACATACTTAAGGAAAAAAACAAAAAACAAAACTACACCAAGTTCAATATCAATAGCAACAAGGAATGTCCTATGCTGTGCCTTAGTGTACCCTGTCTCTTAGTCTTAAGCCATGGTGTTACCAACTCTGGTCACAATCCATGGTGTTACCAACTCTAACAAGGAGAGTTCTATCTCCGTATTTACATTCTCTTGTAACAACTACAACAAACACTCGCCTACAAGTTTGTTCATAATTTTTAACTGAAGCTGCCATTTTTAGGATCTCCTTCCTTCCTGTGCAATGATGGCCGTGATGAAATGGTGAAGCAGTAAATGTGAAGGTATTCGCAAATCTCTTGGCACACGCTGATAGAGTATCGTAAAATATCAAAGAGTACCCAGAGCTGTCAGAAGGACAAACAAATGTGATATTTATAAATGGTGGTAAACTCAGTGATATCTGTTATGTAATAAAGTGAACATTCACCTCTGATGGTGAAATAAAAAACAAAAACATGGCTAGTGCAGAAACATTTGTTTTTTCACATGTAATATTAGAAAATATTTCTCTGGGTCTTGAAAGTGTGCTAGCAATTTCTTGCCTCTAACCCCTGGAAACTTCTATGTTCTACTTCAGTTTCAAAAATGCAATAGTTCTAATATATTCGTGGTGTGTCTAAAAAGTTCAGTGAATTGTCCGACATATCAACGGCAACATGGGCTAGGTGCGTGACCATGCACATGGCTATCCAGAGAAGTGCCACCTAGCGTGGAGTACACGTGAACGACAGGGTAAACCCGTTGTGGGCAGTCAAACATAGTCAGTGTAAGAGCTGAGGTCACAGTGCAATGGGGTAACAAGTGAACATCAAGTTCTGTTACAAATCGGAGGAAAATGGCGATGGAAATGTACGAAATGGTGCAAGTGTATGGGACAGAAGTTGTGAGCAGAAAATGTGTTTATGACTGGTTGAAACGCTTTCACAACAGGAAGGAAAAAGATGAGGGTGAGCCATGTTTGGGTCGGCCGTCAACAAGAAGAAATGCAGACATGACCGAACGAGTGCAAGAAGTGCAATCCATGTGTGCCAATTATCGGTTCAGCATGGTGTACCTGTTCTCGATCATCCACCATACACCCCTGATCTGGTGCCTGCAGACTTCTGTTTCCCCACCTGAAAAAGCATCTTGAAAGGGTGCACGGGGCGGCAATCCAAGAATGTGTGACTGCGGTTCTGTGATCGATTCCTAAAGAGGCATCTGCTGACAGTTTCTAGAGGCTTTATGATTCTTCTCTATTCTATTCTGTTCTTGGAACTTCTAATCTGTTCTGTTCTTGTAACTTCTAATCTGTTCTGTTCCTGGCACTTCTAATCTGTAGTGTCTTGGCACTTCTAATCTGTTCTGTTCTTGGCACTTCTAATCTGCACTGTTCTTGGCACTTCTAATCTGTACTGTTCTTGGCACTTCTAATCTGTACTGTTCTTGGCTTTTCTAATCTGTTCTATTCTTGGCACTTCTAATCTGTACTGTCTTGGCACTTCTAATCTGTACTGTTCTTGGCACTTCTAATCTGTACTGTCTTGGCACTTCTAATCTGTACTGTTCTTGGCACTTCTAATCTGTACTGTCTTGGCACTTCTAATCTGTACTGTCTTGGCACTTCTAATCTGCACTGTTCTTGGCACTTCTAATCTGTACTGTTCTTGGTACTTCTAATCTGCACTGTTCTTGGCACTTCTAATCTGTACTGTTCTTGGCACTTCTTATCTGTACTGTCTTGGCACTTCTAATCTGCACTGTTATTGGCACTTCTAATCCGTGCTGTTCTTGGCATTTCTAATCTGTACTGTTCTTGGCACTTCTAATCTGTTCTATTCTTGGCACTTCTAATCTGTACTGTCTTGGCACTTCTAATCTGTACTGTTCTTGGCACTTCTAATCTGAACGCTGCCAAAAGTGTGTTGCGAAGGGTGGCAATTATTTTGAAGGCCAACAAAGGTAATTTGTTTGTATCTTCTGTTTTCTAATACCATTCACTGAACTTTCTAGATGCACCTCATATATATTTATGATCTTTCATAATGTAATATAAGATAGTATGTTGTGAAAGAATAGGGCACTTCTAGTTGAGGCAGCAGAATCCTGAGAAATTAACTAAAACCAATGCAATTTAGTAGAATTACCTACTTTTTTTTAGCAAAATATGAAAGTAAAAGTAGACTGTAACAGCTTTACAATAGACAAAGCATATGAATATGAGTCACAATGGAGTGAAAGAAAGAGCAGTCGCAACGGAGTGACTGGTAAATTCAAGCTTATACTCCACAAGTTGAGACATCTATCTAACCACACAATAACTACTTGACCACAAAACTTCCTCCACATCAAGCCACTTGACCATGAAACATCCCACACATCAAGACACTTGACCATGAAATATCCCATACACCAACCCACCAGACCATGAAACATCCCACACATCAAGACACGACCATGAAACATCCCACACATCAAGACACTGGACCATGAAACATCCCACACACCAACCCACCAGACCATGAAACATCCCACACATCAAGCCACCTGACACTGAAACATCCCACACACCAAGTGATTAAAGTCCTGCCCCCTCCTACCTAAATCCCTGCTCATACTATTAAAATCTTGGCTGTGAACCTCAGACTTTTTTTTTCCCCCTTGATGAATCTCATCACCTTCACACTATACATCCTAACATCCTCATGAAGACCAGTGTAATAAAAGATTTGAGCGCACAACTCTGACATGACAGTTTTTTGTTTTGTAAGCAAACTTAAATCAACAAGGCCTCCACACAGTAAAGTGATAGAGAGTAGCATAGTGCTGTTATGTCTAGGAAAATACAAAATGTTTAAAATGTGAAAGACAGGGTAAAATAAATAAAAAACTAGTAAGAAAAAGACTGTGGCCTGAGATATGGACCCCAGTAGAATAAGGCCCCCTCTCTCCCCGGCTATCCGCTCCAGTGGACATATCACTTTAGTATGAAAGGAACTGGTGGTGAAATATGCTGATGACCTTTGTGTTAAGGGTACAAAAAAAAAAAAAAAAGGTTTGTAAATATGCAAAGAACTGGTGCAATCAGTTGCTGTATACTAAAGGGGAAAACAAGAAGACCAGGGCATTTATAGACTTCTCAAGAGTGCAAAAATTGATGATCCTAACTTGTCAACAAACTAACAAACCAACGGAACATAGCGGAGATAAATGCCAGCTAACTGGAACACACACTCACCAAACACAGCCATAAGACAAAGACCTCGTTGACCCAACAGTTAAAGTACTGGTTGAGGAACAAAGCTCCCGGCCCTATAAGACCTGAGTCCCAGAAATCCATCTCACTCTTTGTCATGTGAGCAACCTAAACGAGTAAAAGCCAACATCAACACAGTTTACATGTCTACAATGGTAAACAGACATGTTCATGTCTAGATACAGATTTATGTGTGTAATGTGACATGTCTTTTCCAGAACGCTGTCCTTCTCAGAGCCTCTCTGAATGCAATGTAAAAGGTAACGGTAAAATTTCTATTTCCATGCCATTAAGGCATATTGCGGAATACGGTGTTAGGCCCATATTTTCCATGATATTTGGCATATGAAAGTCTGATGTGGTCAGTATCACACCAGGCCGCTTCACCTTCCCAGATTTCTCTGGTACCCATTTTTAGAGGCTGGGTGAACCCCGGGGCCTTTTTCTGAATTCAACGTGGCTTGTGCAAACTCATCAACATTTCTCAATGGCTTTCTGTGATGCCCTGAGACCATCTGTGGTGAGGTTGACATTTTTATCATTTGTCAGGCTCTATATCTTCTGCTGTCAATCTCTCCAAGCCAGTATGTCTCTTGATGTGGCCGAAGTATCTTTGAAGATGTTCACAAGCCAGTTTTCTATGACACCTAATCCCATCAATATCTCTTTATTTGATTTTCTTTCTATCCGTGATATTCTAAGTGACTTTCTGTAACATTTCATTTCAAATGCAGTTTTCTCTTTCCTAGTAACTTGTTAAATGTCCACAGTTCACATCCGTATGCTGCCATCAGGAATATGTAAGATCTTAGTAAACAAAACTTTGTTTCCTTGTTGTTACCTTGCCACATATTCTACATAAAGATTCTACTAGTTTCTGTGTGCAAGCTGCTAGTCTACAGACTCATGACATATATTCTTTTTCTCACCTGGTGACAGCTGCCGACCAAATTTCTATATTTTGTACTGTCCTTGGCACTTCTAATCTGACAAGTTGCCTCTCCTGTACTTGGCACTTCTAATCTGACAAGTTGCCTCTCCTGTCCTTGGCACTTCTAATCTGACAAGTTGCCTCTCCTGTACTTGGTACTTCTAATCTGACAAGTTGCCTCTCCTGTCCTTGGCACTTCTAGTCTGAAAAGTTGCCTCTCCTGTCCTTGGCCTCTTGACCAACCAAACAGACTGATTGATAATTTCTCCTAGTCTCCCTGTCCTTTTTTTTTTTTTTTGCTGAGTTTTTCTGTGATTGTCAAGTTCTTCTTTAACTTTGCAGTTTAATTCATTTCTGCTCAGCAATTTATCTGAGAACATCTCCATTTTCCTTTCCTGACTGTCCAACTGTACATTGCATCTTCATTCATTCATTCATTCCTTTGCATGTCCCTTGCGGAACTTTGCCTCCCAAACAGCACTCCTGTAGGCCTCTCGGTTGTGAGCAAGATGGCCTGCTGCTGCTGCATCCATTTCCAGATCATCAACGATGTCTTGCAGCCATCTTCGTTTCGGTCTTCCTCTTTTTCTTTTTCCCATTATGTATCCTTCCAATACGGTCTTCTCTAAATTATCATGACGTTTAATGTGGCCAAAATATTTAAGTTTTCTCTCTTTAATCCTCTTTACTAGCCAGCCTTCTTCAATATTAAGCTCTTGTAGTATAGATATATTTGTTCTTTTTTGTGTCCACGATATCTGGAGAACTCTTCTATAGCATTTACATTCAAAGGCATTTATGTGCTTCTCAGCTGTTTTGTTAAGTGTCCAGGTCTCACAGGCATATGTTGCGATAGGAAAGATGCATGCCCTTAAAAATCTTATTTTTGTGGTTCTGTCTGCTCCTCTCATTGCATCTTACTCCAAAATATTCATAGTGTTTCATTCTCTCACACACGCACATATGCGGCCAGCAATCTCCCTCTCTCTCATACGCACATGTGTATGTTAGTTGTGAGTTTTGTTGAGCATCATTCTGCTTTTCACACAGCTCCTCTCACAGCCGATTCTACCATTTTTTAGATAAGCAGTATGAGGCTACAGGTAACAACAAACAATGTTCATGTCCAGCTTCTGCAGCCACCCAAGGATAATTCAAGCAAAGACTTCTCCCCATTATAATTAACAGAGGTATCTCTCTCTAGTTATCAGTCACCTTTATCTCCCCTAACAGGCTTCTCACCACCATAGGAAATGTGTCAATTCTTGTCCTGAAGGCCTGCCAGAAGTGCTACCTGTGTTGAACAGGGCCTTGATCATTAAGCCACAGGCCCTAATGACGCAGCTGTCCTGCCAGTTCTTGAAGAGTAACACAGGTAAAATACCAAAATCACACAAAAGTCATGCAAGAAACGTGAGGTAACAAACCACAAGTCTGTTGGTCACTTTGGCAGCCAAGAACCCAAAAGCCAGTAAATACAGACAGGGCTGATTCTCAAACAGCAAAGATGGTGACTTTTGTTGAATCATAAATGCCAGCAGAATCACTACTGAGATAGGCAGAATGGGGAATATTGTGCTCGTACCCTGAAACAGAGAACAGTTATGGCGTTTAGACAGAATGTCCACATGATAACACAGAAATGATGTCTTATGAAGTGTCAGTGTTCTATCTTTAGTGTCAGTGTTCAATCTTTCAATAAAGTAAATTGAAAATGAACAATGAAACAGTCTCTAAGTCACATAAAGAGATAAATCAGTTCATTACAGCAGCAGACAGGCAGGACTGGTTAACGGAGAGGGATGCGGTTCCTAGTCGATCTCAAATACGGGTGTGAGTCTCAAAAGCAGGCATGAGAGCAAATGCTGCTCATCACCTCTGGCCAAGTGTCAGGATTCTTGCTGGTGTTACAGAGTCTGTACAAACTTTGTAGAGATCTTCCTTCACTAGAAGACTCTTGAGCAACCGATGGACCTACTGAGTCTGTACAAACTTTGTAGAGATCTTCCTTCACTAGAAGACTCTGGAACACTGACGGACCTGTCCCAATGTGCAGCAACAATAGCCTTTCAACATTGTAATAATTTTTCAGAACCATGAGTCAATTCCTAGTGAAACAAGATAATTCAATCATTCAACACAAACAGATAGACCACTCACTTCAAGTTAACAAACATATCAATCATATGATGTCAACAAATATGTCAGTCATGCAGTGCGCCATTCTAAATCTGGAATGCTGTCTTCACTCATGAAGTGTCAGGCCATTCTAAATCTGGAATGCTGTCTTCATCATGAAGTGCCCAGTCACTCTAAGAGGGACATTCCAAAAGTAAGTTTACAAAGGGTTATTACTTCAAAACCAACATTTATTTGGAACTAACACACTGTGCACTGTGCTCCATGACAGACATCTTATGTTTCAAGTAGCTGCCATGATGGACTGAGACATCTGTCTAAGCACAGGACAAGTTTTCTGATGCCCATCTCGTAAACTGTGATGTCTGGACACAGAGCCACCATGTTAATGCTGTTTTGACATACTTGTTGTCACTCAGAGGACTTTGAAATCTGTGGCAGCCAAGATGTTCCTTGAGACTTGGGCACAGCTGAAAATCACCAGAGTGATAAGGATTATATGGTAGATGGTTCAAATTCTCTCACAGAAAATGCTGGAACAGTTTCTGAATTGAAATGACCATGTACTGGTGTCATGGAGGAGTACCTTTCTGTCAACATCCCAAGATGATGATGTCCAATGACAGCTGATAAACATTCCAGTACTGCACTGTACACAGCTTCACTAATTGTTGTTTCCCCTTTCCAGGAAACTGACCAACAACATGCCTTCCTGATCCAAAAAATAAACCACGGTAGCCATCACTCTGCCAACGGACAGCATGACCTTGAATTTCCTGGTTCGTGGGGAGCCTGGATACTTCCATTCCCTGCCTGCAGGTTTCAGTTTTGGGGCACTATACTGAAGGTATGCCTTATCACCAGTGACAACGCACTGCAGAAAATCTTGGCCATGAATGGCACATTGTTGCAGGAATGACAGGGTCTATGCCATTCTCTTTGCCTTGTGGGCCCCGGAAAGGGCTTGCAGGACCCATCTTATGAAATTCCAACTGCACAATCAGTTCGGACACTGTTCCATGTACCAGGCCCAAGTCACGCATCAGCTCGTTCACAGTCAGCCGCCTGTTCTCCAAAATCACAAGTTCGACGAGTGTTTAGCTTGCTTCATTCTACGTCACCGGTTGTCACTTGCCCGATTTGAAATTCTGCACATCATTTTGCCACACACTGTTCCACTGGGAACAACTGTGTTAAGAACACACTTATCTTAACATAGTCTTTGTGAGACAGGGAACACAGATCTGTTTGCTTAAAAACTCTGACCTACTTTTGGAGCCCAGAAACCTGTAGCTATTGACACTAATTGTAACTGTTATTTTTGTAAAATGTAATGTCAGGTTGGTGGATGGCTGGGGACATGGAGATCTCTGGCGGGGATGAGGAAAGGCTGCTGTGAAACCAATGAGTCCAGGACGTGACAAGCCTATGGGTCTTTACAACAATGGCTATCAGAATAAAGTAACCAAAACAGAGCCAGCAGATTATACCAAAAAAAATCACAAAAATCATTTTTAAAAAAATCATACCCTCATACATCTTTTCATACAGCCACACACATCTTCCTACACACATATCCCACACACTCATACACAGATAGACTTACTTGGAATAAAAAGTATACCATACCTCAAGTGACCAAAACTGTGGTCCAAACAATGCTGCTAAGATGTACACTGCTATCACGGCAAGCTGGCCTTCGGTGACATCGATTCTGATAAAAGTGACAAGCATCCATGTACCTTCAACTAAAATTGGCATGAGATAAAGATTGTGGTGAGACTGTGAGAAGACTGAGAATGTGAGAAGACTGTCTGAGATTGCGGGCTGATTGTCTGAGATTGTGAGCTGTCTGATATTGTGAGCAGATTGTCTGAGATTGTCAAAAAAAAATAGCACAGAATGTAAGAATACAACAGAGAATGTGGGGAAACAGCATAAAATGTGAGAATACTGTAGAGAATGTAGCAGAATGTGGGGAAACAGCATAAAATGTGAGAATACTGTAGAGAATGTAGCAGAATGTGGGGAAACAGCATAAAATGTGAGAATACTGTAGAGAATGTAGCAGAATGTGGGGAAACAGCATAAAATGTGAGAATTTAGTAAAGAATATGATAATATAGTAATGAAAGTGAGAATACAGCAGAGGATGTGAGAATATAGTAAAGAATGTGCTAATATAGTAAAGAATGTGAGAATATAGTAAAGAATGTGCTAATATAGTAAAGAATGTGAGAATATAGTAAAGAATGTGAGAATATAGTAAAGAATGTGCTAATATAGTAAAGAATGTGAGAATATAGTAAAGAATGTGCTAATATAGTAAAGAATGTGAGAATATGGTCAAGAATGTGCTAATATATTAAAGAACGTGAGAATATAGTCAAGAATGTGCTAATATAGTAATGAAAGTGAGAATATAGTAAAGAATGTGAGAATATAGTATAAGAATGTGTTAATATAGTAAAGAATGTGATAATATAGTAATGAAAGTAAGAATACACCAGAGAATGTAAGAATACAGCAGAATGTAGCATCGAAAATGAGAATTTAGCACAGAATACAGCAGCACACCTGGCAAGAAACGAGCAGTCATTAATTTTATGAAGACTGTAACCAATGAAAGATACGGGGGCTTACTTGGAAAACTTCAACGTACCGCTCACGTACGTCTGCCAGTGAGCACAATAAAAGAGAAAATATGCAGCCAGGTTTTCGAACAACAGCCAACCCGGAGTGTAGCCAAGTTGTAACGTGATACTAGCACCAAGAATTACGGTCCCTTACAGGAAAAAAAAAAAAAAACAAAAACAAAAACCATAAAAGTTTTACATTTTATCTGGTGGCACATATTTAATATTCAGTAAAAATACCTCTCTCTCTCTCTCTCTCCCCTTCCCTCCGTGTGTGTGTGCATGTATGTTTTTAGTCAGTCAGGCAGGTGAATGCATGATAAATAATCATTTTGCACATAAAGTACATCTGGCATGGATTATTTTATACTCTTTCATGTGTCATAAACTGTCCCAGTATATATGCCATGCTGTGGAGGGGTGGTTGTGTACCCTTACAATCCCAAGGCCTATTCCAGCAGGTGATAAGTGTTCTTGTCAGGTTCAGCCAAGCTGGATAGACCCGCCAGGGAGAAGCCAGACCTCGAAAGGCCCTATAGAGAACAATGACAAGAGAGGCTACGATGACTGGCATCAAATGCCTTGATGAGATCATGAAGCTTGCTGAGAATATAGACTCATGGTGAGAGACACACTGTGAGCCCCATGTGATGCATGACAGCACAAAAAAAGGATGTATATCACAAAATGATTGGTTCAGTAAACTAAGCAAAGAGGAAAATGGTGAATCATGGATTACATAAATAAATTTCAGCAGACTAAAAGTGGTATATAAGTTCTAGGAACACATGAAGCAAATGAATGGTGAGCAGCAAACAAAATGATGCAAAATAACTGGTGAGCAGCAAACAAAATGAAGCAAATAGCTGGGAAGAGGCAAACATAATGAAGCAAATAACTGGGGAGCGGCAAACAAAATGAAGCAAATAGCTGGGGAGCGGCAAACAAAATGAAGCAAATAACTGGGGAGCGGCAAACAAAATGAAGCAAATAACTGGGGAGCGGCAAACAAAATGAAGCAAATAACTGGGGAGCGGCAAACAAAATGAACCAAGTGAAAAAGGTGAATCACAAATTTTATGGACAAATCAAGAAATAATACATTATGATTTATCATTTCTATGAATCCATCAGCTAAGACACTGAATCACCAATTCTATGTCTTAAAAAAAAAAAAACTCCATCTCATAATGCCAGTAATACAGCTCCTGCTTCGATCTCATACTCGGGTGGAATTTCTTTCAGATGAACTGGCACAACAGTCAACCCAGGCTTTTAAAAAAAATGGGGTATGGGGGGGTTTCAGTGAGGTCAGATGCTGGCATCCCTAACTCAAATATTGTAGTGGCCTGGAAATGTGAAGCTTCACACCTCCATGACATTCAAATGCAGCAGGATGTAAATTTTAACAATGTGGACATTCACTTTCTGCTTGTGTGAAGCAAACAAGCCTTCACAAGGAGGCTGTGAATATAAATACAGCAATATCGAAATAAAACACACACACACACACACACACACACACACACAAAACAAAACCGAAGAGGTCCGACTAAATAAACTGTTGTGCCCCCAGAAGGTGGGAACTCCTACATACCAGTAGAGATAGAGTCGCAGCCATGGTCGAAGAGCTCTCCTAAAGGAGTGCTAGACTTGGTCCTCCTGGCTTGTTTCCCATCTATGGCATCCAGCGTCTGGTACACAAATAAGCCAACAGCACTCAGCAGGTAGGCCCAGCTAGGAGCCTGAAATGTAGGCAAAGGACTGTTATCTTACAGGGACCTACAAAGGACTGTTATCTTACAGGGACCTACAAAGGACTGTTATCTTACAGGGACCTACAAAGGACTGTTATCTTACAGGGACCTACAAGTAGCAGAGGCAAGCCAGGTTCAGAAAACAGAGGAAAGCCAGTTAGAAACTGTCAGGATAAAACTTAAGAAACAGAATCAGTACCTTCAATTTTAAAATACTAACTCAATGTTTGCCCCCAAACAAAAACTCTCCCCCTCCTCCTCCAACCCTCACCCCCACACCACCACCACCCACCCACATAAAATCTAAACCTTGTTAACAGAATTTCTAATAAAGAAACCACAAAAAATAGCAACATCTGTAACAATAAAACCCCTTGGAACATGACAACACTTTGAATGTAAATGCTATAGAAGAGTTCTCCAAATATCGTGGACACAAAAAAGAACAAATATATCTATACTACAAGAGCTTAATATTGAAGAAGGCTGGCTAGTAAAGAGAATTAAAGAGAGAAAACTTAAATATTTTGGCCACATTAAACGTCATGATAATTTAGAGAAGACCGTATTGGAAGGATACATAATGGGAAAAAGAAAAAGAGGAAGACCGAAACGAAGATGGCTGCAAGACATCGTTGATGATCTGGAGATGGATGCAGCAGCAGCAGGCCATCTTGCTCACAACCGAGAGGCCTACAGGAGTGCTGTTTGGGAGGCAAAGTTCCGCAAGGAACATGCAAAGGAATGAATGAATAGAACATAACAACACTTCAAATAATGAAACCCCCTTAGAACATAACAACACTTCAAATAATAAAACCCCCTTAGAACATAACAACAATTTAAATAATGAAAACCCCCTTAGAACATAACAACAATTTAAATAATGAAAACCCCCTTAGAACATAACAACAATTTAAATAATGAAAACCCCCTTAGAACATAACAACACTTCAAATAATGAAAACCCCCTTAGAACATAACAACACTTCAAATAATGAAAACCCCCTTAGAACATAACAACACTTCAAATAATAAAACCCCCTTAGAACATAACAACAATTCAAATAATAAAACCCCCTTAGAACATAACAACAATTCAAATAATAAAACCCCCTTAGAACATAACAACAATTCAAATAATGAAAACCCCCTTAGAACATAACAACACTTCAAATAATAAAACCCCCTTAGAACATAACAACAATTTAAATAATGAAAACCCCCTTAGAACATAACAACAATTTAAATAATGAAAACCCCCTTAGAACATAACAACAATTTAAATAATGAAAACCCCCTTAGAACATAACAACACTTCAAATAATGAAAACCCCCTTAGAACATAACAACACTTCAAATAATGAAACCCCCTTAGAACATAACAACACTTCAAATAATAAAACCCCCTTAGAACATAACAACAATTCAAATAATAAAACCCCTTTAGAACATAACAACAATTTAAATAATGAAAACCCCCTTAGAACATAACAACAATTCAAATAATGAAAACCCCCTTAGAACATAACAACAATTCAAATAATGAAAACCCCCTTAGAACATAACAACAATTCAAATAATGAAAACCCCCTTAGAACATGACAGCACTCAAAATAACGAAACCTAATATTTAAAAAAAAAGACTCCTAATCAAAACCACAGACAAATAACTGATATTCTCAGAAATGAGGAATACCAGCACCACACAAAGCAGCTCACACTGTCAAAGGAGGTGATCAAAAAGGGATACTGATCTGACGTCAGATCTTCCACACACGAGATTATGATGCAGAAAAAAGGTACATGGAACATACCAAACCTAGGACTGGCGGCTGGTACGCTACTCAAACTACCAAAGATTTAAGAATATACATCAAGATGGTTGTAGCTAACAAAGGTTTGCTGAGAAGCTCAGAAAGCTGGATTTTTTTTTTCAGTTGGGGGGGGGGGGGTGTGGTAGTGGCCGTCAACCCTGAGGGTCTATGACTAGCTCCTCTCCCTGCTGCTCTATGCTTGTGTTACACCACCAGCACAACAATCTATGACTAGCTCCTCTCCCTGTTGCTCTATGCTTGTGTTACACCACCAGCACAACAATCTATGACTAGCTCCTCTCCCTGCTGCTCTATGCTTGTGTTACACCACCAGCACAACAATCTATGACTAGCTCCTCTCCCTGTTGCTCTATGCTTGTGTTACACCACCAGCACAACAATCTATGACTTAGCTCCTCTCCCTGCTGCTCTATGCTTGTGTTACACCACCAGCACAACAATCTATGACTAGCTCCTCTCCCTGCTGCTCTATGCTTGTGTTACACCACCAGCACAACAATCTATGACTTAGCTCCTCTCCCTGCTGCTCTATGCTTGTGTTACACCACCAGCACAACAATCTATGACTAGCTCCTCTCCCTGCTGCTCTATGCTTGTGTTACACCACCAGCACAACAATCTATGACTAGCTCCTCTCCCTGCTGCTCTATGCTTGTGTTACACCACCAGCACAACAATCTATGACTAGCTCCTCTCCCTGCTGCTCTATGCTTGTGTTACACCACCAGAACAACAATCTATGACTTAGCTCCTCTCCCTGTTGCTCTATGCTTGTGTTACACCACCAGAACAACAATCTATGACTAGCTCCTCTCCCTGCTGCTCTATGCTTGTGTTACACCACCAGCACAACAATCTCAAGGAACAGCAGTTTAGTTACTGGTAAATCATAAAGCAATCTTTGTTAACCTCTGATCCCCACCTCCCTCCGCTGATTCCACTTTTTGTCTTCAAAATATGTCCAGTTTTGTTTTCCTGATGTAGTCCAAATTCAGGTTATGTCCAGTTTTGTTTTCCTGATGTAGTCCAAATTCAGGTTATGTCCAGTTTTGTTTTCCTGATGTAGTCCAAATTCAGGTTATGTCCAGTTTTGTTTTCCTGATGTGGTCCAAATTCAGGTTATGTCCAGTTTTGTTTTCCTGATGTAGTCCAAATTCAGGATCTTTGTCATAACTCTCCTTCTCAAGAGCCAGATATTTTATATGACAATAGTAGTGGCACAGAAAATATATCACTTTATCACAATTTAGCAGTGGCACAGAAAATATATCACTTTATCACAATTTAGTGGTGGCACAGAAAATATATCACTTTATCACAATTTAGTGGTGGCACAGAAAATACATCACTTTATCACAATTTAGTGGTGGCACCTGTGATAACATAACGAGCCTTTTGTTTACCTTCCCCAAACTGACACACATAACTACCAGAAACAAACTGATGTAACGCCAGTATTACCCCAGTAACAAGAGATCCAAAAAAAAAAAAAAAGGTAATCCTGTCATGCCTTGGAAGCACATAGGGTAACAAGACAGATGAACAATATTGCGGCCATGTTACCCACATGCCCTTGAGAGCGAAATCATTTGTGTTAATAAAGGGGATATAATTGTCATGACTGTTGTATCATGGACTGAGGTTGAGGATTTCTTCATTATGATAAATGGAGGGCTAATACTGTCCACTAGAAGGTGCAGCTTGCTGAAAAGCCTGGTTTCTTTGTTTCATTCTAGAAAGTTAGGACAACCTCTTGGGTCCACCACAAGATCTTCCCTGGTTGCTTCAGTTGCCAATAATTCATGTTTATCTATCAACATTTTCACACTGCAACACACACACAGTTCTAACAACATGTTGGTGACAGTATACTTTACACCATGAAAATATAAAAAATGAAAATGATAACATTTTTACATTTCATTCTCTTAATGAAACACTCAGCAATACAATGTTACCAAACATAGACAGTATATGCTCTAATTATGTTTCCTTTCAAACTCTACCACTTTACAAATCAGTCAGTCAGTCTCAGTCAGTCATTTGCATATCACATGTGGAACTCTGCCTCCCTAACAGCACTCCTGTAGGTCTCTCTGTTGTAAGCAAGATGCCCTGATGCCGATGTGTCCATTTGCAGATCATCAACGATGTCTTGCAGCGATCTTTGGCTTGGTCTTCCTCTCTTTCTTTTTCCTATTATGTACCCTTCCAAGATGGTCTTCTCTAGATTATCATGACGTTTAATGTGTCCAATAATATTTAAATATTCTTTGTTTAATCCTCTTTACTAGCCAACCTTCTTCAATATCAAGTTCTTGTAGTATAGATATATTTGCTCTTTTTTGAGTCCGTGATATTTGAAGAACTCTTCTGTAGCATTTACATTCAAAGGCATTTATGTATTTCTCAGCTGTTTTGTTAAGTGTCCAGGTCTCACAGGCATATGTTGGGATGGGAAAGATGCATGCCCTTAAAAATCTTATTTTTGTAGTTCTGTCTGTTCCTCTCCACAACTTCTTTAGTCGTTTTACTTTTTGATGAGCAATAGATTTTAATTTTTTAATTTCCCTCACTGTATCTCCATTATTAGTTAGTAATGATACAAGATATTAAAATGTATAATGTAGGAAAAAAGCAGGAGCAACTTTATTACTTAACGACTACAAAGTTGTGACGTTTCGGCGTGAGCCTTAATCATACAAAAACATACAGGATGAAGAAATAGAGAGAGACGATAAAGTATAGATTCACATGAATGCTATATTTTTTAAAAAAAATAAATAGAGCATTTAGCTAGCTGTAACTTGTACTTGTAAGAAGATGTGGCTTGTCTGACAATGTGTGTCAGAAATGGGCATGGTAGAGCGTAGAGAATGTTTAAATGGAGACCTGTGATGTGTGGTCGGTGGGTTGTAACTGGGGGGTTGTGGGTGGAGAAACCCTGGAGGGAAGAGAGAGTGATACAATGTTAACATAGCCAGGAGAAGGTGAAAAAGATTGATTATAATTAGGCTAGAGGGGTTGTAATGTGATGCTGTGAGGAGGTTCTGAACTGTGTGTAACAAGTAAGAAGGGAGTGGAGCTTAGTGGAGAGGGATTATAATTGTTTAAGAGGAGAATGTCAGGTGTAGCTGAACAGCGAGTTTAACCCATGTGGTTCCAGCATCTCATAATCCCGAATGCAGTGGTTCTCAAGCGCCAGGCAGCTTGTGTCATGGCTGTTACCAGAAAATCAAATTTGCCTCTGTGGTTGGGGCCATTGAAATGATTTGGGACCAGTTTCGAAGCATGCTGGGTGATATTGTACAGATGTTTCTGTGTGCGGTCACCTAATCTGAGGTCAGTCTCACCAATATACGTTATCCTGCATTTTTGCATATGACATATATCACATTACGGGACTTGCATGTGAATTCCTCATGAAGAGTGAGGATGATTTTGGGAAAGGTGATCGTTTTTGTTTCTCAGACTACAGGGCAGGTAATGCAGTGGGGGTGGTTACATTTTCTGGTGCCAACATATGTAAGGCTCCACTTCAAGTGACTGTGGACGAGGATGTCCTTAAGGTCTGGCTCACATTTGTAGCTAATATGGGTGGATCAGAGAAAATGTTGCAAGTGTCAGGGTCGAGTTGGATTAGTGGCAGATGATGATAAAGAATTTTCTTAACCATATGACCATGCGGGTGGAAAGGCAGTACTAACTTAACTCTGTCAGATGGAGTAACAGAGTTTTTTTCTGAATGCTTCTTTCTGGCTCACTAGTTGGATATGGTTGAAGGCTTCACAAAGGACATTTTCTGGGTAGTGGCGATGATGGAAAATTTCCAATAACTTGTTGGACGGATCTATAAAGTCCAAATTATCTTGACATACGTGGCGAAGACAGTGGAATTGGGAGTATGGCATGGAGTTCTTATAAGCTTCAGGATGGGAGGAGGTGTAAACAGGTGTGGCTGTTGGTGGGCTTGTAAAATACAGAGGTAACAAGCCTATTTGTGCCAATAGAAATTTTAATGTCTAAAATGTTGACATACTTGTCAGAAATTTCATAAGTAAATTTTATGTTATTATTAAGTCTTCTTTTTCTTCTTCGTTCGCATTGTCTGTCTATACCTGCAGTCCTGTCTCTTGGATAAATTTCACTGTTTTTTGTAATTCATGTATGGAACCGTATAGCTTATCTTCTTTAGTGGTTTCACTGGGCCAGTAATTATTTCTCAGTGTCTCATAGTTGGTGCAGTTCTGGAGGATATGTTCCACAGTTTGGGGCACCTGTACAAAGATTAGAAGTACCAACCTTAAACTTTGTATACATATGACTTCGGAGTTGGCTGTGTCCTGTTTGGAGACAGAAGATGGTGACTTGTTCCTTTCTGTTTAGCATGTGATAGTCATCATGTGGTGGTGTTTGTGGCTTCCTGTAGGTTCTTATCATGCTTTTCTTCTGATTATAGGTGATTGGTATGTCTGGTTGCTCCATTTCAGTGCCCTCTTTAGCCAGATGGTCAGCTTTCTCATTACCTGGTATCCCACAGTGGGAGGGAATCCATTGCAAAGTGACTCCATGTTGTAAGCCAATTTTTGACAAGGCATCCTTAAGGTCTGGTAGTTTGTTGCACTGAAGAGCTTCCAGTACTGATTTTGCATCTGTGAGAATTACTACAGGACATGTATCAATTCTGGAGTCTGATAGTTTTTCAACTGCAGCAATAATTGCCCTAACTTCTGCATCAAAGTTGTTGTAGTATTTTCCAGTGGGTATGGAAATCTTGTCAGTGGTGTTGTTTGGATATTCAACATGTGCTCCTGCCCCTCCATTCTTTATGGCATTGTGTGCAGATCCGTCTGTATACACACGTATCAAGGTGTCACATGGATATTTGTCATCTAGCACACTAAGTGTGGCTGTTGATCTTACAAGACTGCTCTGCATCTCACCATTCTGCACACCTTTCACTTCAGTCTGAATAGTTATTTGTGTATAATCTGCTTCTTTCCATGGTGTATGCTCTGGTACAGATGATAATGGAGCGACTACAGTTGGAATGTCAGGTATCAGCTTACGCATACGCTTAGCCTGGTGAATGAAGCTGCTTCTTTTAAGCCGTCCTAATGCCAAGTTATTGAATCTCTCCTTCAGAGGATGGCTTACAGAGCTAAGGAATTTCTCTCCCATGGTCATAACCTTTGTGTCTCTACGTTCCTTTAGCGCTTGAACACCAACTATTTTCTGCATTTCTACTATTGGTGTGGACCTCATGGCACCTGTGATAATCCGAAGTGACTGATTTTGAACCTTGTCTAGATTATACCTTTACCTTTACCTAGATTATGCAGCATAGTGTTTGATGCTGTGCACCAAGATGTTGAGCCATATTCTAAATGTGGTAGAATACTTTGCTGATATACATTCTTGAGGATTCTTTCACTAGCTCCCCATGTGGTTCCACTTAATTTTCTTAATATGGCTAGTTTTCTTCTGGCTTTTGCTTCTGCACTGTTGATGTGTTGCTTCCAAGTCAGTTTTGAGTCAAGAGTCACTCCTAAGTAAGTGGGTTGGTTGTCCATCCTTAAGGATATTTCATTTACAAAGATCTTACCTGCTTTCTGTTTAGATGAGAGAGTGAACAGAGTGGTACTTGATTTCTCTGTGTTGATACTTACACACCAATTGTTTGTCCATGATGTCAAGATGTTTGCTGCTCTTTGGAGTCTCTGTGTAGCAACTGTCGCATATTCATTTTTACACCACATGACCAGATCATCTGCATACAGTGCCGCTTTGGTTCCATAGGGAAGTTCCTTGACCAGGTCATTAATGCATACAAGGAACAGTGTAGGCAAAAGGACTCCTCCTTGTGGTACACCGTGTCGCAGAAGTACTTTCTGGCTTTTGTGTCCATCCATTACTACTCTAGCTCTTCTATTGTGTAAATAGGACTTTATCCAGTTGTATAGTCTTCCATTCACATTGCAGTTTCTTAGTTTCCACAGCAGACCTTTTTTCCATACTTTATCAAAGGCTTTCTTTAGGTCTGCTAGTACAAGGTTTTTCTCTTGGAATGCATCCTCAATCTCTTGAGAGAGATAGGTCACTTGATCTTCCGTACTGTAGTACTGCCTAAATCCTGCTTGTTGTGGAACGAGAAGGTTTTCACTTTCTAGGTACCATTTTAGCCTCAGGTCAATGATGCGTTCCATCGTTTTGCATAGGCAGCTAGTGAGACTGACTGGCCTGTAGCTGGAGGCAGTATCACTGTTTTTCCCTGGCTTTAGCAGTGGTTATTATTAATTGAGTTGGCAAATTCAATAAATTTTTAAAAATTCTTCCTGAGGGGGCAAATCTGATTTTCTGGTAACAGCCATCAAATAATGTCATGCAGATGACACAAGCTGCCTAGCACTTGAGAACCGCTGCATTCGGGATTATGGGACGCTGGAACCACATGGGTTAAATTTGCTATTCAACTACACCTAACATTCTCCTCTTAAACTATTATAATCCCTCTCCACTAAGCTCCACTCCCTTCTTACTTGTTACACACAGACAAGAACCTCCTCACAGCATCACATTACAACCCCTCTAGCCTAACTATAATCATCTATTTCACCTTCTCCTGGCTATGTTAACACTGCATCACTCTCTCTCCCCTCCAGGGTTTCTCCACCCATCACCCCCCAGTCACAACCCACCGACCACACATCACAGGTCTCCATTTAAACATTCTCTACGTTCTACCATGCCCATTTCTGACACACATCATCAGACAAGCCACATCTTCTTACAAGTACAAGTTACAGCTAGCTAAATGCTCTATTTAAAAAAAAAAAATATAGCATTCATGTGAATCTATATTTTATCTCCTCTTTCTATTTCTTCAGCCTGTATGTTTTTGTATGATTAAGGGTCACGCTGAAACGTCACAACTTTGTAGTCGTTATGTAATAAAGCTGCTCCTACTTTTTTCCTAGTTTATACATTCTGGTATCACAGCTTTACTGCAGTGCTTCGTTTATAGTTGTATACTTATACATTAATTATTGTGCGTTACCAAGATATTAAAAACTCTCCACCACTTCCAACTGTTCATATTTCAGCTGCCTTATTTGTTTTGTCAGTTGTCATCAATTTCATTTTCTCTGCATTAATATAGAGGTTTTGCTCTTCACTGTATTTACAGACTGACATAATTAGTTTTTCCATTTTGTGTTGTGGACAGTAATATTGTGTCATCAGTATATCTAATCTCTGGTATTTCATAACCTCCAACTGTTATGGCATCACAATATTTTTTGTCTACATCTTCTCTAACATTCCTCATATTTTCAGTATACAAGTTAAATAAGTAAGGCGACAATATGCACCCCTGACAGACCCCTTGTTTTATGTCAAACAAAGTTGTTTCACCATTTATTCTCATTGCTGCCTGTTGGTTTAGATACAATTTAGATATACTTTACAATTACAAGTTACAAAATTAATCTGTGATATTATACAACCATTCAGCAGCATAACTCAAATATAACTGATAACCGAATAGAATTACTGGAATCTTACATCTTACGTCCTTCCTGTGCCGTTAAATGTCATATAGGGCTCGCATGGTAGTTCGACAAGTTTTCCTGTTTTCTGCTAGGTTTTCAACCTCATCAAGGGATTTTATGCCTACTAATTTGGCCTCTCTTAACAAAGTCCTCTTCAGAGTTTCACTTGGTCGACCTCTTTTTCTTTGGCCTGTTGTATTCCACTTGATAGCTTGTTTTGGATCTGACTGTTTCTTCTCATCAATTACTGACATATGTCCATCTCCATTTTCTGATCACCCATAAGACAGGTCAGAAATACAGGAATACATTACATAAAATATCCACTCATTCATTATCCTGTGTTCCCAAAGGTGTTCTAATTGCTTTTGTATCCACCCCCTGATCTGTTAGCAAGAGGCTTTCAGCAGTGGATTCTGTGAAGATGTTGAGGCAATGGGTGTCTACTGGGAGTAGGTCACAGCGGGCCCACTTGAAGACCAGGAGTGTGCCCAAGATCGGTTTCTCACCAGACTTCCCCAGAACAGGACAACGGTGAGACACGCACTTTTAGTTAGTCTTGGCTTGTCACTGAGAGCATCAACAGAGAGGTGGGATAGAGTCTTGGCCAGCTGGAGTTTGCTGGACCTGATAACTGGACCGTCACACAAGCATCACCATCACTGCTCCCTGCTAACACTAAACACCCTACTCGTCTTAATGTTTCCCACTACAATTATGTCACAATGTTCTCAGCTACCATCATATCCCATTTGTCTCAATGCCCTCTTTTATATCTCATTTTCTTAACGTTCTCTTTTATATCCCATTTATCTCATTGCCCTCAACTAGTATTATATCCCATTTGTCTCAATGCTCTCTCTTATATCCCATTTTCTCAATGTTCTCTTTTATATCCCATGTATCTCATTGCTCTCAACTAGTATTATAACACTTCTGTCTGAATGCTCTCTATTATATCTCTTTTGTCTGAATGCTCTCTATTATATCCCTTTTGCTCAATGCTCTCTATTATATCTCTTTTATATCAATGCTCTCTATTATATCTCATTTGTCTCAATGCTCTTAATTAGTATTATATCTCTTATATGTCTCAACTAATATTCTATCCCCACATATCTCAAAGCTCTCAATTAATAGTATATCCCCTTTCAATGTTCTCTCTAAGCGTGTGACCACATGCACAAAAAGATCATGCCATGCACAAAATTGCATATGTTGCACAAAAATAATAACATTGCTACTTTTATTTGTTTATTTCTTTATGTTACTCTGACACTGTAACCTCTTTGTATCTCAACTGAGGGTTATCTTAAGTTTTTTAACCCTTTATCAATGATTTTTAAAAATCAATTTTTGTCCTGTAAATCAAGGTGGAGCTTACTAATTATGCTTATATGGTGTACCTTTGGGGGGGGGGGGGTCTTGGCTTTTGAGATGGCCATCACAGCTGTCTTCTTTATATTATGGTTGAGTCCATTTTTATCTGTGTTATAAAATTATGTCAGGTACAAATATATGATTGGCCAAATCACACCATAAACTCTCATAAAAAAAAAATTATTATTATGAAAGCCATCATTCTTATGGGTGACAGAAGCCATACTGAAAATAAAATCGCGTTTACTGAATGTGCTGGTGATGTTATTACTGAATGCGACCACTAACAACCTGATCTAATATGCTCAATATGTTATCAGAATATTATGTTCAGAATTTTTATTGTATCTCAAAAAATAAGGCAGGCAAACATTATTATGTGAGGATGTAATAGTTTGGGAATCAACTGTCTACCTTGTTTTTCTTTTTCCCGCTGGTTTCAGATATCACAACCTTATTCAACTTCTACAGAATTATTCTCACGTATGTAGATTGCCTGAAACATCAAAACTCCAGCTCTTATGAGACTTACCTCTTGCTTGCAATCGGGGCTGTAAAGTGCTAGAATCAGAGTTGTGCTAACGTTAATGATCAGCCCAGTTATAGTCAAGGCGTTGGGCGCCCACCATTCTGGAATCTGCTCCACAACCCACTTCCAAAATACCTGCATGGGTGGCTCTAAGAACGACTGGCCCTCAGCGCTGTACTTATGCTCCATCAGTCGCTTCAGCTGCGTCTGGGACAACGGCTGGTAATTCCTAATGTACTTATCATAAAAGCCATCGTTCCTATGGGCGGCAGAAGCCATGTCGAGATTTAAATCGTGTTTGCTGGATGTCCGGGTGATGTTATTACTACTTAAATCATCATTTACCCACTGCGACGACTAACAACCTGCTTTCTTTCCACATCACAGGGATTAATTCCGCGAGAGTTACTTTTTCTTCTCGGAAGTGACGTATGGCCATTACCCCCCCCCCCCAGCTGGCGCCAGGTCATAATCGAAATTTTTGATCACGTGATCGGGTCTGATGATCTTTGCACTTTAGATCGGGATCCTCGAGGGTGGCATGAGATGGGGAAGAGAAAATAATGAAAACTAAACAATGATGAGATCATCATCGCCTTTCACTCTCTTGGGAGCATAGGCCACGGATAAAGGCTCTCCAGTTATCCCTCTTCTTGGAATTATTCTCTGCTTCCTTCCATGTGCATCCTTTGTCTCTGAACACTGTCATAATTTCTCTTCTCCAAGTAAGTCTAGGTCTTCCTCGTTTTCTATTTCCTTGGGGATTCCATGTCAGTGCCTGTCTTGCTATGCTGGTGTCGGGTTTCCTCAGAGTGTGGCCAATCCACTTCCACTTCCTATACATGATTTGTAGGTTCATTGGTTGTACAACGATGAGATGGGACAGCAAAAACTGAACAATGATGAAATGGGACAGCGAAAATAATGAAAACTGAATAATGATGAGAGGGGAAAGCAAAAATAATGAAAATTGAACAATGATAAGATGGCAAAGTGAAATAATGGAAACTGAGCAATGATGAGATAGGACAGCAAAAAAATGAAAACTGAACAATGACGAAATGGGACAGCGAAAATAATGAAAACTGAACGATGAAGAGATGGGACAACGCAAATAATGAAAACTGAACAATGATAAAATGGGACAATGAAAATAATGAAAACTGAACAATGATGAGATAGGAGAGCGAAAATAATGAAGACTGAATAATGTGATATATAAGCTTTCGAGTTCTTTTTGTACAACGCTTTAACTGTGGCACAATATGGTTAACATACTCGGCCGTCTTCTACGTGCCATTGCCCATAACGATGTCCAGGTCTCTTTGTGATGGTCCATCTGGACAGTCTGTGGTCTGATGTGCCTTGTTGCTGTGATCTACCCTGTCTTCTTGTTGCAATTTTGCACTGGACTCTCTGCCTGTTCCATATCATTAGATAAGGCAAGATAAGCAACCCTCCACCTCGCCCCCACTGTTCACTCTAAGCTGTGCGGCCGCGCACAGGAAAAAAAAAATCATACCGCCCACAAAATTTTTGGAGCCGCGCAAAAAGACCCAAAAAAAATGAAGCTGCTACTTTTATTTTCCGACTTCCAGATGTTACTCCCTGCGGTGATCAAGAAAAATAAAGATGGTACATGTTTTTCCTTTATTTGTTTCTTTCTTGTTGAGAAATTACTTTCGGATCGGATGTTCCAGCTGGCCTTTTATCTCGTAGTTTCGGTAGTGCTGTAACAGAATCTTGACGAGGCAGGTGGGCACACAGAGAATAGAGGGTAAATAAAATAAACGGGCAGATGAATTTCCACTGCTGACAAGTACAGCAGGTCTATCCTGTTATTAAATGTACAGACCTTTACAGTATATATATATATATATATATATATATATATATATATAATATATACATGCTATTACTACTCACATTTGTACACACGATATTTTTTTGCACATGAGATGAACATTTTGCGCACAGACTGCAAACCTTAGAGGGAACATTGCCCATCCCCTGTTTTTTCTTTCATTCTTATTTTGTTATCCATCATACATGTACATTTAGACTCTTCTATTCCTGCATACAGACTTACTAGAGCAAACCAGACTTTTGCAATGCTGCAGACTTTATGGAAATCTAAAAAAGAAAAACTAAGCACGAAGACGAAAATCAGGATATTTAAGAGTAATGTTCTAAGTGTACTACTCTATGGAAGTGAATGCCGGAAAATCACCAAAACTACAGAAAACACGCGGAATTCTTTCCAGACTAAATGTTTACGAAGAATTAGAAGAATATTTTGGCCAAACACCATAAGAAATAACATCTTGTTGACAGAGATGCAGATGAAGCCACTGACAACAATTATTGGGGAAAGACGCTGGCGATGGTTGGGACATGTGCTCCGAATGAATGATAACTCACTACCAAAAATAGCACTAAGATGGACACCACAGGGGAACAGAAGTAAGGGTAGACCAAAAGAGACATGGAAAAGAACAACAGAAAGGATGTTGAGCAATAGAGGGCTCACCTGGGCAAGAGAGGAAAAAAATAAACCAAAGGACACACGTTTGTGAAAAACCCCTGCCGAAGCCCCATGTGCCTTGGGCACTTAAGGTTCAGAGAAAGATTACTGAATCTTCTTCCTGTATGTTTCTATTTAATAAGTCGAATGATGATCTATCATAAACATAAGCAAGACTTTCTAAAGGATGTCGGTGCTTTGCTAGGTCGTTCAGTTGTTGGCGTGAAGATCAGCAAATAAATAAATACAAACCTGCAGAGAGTGCTGTTCTCTTCTGTGTGGAGATAAAGAAGTTTGACCTGCGCTATACAAGTGGAGACAGAGTACTCCAGTACCTTAGCCTGTTAAATGGGATGTGGGCGGAGAGAATGAATGAATGAATGAGTGAATAATCTTTATTTTTCAAGGGTAAAGAATTGGGCACGCAGGCCCGTCTTACATTCTGCCCTTCTGAGAGGGAGAGAGAGAGAGAGAGAGAGAGAGAGAGAGAGAATGTCGCATACCGCTTCTTGATACTGTTGAAAATAGGTGGTGCCTTCTGGGAATTTCGCTCGGAATTGTCGCTGCAGTCACAACAGACGAGGCTCTTGCGTACTGCAAAACACAAAATGACTGCTCACGTTTACCGAACGCCATATTTGCTACTGCTGCCCCCTAGCGGCAAACCACAGGAGCTCTGGGCGCGAGCTTTATTTGAAAAAAAAAAGAACTTGAAGAGTCTCTCTCTCTCTCTCTCTCTCTCTCTCTCTCTCTCTCTCTCTCTCTCTTGGCGTAAGAATAATCATGATCCATGATCCGCTATGTAGTTTATTTGATGCGAATTTTAAAAATGTTTTACGGACTTATGATTAAAGCTAATGAAACCGAAAAGGAGGAGGTCACTCTCATTGCCAGTTCCCAGATGCTGCACAGTGGTAGCAACTTACAGTGGTAGCTACTTACAGTGGTAGCAACTTACAGTGGTAGCAACTTACAGTGGTCATTTTCCGACAAAATTCATGAACGAGTTCAGACACGATGCAGGTTCTGTTGACAATCTGACACATTGTGAGATTTGCTGTTATTTTCTTAATCATTGTTTATATTATTAACTGAAAAAATTTTCGGAGTGGTTCGCAACCTTTCTGCGCGTGCGCACCTCTTAGCAGCCTATTTCTATATAAATTGTACTCCATTATGTTGTCAAAATTGTGTGTTACTATTATAGTTTATGTGTTTTTCCCTTTTTTTCCAAAATATTTATCAGTTTTCCGATATTATCTAATTTCTTCTTCATTCATTTACTTGCATGTCTCTTGCGGAACTTTGCCTCCCAAACAGCACTCCTGTAGGCCTCTCGGTTGTGAGCAAGATGGCCTGCTACTGCTGCGTCCATTTGCAGATCGTCAAAGATTTCTTGCAGCCATCTTCGTTTTGGTCTTCCTCTCTTTCTTTTTTCCATTATGTATCCTTCCAATATGGTCTTCTCTAAATTATCATGATGTTTAATGTGTCCAAAATATTTAAGTTTTCTCTCTTTAATACTCTTTACTAGCCTTCTTCAATATTAAGCTCTTGTAGTATAGATATATTTGTTCTTTTTTGTGTCCACGATATTTGGAGAACTCTTCTGTAGCATTTACTTTCAAAGGCATTTATGTATTTCTCAGCTGTTTTGCTAAGTGTCCAGGTCTCACAGGCATATGTTGCGATGGGAAAGATGCAAGACCTTAAAAATCTTATTTTTGTAGTTCTGTCTGCTCCTCTCCACAGATTCTTTATTTGTTTTACTTTCTGAAGAGCAATAGATGTCCTCCTTTTAATTTCCCTCATTGTATCTCCATTATTAGTTAGCAGTGATCCAAGATATTCAAAACTCTCCACTTCTTCCAATTTTTCCTCATTGATATATATTTCAGCTGCCTTGTTTGTTTTGTCAGTTGTCATCAATTTAGTTTTCTTTGCATTAAGTACCTCTAAACACCCTGCCTCATAACCCCATGGGTACGCGTACCCCAGTTTGAGAACCACTGGTCCACTGCATGCTTTTATATTGTAGGCTATTAGTGCAACAAATTAGCTACTACTCTATACTAGCATTAGAAAGTCTCACACAACGTGCGTTTGATCAACAACACCTAATTTAGACCAATATGAGGAATTTATTGCAATCAAAGATGGAATACTTAATATAAGGACAAAAATGAGCTGATTTTTTCGATTAAAGCATTAAGTTCTCCTGGCTTGAATTTTCGTAACATGAAATCGTAATTTCTAGCTTTAGATATTTTTTTCTGTTACCTCCCTTGCATGTATAATCTAGATTTCCTTCTATGCCGTGGTTATGTCACTTTTTAGCTTTTTTTTTTTTTGCCGTGAAAAGTATTTTTGGCATTCTTCAAAGAAACAACAAAATACTGCAATCATGTCCTTCATGGTAAATTTCACGTCAAGTCTCAGTTACTTGCAAGCAGCTTCTATCTATATCTATCTATCTATCTATCTATCTATCTATCTATCTATCTATCTATATCTATCTATCTATCTATCTATCTATCTATCTATCTATCTATCTATCTATCTATCTATCTATCTATCTGTCTGTCTGTCTGTCTGTCTGTCTATCTAAATTATCATGACGTTTAATTTGTCCAAAATATTTAAACTTTCTATGTTTAATCCCAAGCATAATAGCCAACGCCAGTCGGCACGGCACCTGATGATGATGATGTTTAATCTTCCTTACAAGTCAGCCTTCTTCAATATTAATTTCTTGTAGTATGGATATATTTGTTCTTTTTTGTGTCCATGATACTGAGACCAAATTAGTAGGGATAAAATCCCTTTATGAGGTGAAAAGCTCGCCGAGGACAGTACAGCTTGGCGAACTACCATGCGAATCTTATGTGATGTTTAACGGCACGGGAAGGATTTAAGATGATCACAACTGGTCATACGCCCTGGGGACAAACTCTAAGAGAAAAAAATGGGGAATTTGAGATGCAGCTCTGGCGACATTTGAAAGAGAAAGAAAAGATTTTGATTTGCCTTTTTCTGAAAGCACTCTCCTAGAGAATGTAAAGAATAAAAAACTGCCCAGGGAAAAAAAAAAACGTAGAACGTAATTACTTGGCTCCAGCAGGCACTTGTCAAACGTTAACTGCCCCAACAGTCCTGGAGAGTTTTTGTTATTTTTCTAGTCATGGGGTTTTCCCCTTGGAAAATAATCATATCCTTCCTGGATTGATCATTTTATAACTCGAGACGAGAACGTAAGCCCTGAATGTGGTGAATCCGTGTCTATAAACGTGCAAATATGCACGGAGTCACCGCGGTAAAGCAACCGAAGGGGACAGTACAGTAGGAATAAGCTTAAAATGGCGGCAACGAGACTGATATAATTTATGATGACCGTCAGCGTTACGTACCGTTCCAGTATATCAGAATTTCCTAACGTAGTTCCGTTTTAGTTGAAATTGCTTTATACTACACTTGTCCTGTTGCTTGTTTTCACGATATGCCCTCCTTGCTGATATATTTGTTTTCACATATAACTTCTTATATGTAAAAAAGTAAAGATAGTCCCATAGCATTTCAAATGCCGTAGGGGGTGAAGCGTTAGAGACCTCATTATGCTGGGTCATCAGCGTATGAGGTAGGGTGACCATTTCCTTTCCTCGCTGCCTTTACTTCCCAGATTTTCTCTGGTACCCATTTTACGAGGCTGGGTCGACCTCAGGGCCGTATTGGTCGGAAAAAAAAAATCCCGCTCAGCTGGGGATTCGAACCCTCGACCATTTGGTTGCTAGACGAGTGCTCTAACCACTACGCTAGCCGGCCCCTCTTATATGCTTATACGTAATATTAGTGCATTGTATGTACACTACTATTTTTTTTAGTACTCGTTGTTACTCGATTTAATCATGACAGTGCTCAGAGACAAGGGGATGCACATGGAAGGAAGCAGAGAATAATTCCAAGAACAGGGATGACTTGAGAGCCTTTATTCGTGACCTATGCTCCCAAGGGAGTGAAAGGCCATGGTGATGATGTTACTTGCTTAATTTAAATGTTTCGTTAAATCTTCATTTGGAAAATTAACATTCCTGATTTTTATATTATTACGCCAAATGGACACGTATCAATATGTAATACCATTCATAGTATTGGAAAACTGAAGTAGAGAGCAACCCCTCTTCCCCAATCATCTGTTTCAATTTCTCCTAGCTAGGTCAATATTGCATCACTCTCTCTCCCCTCCCCGGTTCCCCATCCACCACCCCCAGTTACAACCCACCGACCACATGTCACAGGTCTCTATTTAAACAGTTTCCACGTTCTACTAAATCCATTCCTGACACACACCGCCGGACAAGCCACACATTACAATTTACAGCTAAGTACTCTTTAAACAAAATTTCTTTTTTAAAATAGTATTCATGTGAATCTATACTTTATCTCCTCTCTCTATTTCTTCGTCCTGTATGTTTTTGAATGATTAAAGCTCACGCCGAAACGTCACAACTTTGTAATCGTTAAGTAATAAAGCTGCTCCTATTTTTTTCCTATTTTATACATTCTGGTATCACAGCTTTACTGCAGTGCTTCGTGTATAGTTATATACTTATACACTAATTATTGTGCTACACAAAATGAGACTGACTTTTGCACGAAATGTTAGAGAACCTGACAAGCGGTGGAAAACTCAAAGGAAAAATAAAAAAGAGATATACCAATAGTCTAAACAGGACCAGATAGTTAAAACAAAAAGTCATATATCTGACAAGAAAGAATGCGGACAGTACCGACATGTGAAACAGGATCATCAATGTTTATCGATGCGGCACCGGACAGATCAGCGAAGAGAAGTCTGGTTTCATATGACAGACTTACGTAAAACAAAATTCTAGAATCCTGCAGATCACTAGAGAACACAACATCTAGGCCTGTCCTGTTGTCTGGAGGGGGGGGGGGGATTTCCTCTGATGATTAGGGAGTTGTGTTGTTGTTCCGCTATTTACAGTAGAGAATTTCATGCACAGAAATACTTTGTAACAACCTTTTCAAACCTAAAACTACATCATCATCATCATGTGCCGTGCCGACTGGCGTTGGCTATTATGCTTCTCCAGAGTATCCGATCCTTCATGCAGGCCATCAGTTCAGTTGGTGATCTCCTCTCACACCATCCCGTCAGACTGTCCGGTATCATTTCTCTTGGTCTTCCTCTTGATCTTCTTCCTTCTATTTTTCCTGTTGTTATAATATTTTCAATGCCCCCTCTTCTCATTGCATGTCCTATGAAAGTACATTATCTCTCTCTTATCTTTTTGACAAGGTTTTTTGTCTCTCCAGCTCTTCTCATACATTCTTCATTAGTTATTTTTGCTGTCCAGGGGATTCGCAACATTCTTCTAATAAACCACATTTCTGCTGCTTCCAATGATTTTTGTGCAGACTTGCCTATTGTCCACGATTCACTTCCATATAACAAGATAGGTTCAGTATAGCATTTTAGGACTTGTTTTCTAACATTCATTGATAAAGATGTGTTAGCTAATATGTTTCTCATTCTCTGAAATGCAGTCTTTGCTTAGCCTATTCTGTTCCTAATTTCTGTTCTGCATTTCCCATCTGAAGTTATTGCTGCTCCAAGGTATTTGAATTTCTGCACCTGCTTTAGAATAGTTCCGTTTAATTTTATACTGCATGCTGGTGGATTCTGTTTCTTAGATATAACCATAGTCTCTGTCTTTTTGATGTTCAAAGTAAGGCCTTTCTGTTCACTTTCTTTGGCGACTTTATCCAAGAGATTTTGCAGGTTTTGTTGGTTCTCAGCTATCAGTACTGTGTCGTCAGCCGCGCAGAGCTGCGCCGAGCTGCAAAGCGCGGGCTGCTGCTGTTGCGCAGGCCGACCGTTCTTTTGGCGAAAAAGCGCTCTCGAGTTCCGTGCGTGGGGAGACAGGCTTTCGCTCCCTTCCCGGACGGCGAGAGTTAAGGTGTTTCGATGCAGAAGCAAGTGGTTTGTCCGTCGAGCGAAGCATGTAAACGGCTAGCCAGCCAGGTTCGTGATAACGATGTAGTACGGTTTTGTCGACCGATGGTCTCGAAATTGGCCCATCTCTCGCAAAGAGTATCGGGTCTGCAGTATGTAACGTGTGTTGTTTGTGGGTGGCCAGGCTTTCTTCTCCGCTAGTTAGAGCAGAGAGAGCCGCCCCCGCCGGTTAAAGGAAATGAAACGCCGCCGGGGTCGAAAGGGATCCGCTCTGAGCAGAGCGCTGTCTCCTTGCCCCGCGTCGGTCTGTCGGCAGATATCCGACAAAGGTTCGGTGAAGAAAGCTATCTGGTTGATCCTGCCAGTAGTCATATGCTTGTCTCAAAGATTAAGCCATGCATGTCTAAGTTCACACTGTCTCACGGTGAAACCACGAATGGCTCATTAAATCAGTCGAGGTTCCTTAGATGACACGATCCTACTTGGATAACTGTGGCAATTCTAGAGCTAATACATGCTTACCAAGCTCCGACCCTCGTGGAAAGAGCGCTTTTATTAGTTCAAAACCCCGCTGTTGGCGAGATTTTCAGCTGCCGTGCGTGGAGCGGTGCTCCTCCCGGCCAATGAAGAAATTTGCAAATGAGGTTGCGCGCAGCATCACTGCGGAAAAGGTGGTAGAAAGGATAAAGCAAAGCAAACAGTCAAATCACGGCTCCTCTGATCTGGAGGTCGGCCACGTCCTGAGTGCAGTCATATCGGGTGAAATGCATGAACCGGCTTGTCCCAGAGGTTAAGACACTGCTGGCGAGACTCTTCAAATGCCGCACGTGGAGTGAAGCTCCTCCAGGTCAAGGAAGAAATGCGGAAAAGAAATAAAGGTTGCTGTGCGGCGCCGATGGGAAAAGGTGGTGGAAAGTGAAATTTAACCGGTATGTCCAGTAGTATCGCTACGAGAGCTATACCACGGCACCTCTGCTCTAGAGGCCGGCCACGTCCGAAATACACCTACACTGATGAAATATGCCTAAACCGGCACACACCAGGGGTGGAACTTGATGGCTAGACATGTCATGCCACCTCCGCTCTAGAGGTCGGTAACGCCTGATATACACCCATACTGGTGAATTTTGCCTAAACCGGCTCATACCAGGGGTGAATCTTGAAGGCTATGCATGTCACAGTACCTCTGCTCTAGAGGTCGGTCTCGCCCCAAACACGCCCATACTGGGATAATGCCTAAACCGGCTCAACCCAGGGGTAGAAGTCACTAGTGGCGAGGATTCGTCCTCCTGGACAAAAGCTCCATCCTGGTCACAACTAGGAAGGGTAGCGGCCACGACCACAAAATGCTGAAGTCGGAGACACTGGACCAGGGAAGTCTAGATAGGCAACCATCTCTCACCCGGCGGGGATGTTTGCGTATCCTAATCACGCTGAGGTTTTCCGGTGAGAAAGTCCAACTCTGGACTGGATGGGCAACCACCTCTCACCCGGCGGTGATACACAGGTATCTCAAAACACGTCGAGGTTTTCCGGTAAGGAAGTCCAACTCTGGCCTGGGTGGGCTACCGCCTCTCACCCAGCGGGGATGCACTGATATCCTAAACACGTCGAGGTCTTCCGGTGAGAAAGTCCAACCCTAGACTAAACTGGTGCAATGAAAACCACGGTGTCACACAATCCCGCTTCTGAGACCCACCAAGAATACAGGCTAAAGCCCTGTGATACTCTGAACCCCTTGTGGTCCTCTCGTGGATCTCGTGTGGTCTTTTCGGGGACCGCGGGACCTAACGAGGACCAAGGCGTGAATTCAGTAGGATCACAGTGCGGTTTTGGTGGTAGAAGCGAACGAAGAAGAAGAAGTACTGTGTCGTCAGCATACCGAAGGTTGTTAATATTGTATCCTCCAATTTTTATGCCTGGTTCTGTGATGATTGTTCTTAGAATATTCTCGCTATACAGAGAAAAAAGGTCTGGAGATAGTACACATCCTTGTCGTACCCCTTGTTTTATAGGTTGATATTTTCCAGTTCTATTTTCAACTCGAACTGCTGCTTCTTGCTGCCAGTATAGATGTTATGCAATCCTCAGGTCTTTGCCGTCTATATTAATGTCTTTAAGCATTTTAATAATTTCATTATGTTTCACCTTGTCAGATGCCTTGGTGAAGCATAAATAGAGGTCTTTCTGTACTTCTAAAGCTCTTTCTGTTAGTGTTCGTAAAGAATAAATGGCATTGTGTGTTCCCTTTCCTTCAACAAATCCAAACTGTTCATCTGCTATTTCCATTTTTATCTTTTTCCTTGTTCTTCTCATAATTATTCTCAGAAGTAGCTTCGTTATGTGACATGAGAGGCTGATAGTCCTGTGGTCGTCACATTCCTTTGCACCTGGTTTCTTTGGTAGTGCTATAAACGTGGATTTAATCAGGTCACTGGGAATATAACCACTGTTGTAAATGTCATTCAGTAACTTGGTTATTATTTGTATTCCTGTCTCCTCTAGTGCCTCTATTTCTTCTATTTTTATATTATCAGGCCCAGTCGCTTGTCCTTTCTTCATATGTTTGATGGCATCTATGATTTCATCTTCAAGTATTGGTGGTCCCTCACAGTTTTCAGTATCTGTTGTTAATTCTAGTCTGTCTCCTCCATATAGCTCACCGATATACTCTGTCCACCTGTCCACAATGTCTTCTTTTCCCATTAACATTTTACCTTCTTTCGATTTCGGGCATCCTGTGGTATATTTTGTTTTCCTGCCTGTGAGTTCATTAATTCGTTTGTGCATGTTTTTGCTGTCTTTAATATGAGAGTCCTCTATCTGTCTGCACTGCTCATTTAACCACACTTCTTTTGCTTCTCTGCATTTGCGTCTTATTTCTTTATTTATCTTGTTATATTTTTCCTCGTTATTTTTACTCCTCCTCCTCTTGTCCATCAGTCCCAAGATGTCGTCTGTCATCCATTTATTTTTAGGGGCTTCTTTTTTTGGTGGTATTATCTCCTTAACAGTTTGGTGGATAGAATCTCTTAACATTTCCCGTTGTTCATCTATACTATTTATCTTTGCTATTGCATTGTATCTATTTGTTATAATAATTTTGTATTGTTCTCGCAGTTCTTGGTTATTTTTAAGAAGTTCTGTATTCAGTTTGATGTTTCTCACTTTTCTGCCTGCTTTCTTTAGTTTTATTCTAACTTTTGCACAGAGTGGATCATGGTCACTATTGCAGTCAGCTCCTGGCATGGTTTTTGTTGTCAGTAATGCATTACGGAATCGTTTGTTGATTAATATGTAGTCTATCTGGTTAAAAGTCTTTTTGTCTGGGCTGCACCACGTTGCCAGTCTTCGAGGGTGTTGTTTAAACCAGGTGTTTCCTACAACCATGCTGTGTATTCTTGCCCATTCAATTAATTTATAACCTCTGTCATTCCTCTCCCCCAGTCCATAGTCACCAACGATGTCTGAAGTTCTTCCTTTACCAACTTTGGCATTAAAATCTCCCATGACTATGGTAACTTCATGTGACTTTGTGTGTTTTAGTGCTGTCTCTATGTCATTATAAAATAGCTGTACATCTTCTTCAGAGCTTTGAGATGTTGGAGCGTACACTTGTATAATATTTATGTTTATTGGTTGTCCTTTCAGTTGGGCTAGCAGGACTCGGTCCGAGATGTTCAAATATCCTACAATTGTCCTTGCTGTTTGTTCATCAAATATAATTCCTACTCCTCGTTCATGTTTCTCACTTCCTGAATATATTATTGTATATTTATCTGAGTTCATCTTTCCTGCACCTGTCCATCTAACTTCACTCATTCCTAATATGTTGAAAATTACATCGCTGCTAAAATTTTAGTTTATTTTGCACGGTTCCCAGAGAGTAGCTTTCTAATAATAGCACTACGTCATGTGCTAAACATAGTAACAAACAAACCACAGTACAACCAAAACACTTCCGGTTTCACGCCAACAATTTCGGAATTCATCGACAGGAGGAAAAAAAGATTTAAAAAAAAGATGCCAACAAGTAAGAACAAAAGCTCCTGTGACGTTGGATTGTCATTTAAAGAAAGAAGAACCTTTAGTAAGTGACCAAACTTTGTTTCTGAAACTTATTTATGTAACACTTCAGCTGAAACTTATTTGAGCGTTCTCTACTGTAAATCGTAAACATAAAACCACAGTAAAATGTCCCCACGTTAATTTTGTTCTCTTGTTTCTGTTATGATGACTGCTACCATTGCATCAAGTCTTTTTTGTTGCTTCACTTACTGTAGTCGTTTCAGTTTCATCTAAACACAAGTCGTGCACAGTCCGTGTAGGTTTGCTCTGTCTATGATTTTTCTGTATGTGATTTCTCCATCATTCTCTTTGTGATTCTCTCTCTCTCTCTCTCTCTCTCTCTCTCTCTCGCTCTCTCTCACACATACACATACATACACACAAAAACATACAGTGTGTATCTCTTTCTGTATTTCTTTTTTATATATATGTGTGTGTGAGAGAGAGATATTTCTGTCTCTTTCTGATTTCTCTTTCTTTCTCTCTGATTCTTTCTGATCTCTCCCTCTCCTTTTCTCTCTCTCTCACTCTTTCTCTATGTGTGTATGTGATTTCTTTCTGTCTTTCTCACTGTAGATTTCTCACTGTAGAATGCAGCAGAATTACTTGTGAACACAGTGTATAAACCAGGAAAAAAGTAGGAACATCTTTATTACTTAACATTTATAGTTGTATACTTATATACTAATTATTGTGTGTTACTTGTGAGCACAGTACTCATTGTAGATTGCAATAAAATTACTTGTGAATACAGGACTCATTACTTTCTTGCAATGTAGATTGTAGAATGCATTATAGATTACAACAAAATTTCTTGAGAATACAGTACTCATTATAGATTACAACAGTGTTACAAATCTCATTGTAGATCGCACTGTTTCTTTTATTCTTCCATGTAAATGAAAATCAAAGAAGAAATAATTCTTTTCTCATCATTCACTCACAAACGAAAGTCTGTCTCACTCATAAATACAGCAGTTGACCCCTGGTGTTCTGTATTCCCATAGAGCCGTAGTGAGTTGACATCTGGTAAGTTTCTCTGCCTAATTGGGTTGTGTAGCTGACGAAGAAGAAAGTCATTGGACCAGCTAAGTGTCTTATGCTCTTCCCCGCTTTTTCTCGTGTTCTAGTATCTTCCCTTTGCCTCAGACATAATGAATCTCTCCTCTTCCTTCCAGCCTTTTTTCATGTTACATATTGTTGGAGAAATCCTCGTTTTTTTTCTCCATATAATGTCTCCACATTGATAGGTAATATATACATTCTGCATGTATCTTTTCAGGTGAGAGGAGCAAGGATGTTGAGTCTGTCCGCAGTTGTCATCCAAACAAAATCCCGGTAAGTAATCTTATAAATATGTATCTCTCAGTCATCATCAGGTGCCTTGCTGACTGGCTTTGGTTATTATGCAATATGTAAATCTACAAAATTAAAACTGGTGGAGTATCTGAGAATTTAACCATATTTTAGGAAGTGGTTATATAATCATTTTTCCAGAAAATAAAGTAGGGATTGGAAATAGTTATAGGAACATAGAAAATTATAATATGATTGAGGAATAATTATTGAGTGTAGAAGACTGCAGTTTGTAGTGAAATGACAGTAGAAGTGGAAACCATTTGCTGTCATCAGCTCTGTGTGTCTTGGGCACTGATGGGATTGGGGGAGAGGTAAAGGTGAATGAATGAACGAACAGCCTTTATATTTCAAAGGGTTAAGAATTGAGTGTCTGAGTGCTGAAGTGGTTAGTGCACTGGTCTCTTATGGCGAAGGGGGGGGGGGGGGGGTGAATCCGGCCAGAGGCACCCCAGTTACCCAGCTGTAGAAATGGGTACCCGACTTCTTCTGGAGTTGGGAAGGGAAAGGCGGCGAGGCGTGATGCTGACCATATCACCCTCTAGTCTTGACAAGTCATGGAAAATATGGGCACTAATACCATATCCCTGTGTGCCTTTAAGGTGTGACAGGATTACCTTTAAGAATTTGGCACGCAGGCCCGTCTACCATTCTGCCCTTCATCATATAACTTTCATTTGGTCACAGATATTCAGCATTTATTATTGAACATAATATGCATGAAAAAGTAAATAATTAATGTAAATAATTAATGTAAATAATTAATAAACCCTTTCTTCCATACACTCCACATTCTGCTTTATGTAAGTACATGAAATAAACTTGTGAAACAAATATGGTGACATATTAGTTTATGTGAAGGTTATGTTTTAGAGCCATCACACAGTATACATACATTCACACATAATGTTGATATCACCAGAGAGGCATTCATTCATTAGAATGTCACGGTGTAGGCAGTGAATGTCACAGTGTAGACATTTAACGTCACAGTGTAGGCAATGAACCTCATGGTGTAGACAGTGAACCTCACAGTGTAGACAGTGAATGTCACAGTGTAGGCAGTGAATGTCATGGTGTAGGCGGTGAACCTCATGGTGTAGATTGTCATGGTGTAGGTGGAGAACCTCACGGTGTAGACAGTGAATGTCACGGTGTAGGCGGTGAACCTCACGGTGTAGACAGTGAATGTCACGGTGTAGGCGGTGAAGCTCGCAGTGTAGACAGTGAATGTCACAGTGTAGGCAGTGAACCTCATGGTGTAGACAGTGAATGTCACGGTGTAGGCGGTGAACCTCACGGTGTAGACAGTGATTGTCATGGTGTAGGCGGAGAACCTCACGGTGTAGACAGTGAATGTCACGGTGTAGGCGGTGAACCTCACGGTGTAGACAGTGAATGTCACGGTGTAGGTGGTGAACCTCACAATGTAGACAGTGAATGTCACAGTGTAGGCAGTGAACCTCACGGTGTAGACAGTGAATGTCACGGTGTAGGCGGTGAACCTCACGGTGTAGACAGTGAATGTCACAGTGTAGGCAGTGAACCTCACGGTGTAGACAGTGAATGTCACAGTGTAAGCAGTGAACCTCACGGTGTAGACAGTGAATGTCATAGTGTAAGCAGTGAATGTCACAGTGTAAGCAGTGAATGTCACAGTGCAAGGTGGTTACATTTTCTAGTGCAAGGTTCTGCTTCAAGTGGCTATGGACGAGGATGTCCTTAAGATTGGGTTCCTGTCTGTATGCTAATAGGTGTGGATCAGAGAAAACGTTGCGGGTGTTGGGGTCAAGCTTTATTAGTGGCAGATGATGATTAAGAATTTTCTTAACCGTCTGACCATGTGGTTGAAATGAAAGTACTAATTTAACTCTGTCAGATGGGGTAACAGGTTTTTTTCTGAATGCTTCTTTGCGGTTCACTAGTTGGATGCGGTTGAATGCTTTCTGAAGGACATTTTCTCATTACTTGGACTTTATAGATCAGTCCAACAAATTATTAGAATTTTTCCATCATTGCCACTACTCAGAAAATGTCCTTAGGATTGGATACAATGAACCCCATTGTATTTCATTTACGACCCACCTGTCACAAATACAGTCTCCATTTAAATACTCTTTACATTCCATTATGTGAATTTCTGACACACGGCGTCGGACAAGTCACAGCTTCTTACAAGTTACAGCTAAGTGCTCTATTCATTTTATTAGATTTTTTTTTTTAACATAGCATTCATGTGAATTTATATTTTATCTCCACTCTCTATTTCTTTGTCCTGTGTGTTTTATATGGTTAAGGCTCAAGCCGAAACGCCACAACTGTGTACTCGTTAAGTAATAAAGCTTTTCCTACTTTTTTCCTATTTTATGCATTTCATAAATGGTAAATTTTGATCAGAATCCGGCCGGAGGCGCCCCAGTCACCCAGCTGTAGAAATGGCCACCTGACTTCTTCTGGAGTTGGGGAAGGAAAGGCGGCCAGGCGTGATACTGACTATATCACCCTCTAGTGTGCTGACAGGTCAAGGAAAATATGGGCATTAACACCATATCCCTATGTGCCTCTAAGGCATGACAGGATTACCTTTACTTTTTTACATTTTGACCAACTTTTACCTCACATTTCATAAATGGAACATTTTGACCAATTTTTACCTCACATTTTATAAATGGAACATTTTGACCAACTTTTACCTCATATTTCATAAATAGAACATTTTGACCAACTTTTCCCCACCCAAAATCACTTCTGGTACTGATACCACTGCTCCAGCATCTTAGTCCTGTTGGCTGAACTTAAATAAATTAAGAAAAATTGTTACGTATTGTTTATTATAAAACCATTAAGGATTTCAGTAATTCAGTGACTCTTGTGTGAAAGGAAAAGACTCGTCTGTGATGTACAGGTTTAACCTTCTGGGTTTGCAGGTCATCATAGAACGTTACAGCAATGAGAAAAGTCTTCCGGCCATGGACAGGTGCAAGTTCTTGATCCCAGACAATCTAAACATGAGTGAGGTTGTTAAAATTATCAGGTGTGTGTTTTTTTTAAATTATCAGGTTTGTGTTTTTTTGTTAAAATTATCAGGTTTGTGTTTTTGTTAAAATTGTCAGGTTTGTGTCTTTGTTAAAATTATCAGGTTCGTGTTTTTGTTAAAATGATCAGGTTTGTGTTTTGTTAAAATTATCAAGTTCGTGTTGTGTTGTCTGTCCATCTTGACAACTTTTTTTCTTTCTTTCTTCATTTTCCTAGTGAGTAAAACTTTCCAAGTTAACTTGCACAAATCCAAGTGACTATTCTTGGGAGTTTTGACAGTCGGTTTTTCCGTTGCCTTACAAAATTTTATTGCACTAGTCTTTGGACTTTTTAGCCTACCTGCAAGGCATTCAGGCTTAAAGATTTTAAGGTGCCCGTGAATCACCTGAAGGTCACATCTCGGAACGTGTGGGGTATTTTATAGAAGTTATGGTGACACTTACTATTCTGTTAAAGAAAATTAGAAATGGCAGTAAAAGAAAGGCAGCAGAAAGGACCCTAAATAGCAATCAAACACAAACAGTAGTTTACATTACTGAAGAAGAATCCATCTAAATACAGTGTTAACCTATATAGAGCAACCTTGAGACGTGCATACATTTAAATATCTGGACACGCTAGTAACATCAGATTGAAAGTTTACCTCCGAAATCAAGAACAGAAATATGATAAGCCAGAACAGCTTTCAGATAAATCAGGAGCAGCTTGTGGCCGATCATGCTCTGTGGAAGTGAATCTTGGGCAGAAAACAGATCAGTGCAAAGATGGGTAGAAGCAGCAGACATGTGGTTTCTTAGAAGAATGTTAAGAGTATCATAGGCAGCTGAGATGACAGACAAGGAATGATTATCTCATTGTTATATGCATTTTCTGTCTCTTGGATAAATTTGACTGTTTTTTTTTGTTAGCTTCTGCATAGTAGCATAGAGCTGAAGTTTTTGGGATGATTTCACTGGACAAGTAATTGCCTTTCGGTGCCTCATAGTTCCTGAAGTTTTGGAGGATAGGTTCCAAAGTTTGAGGCCCTTCTGTCATTGCACAAAGAGGAGAATTCCAACCTTAAACTTTTCATGCATTTGACTGCAGAGCTGATTGTGTCCTGTTCCGAGATAGAAAATGATGACCCGTTCATTTAGCATGTGTCCTTAAGGTCTGGTAGTTTATTGGATTGAGGAGCTTCCAGTAATGACCTTGCGTCTGTGAGAAATGCTTTAGGGGTGTATCAGTGGTGGAGTTTGATAGTTTCTCAGCTGCTGCAATAATTGCCCTAACTTCTACATCATAGTTGTTCCAGTATTTCCCAGCAGGTAAGCAAAATATTTATATAAAGCCATTGAGGAAAGGAAACTAATTAAATCCATAAGAAAACAGGCAGCAGTCACTGGACATATGACTTGAGAACAGCAGTCATTGGACATATGACTTGAGAACATAGCAGTCATTGGACATATGACTTGAGAACATAGCAGCAGTCACTGGACATATGACTTGAGAACATAGCAGCAGTCACTGGACATATGACTTGAGAACATAGCAGCAGGAATGATAAATGGAAAAGAAAGCAGGAAAGAACTGAAAGAGAATGTCATGGACGGTCGGATGCAGTGGTGTGATAAACCAAGCCATCATCATCATCAGGTAGAATTAAAAAAATATTTTGGCCAAACACCATAAGAAATAACATCTTATTGGCAGAAATGCAGATGAAACCACTGACAACAATTATTGAGGAAAGACGATGGCAATGGTTGGGACATGTGCTCCGAATGACTGACAACTCACTACCAAAAATAGCACTAAGATGGACACCACAGGGGAGCAGAAGTAAGGGTAGACCAAAAGAGACATGGAGAAGAACAACAGAAAGGATGTTGAGCAATAGAGGGCTCACCTGGGCAAGAGCAGAAAAAAAGGCGAAAGACAGGCATTTGTGGAAAACCCTTGCGGAAGCCCCATGTGCCCTGGGCACTTAAGGTTCAGAGAGAGAGAGATCATCATCAGGTGCCATGCCGACTGGCTTTGGCTGTTATGCTTCACCAGAGTGCACGATCCTTCATGCAGGCCATCAGCTTAGTTGGTGATCTCCTCTCACACCATCCCGTTAGACTGTCCAGTATCATTTCTCTTGGTCTTCCTCTTGATCTTCTTCCCTCTATTTTTCCTGTTGGTATAATATTTTCAACGCCCCATCTTCTCATTGCATGTCCTATGAAAATACATTGTCTCTCTTATATTTTTTTTACAAGATTTGTTGTCTCTTCAGCTCATCTCATACATTCTTCATTAGTTATTTTTGCTATCCAGGGAATTCGTAACATTCTTTTAATAAACCACATTTCTGCTGCTTCCAATGATTTTTGTGCAGACCTGCCTATTGTCCATTATTTACTTCTGTGTAACAAGATAGGTTCAATATAGCATTTTAGGACTCATTTTCTAACATTCATTCATAAGGAAGTGTTGCATAATATGTTTCTCATTCTCTGAAATGCAATCTTTGCTTAGCCTATTCTGTTCCTATTTTCTGTTCTGCATTTCCCATCTGAAGTTATTACAGCTCCAAGGTATTTGAATTTCTGCACCTGCTTTAGAATAGTTCTGTTTAATTTTATACTGCATGTTGGTGGATTATGTTTCTTAGATATAACCATAGTCTCTGTCTTTTTGATGTTCAAAGTAAGGCCTTTCTGTTCACTTCCTTGACCAACTTTATCCAGGAGATTTTGCAGGTCTTGTTGGTACTCAGCTATCAGTACTGTGTCGTCAGCAGATCGAAGGTTGTCAATATTGTATCCTCCAAACCAAGTAAGCTGAAGGAAAATGTCAAGAGCCATGAAAGAAACTTGATCATTAATGTGACACCTTATGGTGATGATCACAGTGATGGTGACTGCCTAAAACAGTAGTCAGATTTGTTTGATTTCATGTTGTTTTCTGTGTCTTCCTCAGGCGTCGACTTCAGCTGGCACCGACGCAAGCTTTCTATCTGCTGGTTAACAATCGCAGCATGGTCAGCAACACCACCCCACTTGCGCAAGTTTATGAGCGCGAAAAAGATGAGGACGGTTTTCTGTACATCGTCTATGCATCCCAGGAGACATTTGGCACTGTCTAAAAATAAACTTTGTTTGTCAGTCTTTTGATATTGTTGTGGTGAAAGTAGATTTTTGTTTGCTGATCTTTTTATATTGTGGTGAAAGTAGATTTTTTTGGGTCGGTCTTTTGATATTGTTGTGGTGAATGTAGGTTTTTGTTTGTCGGTCTTTTGATATTGTTGTGGTGAAAGTAGATTTTGATATTTTTGATTGTGATTTTGTTCATGAAGAATGAGTTTGTTTTTTTTCTTTTACTTGTGGCTCATCTATTGTTTGTAGAACGTTTACTTTGAGGTGTTCACATGGTGCATGCTGGGCTAGGACCGGCCGGGTATGTCAACATCTCCAGCTGCCATACAAATAGACATATAGTTCTTGGAATTCTGCAGCTTTGCAACTGTAATATTTGAGTTACGTTTTTTTTTTTTTTAAAGTTGAAGCCCATGTTTGCTAGTGTAACATCCACCATCTGTAAATGGCTGTAACAGTTTTAGTGGCTGTAACATCCACTGAAGCTTGCCAAGTCTTGTTTGTTGACTGTAAGTTTCATCATAAATTAGTAGATCAGGCTTGTTGGCTGCAACAGTCAGTGTTTGGACACTTTCGATGACTGTAACTGGTCAAGTGATGTTTGGTGACTGTAACTGTATCACCTGTAACAAGCAGGTTATGTTTAGTGGCTGTAACAACTACCCGTAACTGATATGTTATATGTTATCTGTGGCATTTATAGTGAACTTTAGAGCTTTCTGTTTATGTGGGTATAAAAATACTACCTCTGTAACGTGGTCTTGGGATTGGCGGTATGTCATTGTACGATACGAAACAGCTGCCATATTTGTTTTGTTTTCTAGTCCATAGAACGGAGCCAGTTTGGCTTTATGTAAAGCAGTATTTTTCTCTTTTCTCTGGCCAAATGAGTGCAGAAGGGGAATATTTTTTTTTTGTAGTGAAGACCTGTACATTGATAGCATTTCAAGAATATTTAGTGGGTGGACATGAGTACGGTAGGGGGAGTAACAGTAGAGTCTTGTGATGGGCGGAGAGAAGGTACAGGTGGTTTGTAGGAGAAGAGGGATTAGTGATTGTTATGTGATCAGCGATACAAAAGTTAGAAGCAATCACATGTTAAGAAGACTGACGAATCATTTGTGTATCTTAAGCAGGCAGTTGTATAAATGAGCAGAGACAGAAATACTATTTGTAAACAGATGCGAACAGTAATATAATGTTGTAAATGGCTGTTTATGATTGGCAGTAAATTGTTATTATTGTTCATATTTCATTAATAATGAAAATATTTCTGATGATTATATGTGATTAGTAGTAAAAAAGAAATGTCGGTGGTCAGATGTAGGCACTGTAGTAATTAAACAAGTTTTTGAGATAAATTAAAAAGGAGATTAGTGAAAGAATTACCGAAAGACTGTATCATATGGAAACTTGAAATATACAGAGAGAAAGTCTTGAAACATACTGTGAGAAAGTCTTGAAACATACAGAGAGAAAGTCTTGAAACATACAGAGAGAAAGTCTTGAAACACACAGAGAGAAAGTCTTGAAACACAGAAAGTCTTGAAACACAGAGAGAAAGTCTTGAAATATACAGAGAGAAAGTCTTGAAGAACATACAGAGAGAAACTCTTGAAACATACAGAGAGGAACTCTTCATACTTGAGCATTGCTTTGTCTGAGTAGCAAACAGTAGTTCAGAACAGAAGGCAGAAGACACAAGTATAAGACTGGACTTTGCAACACAAACATGTGGTTTACTGTGCCAGCCAAGTACTGTTGATTCAAACATTAGAAACTTTACCCAAGAAAACAAAGTTCACAAACTTCAGCAGACAACCATCTTCTACCTGCTTCAGTATCCTATGTCAAGGAACTGTTGTTATTTCTGTTTGCAGATATGAAGTACAGCCAGAGAGATCGTTACTGGATGATTGTGAGTGGTGACAGAAGTTGCAGAATGCAAGGAAAAAGAAAGAATTTTAAATGTGGTTATTATGTAGAAAACAGTTTCCAGGAAAGATAAACTATCCCTCTTTTATTATTACATTATGATTTAATACATACTGTGTGACTGTAAACCCATTATTAGGAGTCCGAATGAACGTTGCTTACATAATCATGTACTACATTGATTACGTAATGTTTTTTTATCTGCCTGGGTGAAGGTCTTTGGTTTGATACTGGCCGGAGATTTAGTCAGTCTGGCAGAAAACATGGGCACTATGCCCCAGTTGGAGGTGATAGGTAAAAGGTTGCCAGGTGTGATAACTGGCCAGGTGAAAGGTTGCCAGGTGTGATAACTGGCCAGGTGAAAGGTTGCCAGGTGTGATAACTGGCCAGGTGAAAGGTTGCCAGGTGTGATAACTGGCTAGGTGAAATGTTGCCAGGTTTGATAACTGGCCAGGTGTGATAACTGGCCAGGTGTGATAACTGGCCAGGTGAAAGGTTGCCAGGTGAAAGGAAAATTATGGGATGCCTTCACCAGATTCCTTAAATGCCCCTGTGATATGTCATGGTGCTACGCGCACAGTTTTGTTACATTACTTTTATCATGATCACATGCAGAAATATATATTACATCATCTTCACACATAGTTTCATTTTCTTTCCTCATGTTCACATGCATAGTTACATTGCTTACATCATGTTTACACACAGTTATTTTGCTTACATTATGCTAACACATGGGCAACTACATTGCTTACATCACATTCATGCAGAACTACATTACTTACATCACATTCATGCAGAGCTACATTGTTTACATCATGTCATACACACATTTACATTGCTTACATTATATTGACACAGGACTGTTGTTTACATTGAATTTATATATTTATTTGCATTGCTAATGTAATATTCACATACTTATATTACCTACAATATATGTATATATATGCATCATGTGTGCTTACAGTTACATGGCTTACATGCTTCTTCATATACTGCTTACATTATATCTGTAAGATGATGATGTCTCCAGGTTTCACAATGTGTTTATCATTTCATCTCTTCCAGATAACTTGCCTACTTTAAGTTAAACAGAAGTTTGTGCTTATTTAATATTCATATGTTTGTTGGTACATATCTTCCTGTGTTGAAGATTATTGTTTGTTTTTCACAGATCTTGTACTGAAGATCTGTTGTTTGTTGTCACAGATCTGTGGTGGAAAGAATCAAAGATCTGTTATTTGTTGTCACAGATCTGTACTAGAAAGTGTTGAAGATTTGTCATTTGTTGGCACAGATCTGTTATAACAAAGTATCAAAGATGTGTCATTTGTTGGCACAGATCTGTTATAACAAAGAATCAAAGATGTGTCATTTCTTGGCACAGATCTGTCCAGAATATTGTTTTATTTAGATTGTGTTTGAATACGGAACTATTCTAAAGCAGGTGCAGAAATTCAAATACCTTGGAGCTGTAATAACTTCAGATGGGAAATACAGAACAGAAATTAGGAACAGAATAGGCCAAGCAAAGACTGCATTTCAGAGAATGAGAAACATATTATGCAACACTTCCTTATGAATGAATGTTAGAAAACGAGTCCTAAAATGCTATATTGAACCTATCTTGTTATATGGAAGTGAACCATATACATTGGAAGCAGCAGAAATGTGGTTTATTAGAAGAATGTTGCAAATTCCCTGGACAGCAAAAATAACTAATGAAGAATGTATGAGAAGAGCTGGAGAGACAAAAAAAATCTTATAAAAAAATAAGAGAGAGACAATGTACTTTTATAGGACTTGCAATGAAAAGAGGGGGCGTTGAAAATATAACAATAGGAAAAACAGACGGAAGAAGATAAAGAGGAAGACCAAGAGAAATGATACTGGACAGTCTGACGGGATGGTGTGAGAGGAGATCACCAAATGAGCTGATGGCCTGCATGAAGGATCAGGTACTCTGAAGAAGTATAATAGCCAACACTAGTTGGTGCAGCACCTGATGATGATGATGATGATGTTTGAATATAGCTGTGACAGAAGAGAAGGTCATGCTAGAGATTTGTAGACCTTTTTTTTTTTTTTTTGCAAAGAGTTGATTAAGATTATGACTTTAGTGATAAGTTGAATTAAGGATGAGGAATATGGCTTTATGATAAACTGAATCAAGAGTTGAATTCTTAAATGAGAACCCAGCATCATCACACTCAGGACAGTCTCATCCCTGCTTCACCATGTACCCCAGCATGAGCTGAAGCAGTTGTCTGATGATGGTTCCTGTCACATGTTGGTTATATGTTCTCCCACGAAATTCCAGTTTTCTGCCAGCACCCTTCCTCCGTCTTAACATCTTCAGTCTCCCTCCACACTTTGTCCCTCACTCCTTCTCATCCTCCTTCAGCCTTTCCTAAATGGCCTTCACAGTATCCTCCTTGACCTTTCTCAGCCTGCCTCGTATTTCAACCTGTCTAGCCAACCAGCTAACTCATTTCTGTGCACGCTTGCATGCCCTTGACACAAGATCCACATTAACTCCCTCGTGTGTGATTGTCCCAACAGGTTCGCTCATTCTCTTAAAATAAAATTTTTGTTTGGATCTTCCTTAGCGCGCTCGGTGAGTCCGTCACAACACCGTGAGACACATCCGCATTTACCAGCTGATGCTGCCTCGGTCTCCATGCGCATGCCGGATGTGGTTACTGGCAAAGACACCTTCCATTTCTATAGGTGACAAAGCCCAATCCACTTTTACTTCCTTTAGTCACTGAGCATATAATACCATATCTGAAGACTTACGGTGTCTCTGGATTCACACCTGAACTCAAAGTTCAGTTTCACCTTGTACCCAATCCCAGCAGTCATGACTGAGCTGTGTTAACTGAGGCTGGTCCTAAACCAGTCCTGTCCCGGGGAAGTCTTACCTGGATCACTCACTGCCATGACTGTATCCTCCGCCCCAGATTTCCAGGATCTTCCTATTTTTAATGCATCTACCCTTCAAGAGGAGGACACAAACTGCATGGGAGCTGTTAGGGAGGCAAAGTTCCACAAGGGACATGCAGATGACTGACTGACTGACTGACTGACCCTTCAAGAATTGAAGTTCTAGAGGCAGTTGAATTGTCATTTGAGCAACATTGCAGTGTTTTCATATCTTGATTTGTGATGATAGAGAAGAGTGTAATTTTGATTTTAGTGTAGGATTCACTTTGTGATGTTTAAATTACATTTGTTGATTTTGAAGTATTTTTCGATGTGTTGGTGGTCAGTAACGTATTAACATTACAAACGATCATAGCATATGTGGTTGCGTTACAGGTGTGTATGAAAGTCATATGTTGAAGTGGAAACTAAAAAAAAATACAAAAATGCTGAAGTAAATACCATGGAAGGTGGGGCTTGTAATATCATGTAATAAGAAAGATAATATCTTCCATGGAAGCCCACTGTGTTTACTGTCCTGTTGTCATGGGTCGTGTTTTTTTGTGTGCGTAAATCTCTCCAAGTTATTTATGGATTATCCTGTGCTGTTGTTAAACTGTTTAGCCTTTTCATGATAAGTGGCTGTGGATCCTCCTCCTACATGAATGGTACAAACATTGTCACCACAGAAGTGTTCATGTAAATGCTGATTAATTGTCACAGTTGTGCTTTGTTTTGACAGCAAAAATAACTAATGAAGAATGTATGAGAAGAGCTGGAGAGACAAAAAAATCTTATAAAAAAATAAGAGAGAGACAATGTACTTTTATAGGACTTGCAATGAAAAGAGGGGGCGTTGAAAATATAACAACAGGAAAAACAGACGGAAGAAGATAAAGAGGAAGACCAAGAGAAATGATACTGGACAGTCTGACGGGATGGTGTGAGAGGAGATCACCAAATGAGCTGATGGCCTGCATGAAGGATCGGGTACTCTGGAGAAGTATAATAGCCAACACTAGTTGGTGCAGCACCTGATGATGATGATGATGATGATGACGATGATGATGATGATGATGTTTGAATATAGCTGTGACAGAAGAGAAGGTCATGCTAGAGATTTGTAGACCTTTTTTTTTTTTTTTTGCAAAGAGTTGATTAAGATTATGACTTTAGTGATAAGTTGAATCAAGGATGAGGAATATGGCTTTATGATAAACTGAATCAAGAGTTGAATTCTTAAATGAGAACCCAGCATCATCACACTCAGGACAGTCTCATCCCTGCTTCACCATGTACCCCAGCATGAGCTGAAGCAGTTGTCTGCTGATGGTTCCTGTCACATGTTGGTTGTTGGTTATATGTTCTCCCACGAAATTCCAGTTTTCTGCCAGCACCCTTCCTCCGTCTTAACATCTTCAGTCTCCCTCCACACTTTGTCCCTCACTCCTTCTCATCCTCCTTCAGCCTTTCCTAAATGGCCTTCACAGTATCCTCCTTGACCTTTCTCAGCCTGCCTCGTATTTCAACCTGTCTAGCCAACCAGCTAACTCATCTCTGTGCACGCTTGCATGCCCTTGACACAAGATCCACATTAACTCCCTCGTGTGTGATTGTCCCAACAGGTTCGCTCATTCTCTTAAAATAAAATTTTTGTTTGGATCTTCCTTAGCGCGCTCGGTGAGTCCGTCACAACACCGTGAGACACATCCGCATTTACCAGCCACCCAGCTGCCGCTGATGCTGCCTCGGTCTCCATGCGCATGCCGGATGTGGTTACTGGCAAAGACACCTTCCATTTCTATAGGTGACAAAGCCCAATCCACTTTTACTTCCTTTAGTCACTGAGCATATAATACCATATCTGAAGACTTACGGTGTCTCTGGATTCACACCTGAACTCAAAGTTCAGTTTCACCTTGTACCCAATCCCAGCAGTCATGACTGAGCTGTGTTAACTGAGGCTGGTCCTAAACCAGTCCTGTCCCGGGGAAGTCTTACCTGGATCACTCACTGCCATGACTGTATCCTCCGCCCCAGATTTCCAGGATCTTCCTATTTTTAATGCATCTACCCTTCAAGAGGAGGACACAAACTGCATGGGAGCTGTTAGGGAGGCAAAGTTCCACAAGGGACATGCAGATGACTGACTGACTGACTGACTGACCCTTCAAGAATTGAAGTTCTAGAGGCAGTTGAATTGTCATTTGAGCAACATTGCAGTGTTTTCATATCTTGATTTGTGATGATAGAGAAGAGTGTAATTTTGATTTTAGTGTAGGATTCACTTTGTGATGTTTAAATTACATTTGTTGATTTTGAAGTATTTTTCGATGTGTTGGTGGTCAGTAACGTATTAACATTACAAACGATCATAGCATATGTGGTTGCGTTACAGGTGTGTATGAAAGTCATATGTTGAAGTGGAAACTAAAAAAAAATACAAAAATGCTGAAGTAAATACCATGGAAGGTGGGGCTTGTAATATCATGTAATAAGAAAGATAATATCTTCCATGGAAGCCCACTGTGTTTACTGTCCTGTTGTCATGGGTCGTGTTTTTTTGTGTGCGTAAATCTCTCCAAGTTATTTATGGATTATCCTGTGCTGTTGTTAAACTGTTTAGCCTTTTCATGATAAGTGGCTGTGGATCCTCCTCCTACATGAATGGTACAAACATTGTCACCACAGAAGTGTTCATGTAAATGCTGATTAATTGTCACAGTTGTGCTTTGTTTTGAGTACAGTAATTGTCACAAAAGGCCGAAGAAAAAGAAGTGGACCACTTGAAACTCTAAAGAAGACATTGTTAAGAGAGGCCAGTTTAGAGGGCATAACTTCCCTTGATGAGGTTGAAAAGCTCGCTGGAAACAGGAAATCTTGGCGACCTACCATGCGAGCCCTATGTGACATGTAACGGCACAGGAAGGATGTAAGATGTAAGAAGATTGTCGCAACTGTTTTTTTGTTTTAATGAATACAGTGACTACATTTGTGCTTTGATCCTAATCACTTTGATTAAGTGTTACAGGTATGCTTTATCTGGTGTCTTTCTTTTTAATGATATGACATCTAAAACAGAATTCAGCTCAGTCACGTTTCCTTAATCTTTTTTTTTTTTTTCATAACCTTGCTCTTCAGAAAGAGAACTTTTATCTTTGAAAGAAACCGGATCTGTACATACAACTGATATAAATAAAATAATGCAGAGAAATGGAGGAATGTCATCTCAAATGTTTTGTTTGAACTGAGTAAGACATTGTGTGGGTTTTGTTTGGCAGTCTTCTGATATTTTTGTGGTGAAATTAGATTTTTGTTTGTTGGTCTTCTGATATTGCTATAGTGAAAGTAGATTTTTGTATGTCAGTCTTCTGATATTGCTATAGTGAAAGTAGATTTTTGTATGTCAGTCTTCTGATATTGCTATAGTGAAAGTAGATTTTTGTTTGTCGGTCTTCTGATATTGCTATAGTGAAAGTAGATTTTGTATGTCAGTCTTCTGATATTGTTGTGGTGAAAGATTTTTGTTTGTCGGTCTTCTGATATTGTTGTGGTGAAAGTAGATTTATATTTGTTGGTCTTCTGATATTGTTTTGGCAAAAGTAGATTTATATTTGTTGGTCTTATGATATTGTTGTGGTGAAAGTAGATTTTTGTTTGTCAGTCTTCTGATATTGTTGTGGTGAAAATAGATTTTTGTATATCGGTCTTCTGATATTGCTGTGGCGAAAGTAGATCTATGTCTGTCAGTCTTCTGATATTGTTGTGGTGAAAATAGATTTTTGTTTGCCGGTCTTCTGATATTGATTGATCTTTATTTCAAAAGGGTTAAGAATTGGGCACGCAGGCCCGTCTGACATTCTGCCCTTTATCATACATCTTTCACTCTATTCCAGACATTCTACAAATATGCTATCATACATCTTTCACTCTATTCCAGACATTCTACAAATATGCTGTTCATATAACATACATAACTAACATTGAAGCTGAGAGACAAAATCAGATATAACATTTACGTTTCGCTCTTAAACATTCACTCAGTACAGAAGTAACTACATACATTATAAATAACTATCTGCTAAACAAAATTTTTGGTACTATTCAGAAAACAATTAATTGTATTCGGTGTCTGTAAGAGCAGCTTAAGATAACTAAGTAGATTAGCAGTTCAATGAAACCCCAGGATAATATTAGCAGTTCAATGAAACCCCAGGGTAATATTAGCAGTTCAATGAAACCCCAGGGTAATATTAGCAGTTCAATGAAACCCCAGGGTAATATTAGCAGTTCAGTGAACCCCAGGGTAATATTAGCAGTTCAATGAAACCCCAGGGTAATATTAGCAGTTCAATGAAACCCCAGGGTAATATTAGCAGTTCAGTGAACCCCAGGGTAATATTAGCAGTTCAATGAAACCCCAGGGTAATATTAGCAGTTCAATGAAACCCCAGGGTAATATTAGCAGTTCAATGAAACCCCAGGGTAATATTAGCAGTTCAATGAAACCCCAGGGTAATATTAGCAGTTCAGTGAAACCCCAGGGTAATATTAGCAGTTCAATGAAACCCCAGGGTAATATTAGCAGTTCAATGAAACCCCAGGGTAATATTAGCAGTTCAGTGAAACCCCAGGGTAATGTGAATTGTAAGTTCAGTACAAACAGTTTTGAGGAAGAGCTAAAACAAACTGCCAAAACAGCTGGAATAACCTCCCTTCTAGTGGTGGACTCTATAAGATAGGCCCAGCTTAGCTAGAAACTACAGGTACACAAGCGATTTTCTGGGAGACATTCAATTTGAGGCTGAACTTGTAGCACGTACTCAACGTTGCGTGCTGAACGGCCACTAGATGGCGATGTGCTGGACGGCCAGTAGATGACGATGTGCTGGACGGCCACTAGATGGCGCTGTGCTGGACGGCCAGTAGTTGGCGATGTGCTGGACGGCCAGTAGATGGCGATGTGCTGGACGGCCACTAGATGGCGCTGTGTATAGCTTTGCTAGAGGTAGACTCAGTCATTTGCATGGCCCTTGCAGAAATTTGCCTCCCTAACAGCTCTCACGTAGGAGCTAGACTACTTTCGACAATATGCTGGCCATTTTGATTGTTTACCTTGTTCATTTTGTGTTTTTTAGGGGAGGTGAATAGTTTTCTGAAATTATTTTACGATAATCATTGTTTAACTCTTTTCCATTTTTTTTACAAAGATTCATTATACGAGCGTCAAACATCGCGCACACATTTTATCTTATCTTATCTTATATCCTTCCCTTGCCGTTAAACGTCACATAGGGCTTGCAAAGTAGTTCGCCAATTTTTCCTGTCTTCAGCGAGTCTTTCAACCTCATCAAAGGATTCTATGCCTGTTAACTTGGCCTCTCTTAATAATGTCCTCTTCAGAGTTTCACGCACACATTTTATTACGGATTAAATACAAAGAGTTTAATTTATTCCAGCTAGAATCAAGTTCGTGAATAAATTTAACTCTGACGTCAGAAAAGTTGGAAATTTTACGTCCAGTTAAAATAATAACAATAATTTTTTTAAATATCAAACTTGTAGATAAGCTAAATTTATTTAGGACCGGAAAGGGTTAAAAACTACAGCTGTTCGTTTTCCGCCATATTCCTTCATGTTTTTTTCCTTGTACAGTGGTTAAACATATTAGGCAAGATACCACAATCCAGTGTGGCGAAAAATTTGGTGTTCAGCTTGTGGTTTTGTGTACTTCATTCGACTCAGACCGAGACACGCAACAAGCGATTAAGATTCTCGTGTTGTGTGCGCGCGTGTGTGAGATTTAAGACACATTCAGTCAAAATGAACGTGGTAGAATCATGGCGTGAACACAACAGAACTACATAGCTCTGGCAATACTATTTGTTTTTGTTTTCATTGTATTGTTTCGTTTATTTTTGTGGTTTTTTTAACATACCACCTTTTTTTCTGCAAGGGTGTGTGGCAGATTCAGCGCAGCAGAGCTGCCCAAGATCTTGTCACAGCTTCCAGTAAATATTCTGGTTTATGCGGCAAATTACTGACCTGATTATGTTTTACAAACAGAGTTTACAGGGAATCCTTGCACTAAACAGAAACTGTTTACTTTACAGACAAGAGTTTACAGTGAATCCTTCCACTAAACAGAAACTGTTTACTTTACAGACAAGAGTTTACAGTGAATCCTTCCACTAAACAGAAACTGTGTCCTGTACGGACAACAGCTTACAGAGAATCCTTGCACTAAACAGAAACTGTTTCCTGTACAGATAATAGTTAACAGGGAATCATTACACTAAACAGAAACTGTTTCCTGTACAGACAAGAGTTTACAGGGAATCCTTGACTGAACAGAAGCTGTTTCCTGTACAGACAAGAGTTTACAGGGAATCTTTCGGCTAAACAGAAACTGTTTCCTGTACAGACGAGAGTTTACAGGGAATCCTTGACTGAACAGAAGCTGTTTCCTGTACAGACAAGAGTTTACAGGGAATCTTTCAGCTAAACGGAAACTGTTTCCTGTACAGACGAGAGTTTACAGGGAATCCTTGACTGAACAGAAGCTGTTTCCTGTACAGACGAGAGTTTACAGGGAATCTTTCGGCTAAACAGAAACTGTTTCCTGTACAGACGAGAGTTTACAGGGAATCCTTGACTGAACAGAAGCTGTTTCCTGTACAGACGAGAGTTTACAGGGAATCTTTCGGCTAAACAGAAACTGTTTCCTGTACAGACGAGAGTTTACAGGGAATCTTTCGGCTAAACAGAAACTGTTTCCTGTACAGAGAATAGTTAACAGGGAATCATTACACTAAACAGAAACTGTTTCCTGTACAGACAAGAGTTTACAGGGAATCTTTCGGCTAAACAGAAACTGTTTCCTGTACAGACGAGAGTTTACAGGGAATCCTTGACTGAACAGAAGCTGTTTCCTGTACAGACAAGAGTTTACAGGGAATCTTTCGGCTAAACAGAAACTGTTTCCTGTACAGACGAGAGTTTACAGGGAATCTTTCAGCTAAACAGAAACTGTTTCCTGTACAGACGAGAGTTTACAGTGAATCTTTCAATTAAACAGAAACTGTTTCATGTACAGACAACCGTTTACAGGGAATCATTACACTAAACAGAAACTGTTTCCTGTACAGACAAGAGTTTACAGGGAATCCTTGACTGAACAGAAGCTGTTTCCTGTACAGACAAGAGTTTACAGGGAATCCTTAGACTAAACAGAAACTGTTTCCTGTACAGACGAGAGTTTACAGGGAATCCTAGCACCAAACAGAAACTGTTTCCTGTACAGACAAGAGTTTACAGTGAATCTTTCAATTAAACAGAAACTGTTTCCTGTACAGACAAGAGTTTACAGTGAATCTTTCAATTAAACAGAAACTGTTTCCTGTACAGACAAGAGTTTACAGGGAATCATTACACTAAACAGAAGCTGTTTCCTGTACAGACAAGAGTTTACAGGGAATCTCTGCACTGAGAAAAAACTCTTTCCTGTACAGACAGAGCTTACAGGGAATCTTACCAATTTTTTTTTTTATACTGGCCGAAATTTACAGCAATCTGTTTTTATATTCAACAGGAAAAAAATGTGAATTCTTTCCTCCACATAGTGACTCATTTTCATCATCACGCTAACTTTTACATTATGCAAGCATAACTGACAATTGCATTTGTCAACCTGAATAAATATAGCAACTTTCTCTATCTGTGGCAGTTTTTTTCTCCCCCATAATCTCTCTCTCTCTCTCTCTCTCTCTCTCTCTCTCTCTCTCTCTCTCATATACACAGAAACAAATATCTCTTGTGTTTCTTTTCTTTCCGGTTTTTTTGTGTCTTCACAAAGCATGGCCAGAATTTCCCTTTTGGGTAATTTTCCGTTTATCTCGCACAAGATGAGATCTGGCATGTACATGCACATATTGGACAGCCACGAATAATTAAACACGTTACAAGAGGAAGGAGACGGGACTCACGTGAAAGACTGGCAAAAAACTCTGATGCGACGGGACAGACGTAATAAGTTTGTCGACCTATTTCATACGCTTGTCAGAGAAATGTACCCAAGCGGTGGATGTTTTTTTTTTTTTTTGGTCCCTTTTCCGTCGCAGATGATGAATTGTGTGATGTATTTTGTCCCATACTGTCTGAGACTTCACTCACGCACTGGCAGAACTGCTCCGTGGTTGGAGGGAAAGTTTAAATAGCCAGGAACTGATTGGTTACTTGCATGACGCAAGACAGCTCTGGTGATTGATCGATTCCAGGCCAACAGTTTACTTTCTGGCGGTGGATACGTGCAGAGGTAAAGAAAAGTTCGTGGTAGAAGAAGAAGAAGAAGAAGAATTAGGAAAACACGGCACTTTTAGCAATTAGAAGGTTCTTGAAAAAAAAAGGCAGAAACTTTTCTGTACACCGAGTTCACAGGGAATCATTGACTGAACAGAAGCTGTTTCCTGTACAGACAAGAGTTTACAGGGAATCTTTCGGCTAAACAGAAACTGTTTCCTGTACAGACGAGAGTTTACAGGGAATCTTTCAGCTAAACAGAAACTGTTTCCTGTACAGACGAGAGTTTACAGTGAATCTTTCAATTAAACAGAAACTGTTTCATGTACAGACAACCGTTTACAGGGAATCATTACACTAAACAGAAACTGTTTCCTGTACAGACAAGAGTTTACAGGGAATCCTTGACTGAACAGAAGCTGTTTCCTGTACAGACAAGAGTTTACAGGGAATCCTTGACTGAACAGAAGCTGTTTCCTGTACAGACAAGAGTTTACAGGGAATCCTAGCACCAAACAGAAACTGTTTCCTGTATACACAAAGTTTACAGGGAATCCCTGCACTGAGAAAAAACTCTTTCCTGTACAGACAGAGCTTACAGGGAATCTTACCAATTTTTTTTTATACTGGCCGAAATTTACAGCAATCTGTTTTTATATTCAACAAGAAAAAAATGTGAATTCTTTCCTCCACATAGTGACTCATTTTCATCATCACGCTAACTTTTACATTATGCAAGCATAACTGACAATTGCATTTGTCAACCTGAATAAATATAGCAACTTTCTCTATCTGTGGCAGTTTTTTTCTCCCCCATAATCTCTCTCTCTCTCTCTCTCTCTCTCTCTCTCTCTCTCTCTCATATACACAGAAACAAATATCTCTTGTGTTTCTTTTCTTTCCGGTTTTTTTGTGTCTTCACAAAGCATGGCCAGAATTTCCCTTTTGGGTAATTTTCCGTTTATCTCGCACAAGATGAGATCTGGCATGTACATGCACATATTGGACAGCCACGAATAATTAAACACGTTACAAGAGGAAGGAGACGGGACTCACGTGAAAGACTGGCAAAAAACTCTGATGCGACGGGACAGACGTAATAAGTTTGTCGACCTATTTCATACGCTTGTCAGAGAAATGTACCCAAGCGGTGGATGTTTTTTTTTTTTTTTGGTCCCTTTTCCGTCGCAGATGATGAATTGTGTGATGTATTTTGTCCCATACTGTCTGAGACTTCACTCACGCACTGGCAGAACTGCTCCGTGGTTGGAGGGAAAGTTTAAATAGCCAGGAACTGATTGGTTACTTGCATGACGCAAGACAGCTCTGGTGATTGATCGATTCCAGGCCAACAGTTTACTTTCTGGCGGTGGATACGTGCAGAGGTAAAGAAAAGTTCTTGGTAGAAGAAGAAGAAGAAGAAGAATTAGGAAAACACGGCACTTTTAGCAATTAGAAGGTTCTTAGGAAAAAAAAAAAGGCAGAAACTTTTCTGTACACAGAGTTCACAGGGAATCATTGGACTGAGTATTTAAACACACACGAATAAAGAAGGAGGGGGGGGGGTGATAGGAAAAATACTTTATTTTCAGTTCTCGGTATATACACGCTGACTACGCTCTTTTTAATCCTTTATTTTTCAGTGATTTATTTTCTCTCATAGAAATGATATATTGATCAGTCGCGCAAAAAAAAACCCCAAAACATTAGAGTAAGTACATAGTAATCCGGACACACAAACCGCGGCTGTCAAAGACGCTGTCTTATGTTTCACGCGAACTGATGAGGCACAAGCGAAACAGCGAATTTTTTTTAAAAAATACGGAAGAAAGATATACGTTGAATGAAGACATGATGGAGACTAGAAACAAAAGTGACAGAGTAGTAATTGTTATGGGTTGTGGATTATAAGGGCTTTTTGTTTTTAAATTCCAGGGGTGGACCCAAGAAGTAGTCTTCTCTGCAGACCCACTGCCACAGAGAAATGCCCGCCCATCACCTGCTCAGCCACGCTGGTGTGACATGAAAAGTCTTGTTTCCTGCAGCAACTAAGGTGGCGTCTAAGCCAGTTTTGCTATCCTAGATAACGGCGTCAGCCTTTAAATTGCGTCATCTTTATTTCTTACTTCTGCACTGTCCCTTTTTTCAGAGTTCTGATGTAAACATCTTGATGTCTTACTTTGGCCAAGATAGAAACAGAGGTATTTCTCCCACACATCATACGAGCTTGTTGAAAACCTCTCTTCTTAGGGTATTCCAGGGTTTGTTGAAAAGCTCTCTTCTTAGGGTATTCCAGGGTTTGTTGAAAAGCTATCTTAGGGTATTCTACGGTTTGTTGAAAAGCTATCTTCTTAGAGTATTCCAGGGTTTGTTGAAAAGCTATCTTCTTAGGGTATTCCAGGGTTTGTTGAAAAGCTATCTTCTTAGGGCATTCCAGGGTTTGTTGAAAAGCTATCTTCTTAGGATATTCCAGGACTTGTTGAAAAGCTCTCTTCTTAGGATATTCCAGAACTTGTTGAGAAGCTCTCTTCTTAGGATATTCCAGAACTTGTTGAAAAGCTCTCTTCTTTTTGTACCCCAGGACTTGTTGAAAAGCTCTCTTCTTTTTGTACCTCAGGACTTGTTGAAAAGCTCTCTTCTTAGGATATTCCAGGACTTGTTGAAAAGCTCTCTTCTTTTTGTACCCCAGGACTTGTTGAAAAGCTCTCTTCTTAGGGTGTTCCATGGCTTGTTGAAAAGCTCTCTTAGAGTATTCCAGGGCTTGTTGAAAAGCTATCTTCTTAGGGTATTCCAGTGCTTGTTGAAAAGCTCTCTTCTTATTGTACCACAAGACTTGTTGAAAAGCTATCTTCTTAGGGTATTCCAGGACTTGTTGAAAAGTTCTCTTCTTAGGGTAGAGTCTCTCAATCCATATAGGCGCATGCTTTTAAAAGTTTCAGCTGCTATTAATCTCTTGGTTTCAAATTTTTTGATTGATCATAATCTAACCAGATAATGATCATTTGCATTGTTATATTCATCTCTACTGTCATTATTATGAAACTAACACACATCTGAACACCTCATAACAAACATCTGAACACCTCATAACAAACATCTGAACACCTCATAACAAATATCTGAACACCTCATAACAAACATCTGAACACCTCATAACAAACATCTGAACACCTCATAACAAATATCTGAACACCTCGAAACAAAAATCTGAACATATCCTGATTTGAACAGCTCCTAACAAACATCTGAACACCTCCTAAGAAACATCTGAATACCTCCTAACAAACATTCGAACACCTCCAAACAAACATCTCAACACCTCCAACAAACATCTGAACACCTCCACACAAACATCTGAACACCTCCAAACACACATCTGAAACCTCTACACAAACATCTGAACACCTCATAGCAAACATCTGAACTCTTCCTAACAAACATTTGAACACCTCTAAACAAACATCTGAATACCTCCGAACAAACATTTGAACAGCTAGAACAAAGCACTGAAGACTTTGTCGTTTTCGTGGCGGTTACAGCTACCCAAACTCTCTCTGGCTAAAGGTGACAGAGCTACGTCTCATCTGAACCAACAGCCTACATCATGTGCGTGCGTCCGAGGGAATAATGATGTTTCATCCTAGATCGGAAATCACGTGACCACTGAAGTGCCGGACAGATCTGGCTCAACCGCGTATAATTTCCTTCTTTGTGAGTGTTCGTAGTTAATGCACTTAACCAAAATATTGCACATTCCGATTTTCACATGTTTAAAAAGGGACGCCGTCTCAGACAGACATGCACGCAGAGATAAACAGAGAGACAGGCAGACAGGAAGGCGGAGAGACAGACAGACAGGAAGGCAAGTAGGCAGGCAGAGATAAACAGAGAGACAGACAAGCAGGAAGGCAGAGATAAACAGAGAGACAGACAGACAGGAAGACAGGCAGACAGGAAGGCAGGCAACCAGGCAGACAGGAAGGCAGACAGACAGACAGGAAGGAAGGCAGAGAATAACAGAGAGACAGACAGGCAGAGATAAACAAACATACAGACAGGCAGGCAGATAGACAGACAAACAGGAAGACAGGCAGAGAATAACAGAGAAACGGGCAGGCAGACAGACAGACAGGAAGGCAGGCAGGCAGACAGACAGGCAGGCAGACAGGAAGGCAGACAGGCAGGCAGACAGACAGGAAGGCAGGCAGACAGACAGGAAGGCAGATAAATAGATATATAGATAGATAGACAGACAGACAGACAGATAGATAGATAGATAGATAGACAGACAGACAGACAGACAGACAGACAGACAGACAGACAGACAGACAGACAGACAGACAGACAGATAGATAGATAGATAGATAGATAGATAGATAGATAGATAGATAGATAGATAGATAGATAGATAGACCAAATATAATGCCAGGGCTGAGCCTATTTAACAACGGACCATTAATTTACTCTAGAAATTCGCCATATTGGCTTGGTTGCCATGGGCACAGGAAACGATGCCCAGCAGCAACACATAATTGATTGACAAATGACAAAATGGTAGAGCGAGTGTCAAAGATTCTCGTAGAGGCCTGTGATGGATATCACAGAAAAGAAAAACTAATAAATAAATGAGATTCTCGTGTGCTGTATTAGCGAGACAAACAAATGAGGAGTCACCCAAGCAAAACAAGCAATTCAAGCTATTTATATATTCACAAGTGTGGGATATTTGAGATGAACGTGACAATGTAACAGTTTAGCCTTAAGCTGTCTGTATAGTTCACGTTTTTATATATGTTTATATATTTGTATATTACACGTTTTTCTGTGTCTATATAGTTAATGTTTTTTTGTATGAATGTATAATTCATGTCTTATATGTTTGTATATTTCGCGTTCTTGCATATATATATATATATATATATATATATGTATGTATGTATGTATGTATGTATAAACACGTATCATGTTTTCCTAAGTCTGCACAGTTCATATATTTCCAAGTCTTCATAGTTCATGTTTTTATAAGTGTTCATAGCTTTCAGACATTCATTTTCATGTCCCTTGCGGAACTTTGCCTCCCTAACAACTCCCCTTTAAGCTTCTCGGTTGTGAGCAAGATGGCCTGCGGCTGATGCATTACATTGAGATCATCTGCCTACCATCATAGAATGGTGACCATAACCAACATTATCTGTCGGCTGCTCTCCCATTCCATCCACCACCTGCTCCCATGGCTTCACGTCACCCTGATCGGGGGGCTATACGGGTACTCCACCTTGCCCAAGGGTGTCCCGTAGACTGACGGAGGTAAGGAGGCGTCTTACTTCTCCTTTCATATGGGATACCCCTGCCCCTCATAGCTTACTTTTGTATATATCATATATTTACCTTGGCTTTTTCAAAAATATCATCCAGGTCAGAAAATCAGACACAAGAAGGATAGCAAAACAAAAGACTAAGTGTTTAAAATTTCATCTGTTTTTTTTTGTGTTGTTCATCTTTTGTGTTGTTGGATTTTTGTGTATGTGATCCTTGAAAAAAGCCTTCTGCCGAAATAGTTATATGTTCTTCATTTATAAGTACTCATCTTACTTTCTGCCATTTTTTTGTTTATGCTCACTTTCTTCACTCTCTCTATCTCTATCTGGGTGTCTAAGTGGCGAAGTGGTTAGTGCGCTGGTCTCTCACGGCGAAGGTCGGAGGTTCGAATCCGGCCGGAGGCACCCCAGTCACCCAGCTGTAGAAATGGGTACGCGACTCCTTCTGGAGTTTGGTAAGAAAGGCGGCCAGGCGTGATACTGACCATATCACCCTCTAGTGTGATGACAGGTCAAGGAAAATATGGGCACTAACACCATGTCCCCATGTGCCTCTAAGGCATGAGAGGATTATCTTTACTTTTACCTTTGCCTATCTCTATCTACCTTTATTACTAGAACCAGTTTTACAGCAGTCGTCTTTTCTGTTATCTGTCATGTGTAGGAAACAGTGTTATTCCCAGGAGAGAAATATTCACAGATAGTCAGACTATAAATTACTGAATCACGTGGTGGAATTATTTCAGTTATTGATCATTTTAAAACAATTATTACAAAATGCTGAAGTCGGAGACACTGGACCAGGGCAGTCTAGATAGGCAACCACCTCTCACCCGGCGGGGATGTTTGTGTATCCTAATCACGCTGAGGTTTTCCGGTGATAAAGTCCAACTCTGGACTGGATGGGCAACCACCTCTCACCCGGCGGTGATACATGGGTATCTCAAAACACGTCGAGGTTTTCAGGTGAGAAAGTCCAACTCTGGCCTGGGTGGGCTACCACCTCTCACCCAGCGGAGATATACTGATATCCAAAACACGTCGAGGTCTTCCGGTGAGAAAGTCCAACCCTAGACTAAACTGGTGCAACGAAAACCACGGTGTCACGCAATCCCGCTTCTGAGACCCACCAAGAATACAGGCTAAAGCCCTACGATACTCTGAAACTCTTGTGGTCCTCTAGGGGATCTCGTGTGGTCCTTTCGGGGATCTCTTAACGAAGACCACAGGCGTAACTTCAGTAGGATCACAGGGCGGTCTTGGTGGTAAAAGCGAACGAATAAGAAGAAGAAGAAGAAGAAAACAATTATTCATTCATTGTCATGGCACAGTCAGGTGAGATATTCATTCAAAAGAATCACCGAGTATTTCTGTCTCATCATCCAGAATTAGTGCTTTCAGGTTTTAGGACAAGACATCCGTGAAAAAAAAAAGTGTTTTCATTTGTTTATAGCGACACATTCTACAGAGTAATGAGGTCGTTAATTGCATATTGTGTGAGGAAAACGCTAGTCAGTTGTTGATATTTTGAGATGAATTATGTGGGACAAAAAGGGTTGTTTGTTAGTTGTTGATATTTTGAGATGAATTATGTGGGCCAAAAAGGGTTGTTTGTTAGTTGTTGATATTTTGAGATGAATTATGTGGGCCAAAAAGGGTTGTTTGTTAGTTGTTGATATTTTGAGATGAATTATGTGGGACAAAAGGGTTGTTTGTTAGTTGTTGATATTTTGAGATGAATTATGTGGGCCAAAAAGGGTTGTTTGTTAGTTGTTGATATTTTGAGATGAATTATGTGGGACAAAAGGGTTGTTTGTCAGTTGTTATTTTGAGATGAATTATGTGGGACAAAAGGGTTGTTTGTCAGTTGTTGATATTTTGAGATGAATTATGTGGGACAAAAGGGCTGTTTGTCAGTTGTTGATACTTTGTGTTGAGTTATGTGTAACAAGAGAGTTGTCAGTTGTTGATACTTTGTGCTGAGTTATGTGGGACAAAAGGGTTGTTTGTCAGTTGTTGGTACTTTGTGTTGAGTTAAGTGGAACAAGAGAGTTGTCAGTTGTTGATACTTTGTGCTGAGTTATGTGTAACAAGAGAGTTGTCAGTTGTTGATATTTTGTGCTGAGTTATGTGTAACAAGAGAGTTGTCAGTTGTTGATAATTTGTGCTGAGTTAAGTGGAACAAGAGAGTTGTCAGTTGTTGATAATTTGTGTTGAGTTAAGTGGAACAAGAGAGTTGTCAGTTGTTGATACTTTGTGTTGAGTTATATGGGACAAAAGGGTTGTTTGTCAGTTGTTGATACTCTGTGTTGAGTTATGTGGAACAAGAGGGTTGTCTGTTGTGTATGAAGTGTATGAACAAAGGTAAGCCATCCATGGCTAGAAGTTTACGATTCTACATCTGTCTGTCATTGAAAACGTGACCATAAGCAGTGTATTTTTCTGACCTATTTTATTTCTGGGATTGTCCATGCACACTTGCACCTAAGGCTGTTATTTATGCTTGTTTTCTGAGCAATCAGGGAGATATACGGCTCTCTCCCCTTTTCCCTATATCTCTCCCACCCAAGTGATAGTGAATGCGCGTGATACCACGTGATTTCCCATAATTCAAACACGGAAATGTTATTTATTCTCTGGCGTATTTGATGATCTGGCAGAGGAAAAGATAAAGCCGTGAATGGCTATATTTAACTTGATTAGCAAAAGCTAGAACACGTATAGTGTGACGCTGGGGCAGCCTAGAATAGGGATAACCCATACATACAAGTCAAGAACTTGCGTAGAGTTGTCGCCCGCATGTCTCATCAGTTTACTCATTTCTCTGCAACTCTCTTCCAAAGAACATCAGTTTGAAATATATCATAAACATCACAGGCTCTTTCCGGGATAAACAAAATACCCCCCCCCCCCCAATGTCATGCTGTAGGATAACCTCTAATGATGAATGAGTGTAACCCAAGTTGACCGAAAGAGACCTCAAATGAACACGATAATTAGGGCACTGACACTGCGGTCTCTACCATAACTGAACACATACAACATTCCACGCAAATGGGGCTCAGTACAGTTGGACCTCACAGCTAGAAGTTCATGAAAATTGTGTACCCACTATAACTGTAAGGGCGTCGGAGCAGAGTTCCCATGACAACAGGAAGCCCGTCAGATTTGTATACCTAGCGCAACCAGAAGCCCATTAGAGCTATAAACATACTACAGCTGGAAGCCCATCAGAGTTATAAATAAACCTAACACAACTAGAAGCCCATCAGAGTTATAAATAAACCTAACACAACTAGAAGCCCATCAGAGTTATAAATAAACCTAACACAACTAGAAGCCCATCAGAGTTATAAATAAACTTAACACAACTAGAAGCCCATCAGAGTTATAAATAAACCTAACACAACTAGAAGCCCATCAGAGTTATAAATAAACTTAACACAACTAGAAGCCCATCAGAGTTATAAATAAACTTAACGCAGCTAGAAGCCCATCGGAGTTATAAATAAACCTAACACAACTAGAAGCACATCAAAGTTATAAACCTACTACATATTGAAGCCCATCAGAATTGTGTATCTACCACAAATAGAAGTCCATCAGAATTGTATATCTACCACAGATAGAAGGCCATCAGAATTGTGTATCTACCACAGATAGAAGGCCATCAGAATTGTGTATCTATCACAGATGGAAGGCCATCAGAATTGTATATCTACCACAGATAGAAGTAGAAGTCCATCAGAATTGTGTATCTACCACAGAGAGAAGACCATCAGAATTGTGTATCTATCACAGATAGAAGGCCATCAGAATTGTGCTTCTACCACAAATAGAAGCCAGTCAGAGCTGTTTTCCTACCGCAAATAGAAGCCAGTCAGAGCTGTTTTCCTAACACAAATCAGAATTATGTATCTACCACAAATAGAAGCACATTATAGCTGTTTTCCTACCACAAATAGAAGCACATTATAGCTGTTTTCCTACCACAAATAGAAGCACATTATAGCTGTTTTCCTACCACAAATAGAAGCCAGTCAGAGCTGTTTTCCTACCACAAATAGAAGCACATTATAGCTGTTTTCCTACCACAAATACAAGCGCATTATAGCTGTTTTCCTACCACAAATAGAAGCGCATTATAGCTGTTTTCCTACCACAAATAGAAGCGCATTATAGCTGTTTTCCTACCACAAATAGAAGCGCATTATAGCTGTTTTCCTACCACAAATAGAAGCGCATTATAGCTGTTTTCCTACCACAAATAGAAGCACATTATAGCTGTTTTCATACCACAAATAGAAGCACATTATAGCTGTTTTCCTACCACAAATCAGAATTATGTATCTACCACAAATAGAAGCACATTATAGCTGTTTTCCTACCACAAATAGAAGCACATTATAGCTGTTTTCCTACCACAAATAGAAGCCCGTCAGAGCTGTTTTCCTACCACAAATAGAAGCCAGTCAGAGCTGTTTTCCTACCACAAATAGAAGCCCGTCAGAGCTGTTTTCTTACCACAAATAGAAGCACATTATAGCTGTTTTCCTACCACAAATAAAAGCCAGTCAGAGCTGTTTTCCTACCACAAATATAAGCCCGTCAGAGCTGTTTTCCTACCACAAATAAAAGCCAGTCAGAGCTGTTTTCCTACCACAAATATAAGCCCATCAGAACTGTCTACCTCCCACATATAAAAGCACATCAGCAATGTGTACCTACCACATATGAAAGCCCACCAGAACTGTCTACCTACCACATATAAAAGCACATCAGAATTGTGTACCTACCACAAATAGAAGCTGATTAAAATGCTGTACCTGCGGCTGGGGACCTCCCTATCCCCCTACTGATCACAACAAGGAGCCGAGAACAAGAAACAAGGTCATAAATATCACGAAATCTTCTTAATCGGGTTTTTTTTTTATATTTAAATACCCGGCACTTGAGATTCTCTTCCGGTCATAGCTACAGCTTGAACCACGCTAGGGTTGGCAACCCTTTTAATCTGCTCACGGTATACAGTGTTTTCCTCTGAGAATAAACAGGGTACAAGACCTGAGAGAAAGATGGCGTGATATCTGATCGAAGGAAGAATCTTCCCCGTTCTTTGTTACTGCGACTTAGGACTTAGGGGTGTCTTGTCATTTGGTGGTACATTATTTCAGCCCCCATCATATTTTCTCACGTCCCATCAGAGACAGACACATCAAACAAGCCAGAAACCTTCATTTTTGTCACTCCCTCATTTTTTGTTTTGTTTTGTTTGTTTCTCCAGACATGTAGACTTGTCTTCTCTTTAGCCAAAGCTTTGACAGTCTTCTCTTTAGCCAAAGCTTTGACAGTCTTCTATTTAGCCAAAGCTTTGACAGTCTTCTATTTAGCCAAAGCTTTGACAGTCTTCTCTTTAGCCAAAGCTTTGACAGTCTTATCTTTAGCCAAAGCTTTGACAGTCTTCTCTTTAGCCAAAGCTTTGACAGTCTTCTATTTAGCCAAAGCTTTGACAGTCTTCTCTTTAGCCAAAGCTTTGACAGTCTTCTCTTTAGCCAAAGCTTTGACAGTCATCTCTTTAGCCAAAGCTTTGACCGCCTAAAAGCGCAGCCATCACGAGGAGTGGGGTGTGTTTGCTTTTCATGATGGCCGCAGAGTTAATACAGCAACCAAGCTGTTGGCAGGAGCTTCGCCGTCTCGCGGAGCAGGTAATTCTCAGCTGGTGGAGATGGATGTGCAGCGGTCCAGTCTGTTATTTGAAGCGCCATGAAAACGGCTGCAAGACATCGTTGGTGATCTGCTAATGGATGCATCAGCAGCAGGGCATCTTGCTCACAACCTACTGGACAGCTGTTAGGGAGGCAAAGTTCCGAAAGGGACAAACAAGTGACTGAATGGCTGACTGTAGATCTCCCCAGCACTTCAGAAGGGCAAGAAAATATTTAAGGTTGCTGACGGTGGTGTCTTCGTAAGGAAAATTTTGAGAAACCCTGTCGTAAGCATTTAAGCATCTTATTTATGCTTCTAAGAGAACTGATCTGTGATCAAATAGAGATGAGTGCAAAATGTCTGTTTACCAAATGTTTTCCGTTGTTGTAGTCCACTTTATTAGTTCATGACGTCTTCACTTTTATTTCCTTCACGATTATTATTACTATTATTATTGTTTTAATCCTTTTTCTTTCTTTCCTTCTTCTTCTTCTTCTTCTTCCCCCTCCACCTCCGACTCTTCCTCCTCCTCCTTCTTCTTTTCTTCTTCTTCTTCTTCTTCGTCTTCTTCTTCCTCCTCCTCCTCTTCTTCTTCTTCTTCTTTCTTCCTCCTTCTCCTCCTCATCTTTCTTCTTCTTCTTCTCCTTCTCCTCCTCCTCATCTTTCTTCTTCTTCTTCTTCTGCTTCTTCTTCTTCCTCCTCCTCCTCATCTTTCTTCTTCTTCTTCTTCCTCCTCCTCCTCATCTTCATCTTTCTTCTTCTTCTCCCTCATAATCATTCTTCTTCTTCTTCTTCTTCCTCCTCCTCCTCATCTTTCTTCTTCTTCTTCTTCTGATACTTCCTCCTCCTCTTCTTTCTTCTTCTTCTTCCTCTTCTTCTTCTTCTTCTTCCTCCTCTTTATCATTCTTCTTCTTCTTCTTCCTCCTCCTCATCTTTCTTCTTCTTTTATTCTTCTTCTTTCCTCCTCCTCTTCCTCATCTTTCTTTGTCTTCTGTTTCCTCCTCCTCCTTCTCCTCCTCCTCATCTTTCTTCTTCTTTTTCTTCTTCTTCTTCTTCTTCCTCCTCCTACTCAGCCTTCTTTACCCTTGAAAAATAAAGATTCATTCATTCATTCATTCATTCATTCATTCATTCATTCTTCTTCTTCTTCTTCTCTCTTCTTCTTCTTCTTCCCCCCTCTTCCTCCTCTTTATCATTCTTCTTCTTCTGCTACTTCCTCCTCCTCCTCATCTTTCTTCTTCTTCTTCTTCTGCTTCTTCTTCTTCCTCCTCCTCATCTTCTTCTTCTTCTTCTTCCTCCTCCTCCTCATCTTCATCTTTCTTCTTCTTCTCCTCCTCATCATCTTTCTTCATCTTCCTCTTCTTCTTCTCCTCCTCCTCATCTTTCTTCTTCTTCTTCTTCTGATACTTCCTCCTCCTCTTCTTTCTTCTTCTTCTTCCTCTTCTTCTTCTTCTTCTTCTTCCTCCTCCTCATCTTTCTTCTTCTTTTCTTCTTCTTCTCCTTCTTCCTCCTCTTCCTCATCTTTCTTTGTCTTCTGTTTCCTCCTCCTCCTCTCTTCTTCTTCCTCCTCTCCTCCTCATCTTCTTCTTCTTCTTCTTTTTCTTCTTCTTCTTCTTCCTCCTCCTCCTACTCAGCCTTCTTTACCCTTGAAAAATAAAGATTCATTCATTCATTCATTCATTCATTCATTCATTCTTCTTCTTCTTCTTCTGCTTCTTCTTCTTCTTCTTCCTCCTTCTCCTCCTCATCATCTTTCTTCATCTTCCTCTTCTTTTTCTTCTTCTTCTTCTTCCTCACAAAGTTCAATATGTAATAAGACAAGAGAAAAAATATTACTGTAGGAATCTAGTACATAATAAATGAGACGGTAAATCAATTTGAAAAGCCATAAATACTCTATCAAATAAAAGAAAAGAATTTGATTTTCAAGCCAGCAATCATGCATACACTAACGCACACATTAGTACTCATTTCGGAGAAGAAACCAAAATTCTTAAATCATCAATACTAGCTCCAGTATGCGACTTACATGAACTACAATCATTCCTGGATAGCAGATGTACTAAACTTAAACAGTTACACATTACATTCTTAACAGTCAGTGAAGTTCACAGTTATCTCTTAACCTTAAAAAACAACAATACAGCTGGGCTTGATGATATTAGTAATAAGATCTTACGTTATGCTGCACCTGTCATTTCACATACACTAACATATATTTACAACCAGTGCATTGCAAAGTGTTATTTCCCCGAGGCTTTTAAAACCGCTGAAGTGTATCCTCTCTTTAAATCTGGCTCATCCAACAATCTTACCAACTATAGACCAATATCCATATTATAGTCATTATCAAAATCACTCGAAAAACACATACACAAAATAACTCTACGACACATGCAAGAGAACAATTTATTCATAGACAGTCAGTCAGGCTTTAGACCCAATCATTCCTGCCACACAGCTCTTACCAAAATGACAGAAAACTGGTTAGTAAACATAAATGACGACAGACTAAGCGGTGCAATCTTTGTTGACTTCAAAAAGGCATTTGATATGACTGACCATGATATTCTTGTAAAAAAAAAAAGACGTATAGACTGCACCCTGGCCTAATAAAATTAATTGCATCATTTCTTTCAGACAGACAACAGGTAGTATTCTTCAACAATTCTCTATCAAATTCTGCTAAAGTTGACACTGGTGTTCCGTAAGATTCTATTCTAGGCCCGTTACTCTTTGCTATCTATATCAATGATCTTCCACTTCATCTTAAACACTTTTCTTAGAACTTTTGTTGCTGATGATTGCACAGTCTACACCAGTGCCTACGACTGTATTAACCTTGAATCAACTCTTCAGGTCGAGTTAAACAATCTAATTAGATGGAGCAACAACTATGGCATGATTATAAATACTGATAAAACAAAATCAATGCTCATAACAAGACAGAAACTACAAAACGCGACAAAAACAACACTTCGGCTCTGTACTGAAACATCACAGATAGAAAATGATGGTTTTATGTTAGTTGGTCACCAGAGATTGTAGGATGGTGTCATGTTAGTTTGTCACCAGAGACTGTAGGATGTTGTTTTGTTAGTTTGTCACCAGAGACTGTAGGATGGTGTCATGTTAGTTTGTCACCAGAGATTGTAGGATGTTGTTATGTTAGTTTGTCACCAGAGACTGTAGGATGGTGTTGTGTTAGTTTGTCACCAGAGATTGTAGGATTGTGTTGTGTTAGTTTGTCACCAGAGATTGTAGGATGGTGTTGTGTTAGTTTGTCACCAGAGACTGTAGGATGTTGTTGTGTTAGTTTGTCACCAGAGTCTGTAGGATGGTGTTTTGTTAGTTTGTCACCAGAAACTGTAGGATGGTGTTTTGTTAGTTTGTCACCAGAGACTGTAGGATAGCATTTTGTTAGTTTGTCACTAAAGACTGTAAGATGGTGTTATGTTAGTTTGTCACCAGAGACTGTAGGATGTTGTTATATTAGTTTGTCATTAAAGACTGTAGGATGGTGTTATGTTAGTTTGTCACCAGAGATTGTAGGATGTTGTTATGTTAGTTTGTCACCAGAGATTGTAGGATGTTGTTATGTTAGTTTGTCACCAGAGATTGTAGGATGTTGTTATGTTAGTTTGTCACCAGAAATTGTAGGATGATGTTATGTTAGTTTATCACCTGAGACTGTAGGATGTTATTATGTTAGTTTGTCACCAGAGATTGTAGGATGTTGTTATGTTAGTTTGTCACCATAGACTGTAGGATGTTGTTATGTTAGTTTGTCACCAGAGACTGTAGGATGATGGTATGTTAGTTTGTCACCAGAGACTGTAGGATGTTGTTATGTTAGTTTGTCACCAGCGATTGTAGGATGATGTTATGTTAGTTTGTCACCAGAGACTGTATTATGTTGTTATATTAGTTTGTCACCAGAGACTGTAAGATGATTTTATGTTAGTTTGTCACCAGAGACTGTAGGATGTTGTCATGTTAGTTTGTCACCAGAGACTGTAGGATGATGTTATGTTAGTTTGTCACCAGAGATTGTAGGATGGTGTCATGTTAGTTTGTCACCAGAGATTGTAGGATGTTGTTATGTTAGTTTGTCACCAGAGACTGTAGGATGATGTTATGTTAGTTTGTCACCAGAGATTGTAGGATGGTGTCATGTTAGTTTGTCACCAGAGACTGTAGGATGTTGTTATGTTAGTTTGTCACCAGAGACTGTAGGATGGTGTCATGTTAGTTTGTCACCAGAGACTGTAGGATGATGTTATGTTAGTTTGTCACCAGAGATTGTAGGATGGTGTCATGTTAGTTTGTCACCAGAGACTGTAGGATGTTGTTATGTTAGTTTGTCACCAGAGACTGTAGGATGGTGTCATGTTAGTTTGTCACCAGAGACTGTAGGATGTTGTTATGTTAGTTTGTCACCAGAGACTGTAGGATGGTGTTGTGTTAGTTTGTCACCAGAGATTGTAGGATTGTGTTGTGTTAGTATGTCACCAGAGACTGTAGGATAGTGTTGTGTTAGTTTGTCACCGGAGACTGTAGGATGTTGTTATGTTAGTTTGTCACCAGAGACTGTAGGATAGTGTTGTGTTAGTTTGTCACCAGAGATTGTAGGATGGTGTCATGTTAGTTTGTCACCAGAGACTGTAGGATGTTGTTGTGTTAGTTTGTCACCAGAGACTGTAGGATGGTGTCATGTTAGTTTGTCACCAGAGACTGTAGGATGGTATTATGTTAGTTTGTCACCAGAGATTGTAAGAAGCAGCGAGTTCTTTCTTCCATGCCCGGCCTGGCCGAAACATCGGTTCTTAAACATTTGACCGTGGAAATAAGAAAATGACCTGGAGTTTGTGTCACAGCTCAGCCGCGCCAAGTTCCACGAACCCCCAGGTTTGGTGGAGTGGGGGGGGGGGGGGAATCGTTGCTGTAAACTATTCCATCTTCTTCTTAAAAGTCATGCTCTGACTTTCGTAAATGAACTAAGAATTATCTGAAAGAAAAGAAAAAAAAAGCAGCTGAAGAGAAAAGTGGGAAAGTTTCCTGACCGTCAGGGAAAAAACAAAAGGTTGGAAACCAGGTCACAGACAAGTGGGGGGGGGGGGTAGTTATTTTTAGTTATTTTCTTTAGACGGCTACTTGGCTGAGTGGTTAGATGCCCCGTCTACTAACACGGTGGTACCAGATTCAAGTCCCAGTAATGGTGATCTCCCCCCCCCTCTCCCTCGTACCACCACACCTATAAAAGCCCCGTGGTCGACCCAGTCTCTAAAATTGGGTACCAGAGACATCTGGAAAGGTAAAAGCGGCCAGGTATTGGCCACATCACACGTTCATGTGCCGAGAAGGTCATGGAAATACAGCCCTAACACCTTATCCCCAATATGCCTTGATGTCATGCAAACCTTTCTTTGTTTAGATGAAGCTTGCACAGTTATAAATAAAAAAAAGTTATGTTTCATTTCCTCTGACATCGTTTCTGGTGGGTTATTTTTACACAATAAATTTATATTCTTAGCTCACTTATATCACGTATGTAATACACGCATACACAATCACACATTCCCTTTATATATATATATATAAGTACACTCAGGCACACTCCAGGGAAAACAGAAAATCGCCCTCAACAACTGAAATCCATCACCAGCAGAACAGTGATGACAATGGTCACCCATGAGAAACCATGAGACGGGAGGGAACACACACACAAGCACTTTCTCCAGACACTCGACAGTATCCGAGCCCGCCAACGGCCAAACATCTCATTCCAGCGATTGATTCGCCGAGAGAAACAAGGTCAGGGGCCACCACATCCGCCCCAGTGTTATAAGAGTGATAAATCGTTGGCAGCAATTGACACGTGAATGTAGATAAGGGAAACCGCGAGGAGACAATCCATGGCTGAGAATAGGATAAGGGGAAGAAACAAGAGATTAGGAAGGTGAAGGAGATTACATGGAGAATGTGAGATTAAAAAACTCTTTACCGAGAAGTCCAAGTTGGCCGAAAATAAAAGGGAGAAAAAGCAACAACAACAACAATAACAGAAAGAACTAGATTGAACTCTTTAGCTACTGTAGCTGAAAGGAGAAAAATCAATGCAAATAAAGGCGAGGAAAAGCTAGGATAACCAGAACAGAAGAATAGATCTACAGGGGGCGTCTTCGTGTGGAAGAATGCACTGGTTTCTGGCTGCACATTGAATGCCGGGGGTATGGTCCACATCTCGTTACGGGTGGACCCGGTTTGCAGTACCACCGGGTCACGGCCTGTTGTTTTCGTTGTCTTAAAAAAAAAAAAAACACACAGGGTAGAAATGTACATCAACAGAGAGAAAGATGACTATGGGAGAGAGTGAGTGAAAAAGGGAGAGAGTATAAAAAGAATCTCTGACAATTAGAGAAATATTAAAACCCCTTTTCATTTGAATTTTGTTTAAAAAAAAAAGTTCACGGTTAAAAAAAAATATATATATATATATAAAAAAGGGAACAACATGATGACAGCAACAGGGATCACTCATACGAGTTTTCCAGTTTGCACAGTGTAAGGTCTTGACAGACTAGTCACTGAGTCTGATTTGGAAAAAAAAAAATCACATAGGGTAGAAAACCCATTCTTTGTACATGGAGTGTATGACCCTCAGTTTTCGTCATTGTGCATCTTCTATATAAAAGCTAGTTTATACACTTGGGGTATTTGATCTTACAACTAGCGTTCACATTCTGGCTATTAAATCAAAGAACTAGTTTCCACATTCTGGCTATTAAATCAAAGAACTAGTTTCCACATTCTGGCTATTAAATCAAAGAACTAGTTTCCACATTCTGGCTATTAAATCAAAGAACTAGTTTCCACATTTTGGATCTTTAATCAAAGAATTAGTTTCCACATTTCGGATATTTAATCAAAGAACTAGTTTCCACATTTTGGATCTTTAATCAAAGAACTAGTTTCCACATGCCATCTTCAATCAAAGAACTAGTTATCACATGCCGAATCTTCAGCCAAAGAATTAGTTTTCACATGCCGACTCTTCAATCAAAGAACTAGTTGTCACATGCCGAATCTTCAGTCAAAGAACTAGTTGTCACATGCCGAATCTTCGGTGAAAGAACTAGTTTCCACACAGTGAATCTTCAGCCTAAGAGCTCATTCTGAACATTCAGTCCAAGAACTGCTTTCTACAGACTGAATCGTCAGTCAAAGATTCAGTTTCATGAATTCGATATTATATTAAAGACTGGATCTTAAATCTAAGAGTCAGTTTCCATACATGTGATTGTCGATCTTAGAGGCAGTTTCCATACATGTGATTGTCGATCTTGGAGGCAGTTTCCATACATGTGATTGTCGATCTTAGAGGCAGTTTTCATATATGTGATTGTCGGTCTTAGAGGCAGTATCCATACATGTGATTGTCGGTCTTAGAGTCAGTATCAGACCACTGGATTTTCAACCTGTATTCCAGATTAAACATCATGAGAATTTAGATTTTGCATATCCCTTGCGGAACTTTGACTCCCTAACAGCTTTCCTATAGACCTCTCGGTTGTAAGCAAGATGCCCTGCCGCTGATGCATCCATCTGCAGATTATCAACGATGTCTTGCAGCCATCTTCGCCTTGGTGTTCCTCTCTTTCCTATTCCCATTATGTACCCTTCCAAGATGGTCTTCTCTAAATTATCATGACAGGGAAGTTATCTTCATGAATTTATTCTTGTATGAAAGCCACTAAAAGATCTTTTTCTTCTTCTTCTTCTTCTTCTTCAGTTTTCCGAACCATTAAGGCTCATTGCTGCAGATAAAGTTCGCCTCCATTCCTCTCTATTCCTGATCTTCTCTCTCCAGCTGGTGACCTTCCATCTCTGTCTTGGTCTAACCCTTGGTCGTGTTTCCCTCATCTCTTGTGCATACATCATTTTCAATTGTCTGTTCTCTTCCATTCTTTCTACATGCCCCAGTCAGCGTAGTCTGTTCAGTTTCAAGACATTTATAATTCGCTGGGATTTAAATAATCTGTTCAGTTCAGTGTTCTTTCTAGCTCTCCATTCTCCACTGTTAGTATCCTGTATGGGTCCTAGGATTCTTCTTATGATCTTGTTCTCAAAGGTCTTTAGAGATGGTCTCAACAAATCTAGAAAAGCAAGGTGGAGTTAGATTAGTTTCCGGTGAACATGCTACAAAGTTTTCGCCACGAAAAAAAAACTTGAAACTTGCTACAGCACATTTTAGTTGCATATACGTAAATATTCGCTACTTTTAAACATTATTGTGAAAATAACAACATACTAGACTTAGCTACAGAACTATTTCATTATAAATATTAATTCTGTGCAACAGTAACTTGCTACAATATTAATTCGCTACAAGAATTAAGACACACTTGCTACAGAAAGTTGCTGCGATATCTTTCATTATTCTTTGTTGAATTTTGTAATGTAAAAAAAAAGGATACTAGGATACTGTGAACGTCTTAGGTAAAGTCATAAAAACATCATGTCTTTAATTTATTTGACTTCAGAGAGTATCACATTTTAAGAGAAATTTAAATTTTAAAGTTCGAAAATAAAAAAAAATATTTTATCGTCTGTACTGGTATTTTGTTTTACTGTCCTCCATTTACTCTTAACTTTGGAGACAAAAGACATTTGGCAGTGTTAACCGACGGTTCCCAAATGTTGGCAGTGTTAACAGACGGTTCCCAAATGTTGGCAGTGTTAACAGACGGTTCCCAAATGTTGGCAGTGTTAACAGACGGTTCCCAAATGTTGGCAGTGTTAACCGACGGTTCCCAAATGTTGGCAGTGTTAACAGACGGTTCCCAAATGTTGGCAGTGTTAACCGACGGTTCCCAAATGTTGGCAGTGTTAACCGATGGTTCCCAAATGTTGGCAGTGTTAACAGACGGTTCCCAAATGTTGGCAGTGTTAACAGACGGTTCCCAAATGTTGGCAGTGTTAACAGACGGTTCCCAAATGTTGGCAGTGTTAACAGACGGTTCCCAAATGTTGGCAGTGTTAACAGACGGTTCCCACGTAAGGCAAGAGTTTTAAAATGTCTGTTACTGTATCGCCCTGAAAGTCCACCCTTTTTTTCTTCATATTTCTGTACCACTCCAATGGTTTGGCTATTACGTCAGCTTTCTCCTTTGATCTTCATCATCAAACCCCACGAAACATCCTTTGCCCAATTCACGGTGTAGCCACGCCTACAGCACTATGTGTAAACGTTTAATTGGACAATCTTTGACTGAGGTAAAATTTTGTGCCCCCCTTCCCCCCCCCCCCCCAATTCTTTTTTCTTACTGTACTAATTAGTTGGAAAACAACTAAAGAAATAGACAAGAAATTAGACTCTTTCGAAAACAAATGCCTAAGGAAAATTCTCGGTATAACATGAAACGAATTCAAGAACAACGCAGAGATAAGACAGATAAGCAAACAACAACCTGTCTCATGGGTGATCAGAAAAAGAAGATGGACATGTGTCAGTCATGTGATGAGAAGAATCAGAGGATCCCCAAACAAGCTATCAAATGGAACACAACAGGCCGAGGGACAAAAGAGGCCGACCACATGAAACTCTAAAGAGGACATTGTTAAGAGAAGGCAGTTTAATGGGCATAACATCCCTTGATGAGACTGAAAAACTCGCTGAAGATAGGAAATCTTGGCGGGCCCTGTGAAGGATGTAAGATGTAAGACTTAGTTAGCATCTGGAGCCATTACGGACTACTTCCTGTTCGGCAATGTCGGTAAATCGTATTTGACCTCTTCACGCTCTCACAAGCGACACTCTAATTGTTATATCGGATGTGGAGTTGGATTTCTGCGTCGCCGACTTTGAAAGTGCTTGTGTCCCGTGGTGGATCTTCGCAGTTTGACTGAGTGTGGCGCAGAAATAATCGCACGAACGTGTCAGGTGAGCAGCAATGTCGTCATTGCTGCCAAGAAGGAGTTCGGCTCTGTATGCCGAGCTACTGAGCTTAGTTCTATGATACCACTGTGAGCTGTGAACTTCGCATAGACAGCATTGATGGTTCTTAGTTATGTCTATCGGCCCAGTGGTATTTTGTGTGACCTGTTTCGGCTTGGCGCCTTGGAGACGGATTTCGTGCCGAAAGCGACGCTGACTAGTTTCGCATTTGTACTTTCAGTTCCTAAAACAGCGTCCTTCTGGGTGGCTCATCACCAAGGACTGGTGCTAGTGACCGCCGAGGAACATTCTGTGCGATATTCACTGGCACAGGCGGCGGAGCCATTATGAGAGTGTCATAGTTCACTACGATACCGAGAAGCTAAGACTGAACAATGGCCCATTAAACATTCACTACACGATTCCCTACGCAAAGTACAAAATCTCGCACTTCATTATTCTTCGTAATATGTCTCCCTGAACTCCAGCTTGAGAACGGCTGGTCAGCACAATCACACATAGGCTCATCTATATGGGCACTAATCTTGAAATGTTGATCCTGAATAAAGAGAGAGAGAGAGAGAGAGAGAGAGATAATAAAGAATAAATCCAGTGTTGGGATTTTGTAATGGAGTGATTTCATTTATAACAGTTTTTGTTCATGCATGTATTTTTTTCTTTACAGATGAATTAAAGATTAAAACTGTAGCGAATATGCACTGTAATCAATGTATAGAGCATGCAACAAAACAATAATGTAACGAACTGAAACTTTGGTAGTATTGACTGTGACTACTTTCAGTTGTAGTAAGTTCGTTGTCGTGAGTTTCCTCTATAGCGTTTATTATTTCATGTAATAATTTCTCAGAAACCACCCCTCTTTTCAGAGCGATCGCCAGCCTAAGATATTAGAATCTGTACTTTTTAGAGCTAATTTTTATGTACTGAATCTTGACTCTGTGAGATTTTTATCAGACTTTACACTCATCATAACTGTGATAGTAACTTGTAAAACTGGCACTAGCAGAGAACAGTTAGAGGGAGAGGTATGGTGCACCTTTCTCCCTCCTACCTCTTTTCGTAAAATTGCACCATACATCTCCGTCTAACTACTCTACAGACCCACATCATAATCAGCAGTTAGACATACAAAAAGAAAAGACCAATAACCCAAATTTCTATTACTAAATGTTCTAGATCAGAGCGAAGATGGCTGCAAGACATCGTTGATGATCTGCGAATGTTTGCATCAGCAGCAGGCCATCTTGCTTACAACCGGGAGGCCTACAGGAGAGGTGTTAGGGAGTCAAAGTTCCCAAATGGTCATGCAAATGACTGACTGACTGAACTATTCTATTAATTATTCTGGCTAGAACATGAACTGTACTACTCGCAAATACCGAGTGACTCGATAACGTTTTCGTCCTGGGTTGGACACGGGTCCTCTAGAGGCCTCGAACACTGCCTTGTGCCAGTGATTTTCACACGTGCCACAAAATGTTGTCATGGTAACGAACTTCTCGTTTTTTACGAGTCGTACTAAAGAAAGTAACACGTAGTCCAGGCAGACCATCAGTGGAGCAAAATCAGAAGTCAGTCCCCTGAGCCACAAGAAATCCATTTATTTCGCTGTAGTGTTTCCCCTTGATACTGGAGCTATTTCTTTTTAGAGATATTTATATCCTTCCACCTCACCCGTGTATCTCATTCTCCTATCCAGTCCGGGGAAGATTTTTTCCTCTGCTTCACGTTCATTCATTTTTGTCAATCAAATTTCCATTCCTGAGGCTACTGGCATCCTCTTCCTTCTCCATACTCACTCCTTTCCTCCGCTTCCAATATCACTGAAGATGTTCTGATCCTGATATTAAAATATTGCATTTGCCTGGCCAGTACCAGGACGAACTGGGAGGGGGTGGGGGCCTGACAAGTCTGACCGGTATTGGCTCTGTGCTCCCCAGTCAAGACATTTTTCTCATTTTGCTCACGCAAATTTATGCTCCGTTCTTACCCATCAAGTGGAAGAAAAGACTGGCTCCTAATATAGAACATTTTCGTGAGATTTCATTTTAAACAAATACTTAAGGTTGTGAGACCTGGACACTTAACAAAACAGCTGAGAAACACATAAATGCCTTTGAATGTAAATGCTACAGAAGAGTTCTTCAAATATCATAGACACAAAAAAGAATAAATATATCCATACTACAAGAACTCAATATTGAAGAAGGTTGACTAGTAAAAAGGATTAAACAGAGAATACTTAAATATTTTGGACACATTAAATATCATGATAACCTAGAGAAGACAGTCTTGGAAGGGTACATAATGGGGAAAAGAAAGAGAGGAAGACCAAGGCGAAGATGGCTGCAAGACATCGTTGATAATCTGCAAATGAATGCATCAGCAGCAGGCCATCCTGCTCACAACCGAGAGGCCTACAGTTAGAGCTGTTAGGGAGGCAAAGTTCCGCAAGGGACATGGGAATGAGTGAGTTCCTTAAGGTTGTATTTATTATCGTGACATTTAAACCTGATGGTAGTTGGACTAAAAGAGTTTTGGACTTGTTCCTGAGATGTTTTGTTACATATTAGGTTTCTGCTCATTCCATGTAGCATGTCCCGGGTACGGCTGCTCCCCACCCCCCTGTGATCAGTTATAGGGGCACGGGCAGAGTTCACACTTCATTAAATCTAGCAGCGTTGTTGTAGGATACGAAAGAAGGTTAAAAGAGCTCACTCGCTCATCAATTGCCTTCAGCCACATCCCTATAGGGTAAGGGTTTGCTCCCTTAACTTTCGACTTTTTTTCCCAGCTACTCATATATGGCTGTGGGTTCGGTTTGATAGCCACATGTGGGTCTTTTTTACCGTCATGTGGCTGCAAACTAACCTTATCGTATTCGTCCTGTTTAAACTTCATTCATAAATTATCAAACAAGGTATCAGTGATTCTGTGAACTGATGATAAAACTGAAAGTGACTGATGATAAGACTGGACGGACTAGTGATAATATTGGAAAGACTGATTCTGTGGACTTTTGATAAGATTGGGCGGGCTAATGATAAGATTGGAAAGTCTGATGGTAAGATTGTATGGACTTTTGATAAGATTAGACGGACTAATGTACGATTAGAAAGATTGATGGTAAGATTATATGGACATCTGATAAGATTGGACAGACTAATGATAAGATTGGAAAGACTGATGGTAAGATTGTATGGACTTTTGATAAGATTGGACGGACTGATACCATTAGAAAGATTGATGGTAAGATTATATGGACTTCTGATAAGATTGGAAGACTAATGATAAGATTGGAAAGACTGATGTCTAAGATTGTATGGACTTTTCATCAAAATGGGGGGGGGGGGGAGGGAACTAATGATAAGATTTAAAAGACTGATGGTAAGATTGTATGGACTTTTGATGAGATTGGGCTGACTGATGATAAAACTGGAAAGCTGAAGATATGCTTGGACGGATTAATGATTAGATTTGACGGATTGATGATAAGATTTGACGGACTGATTATAAGATTTGACTCAATGTACAGGGTTATGTTACAATTTATGGCACATAGTACAAGTTACTTATGTTTCAAAGTGATACAAATGTTACGCGCGGAAGATTTATTACATAAGCCGTATGTATATACATAGAGAGAACACCAGAGTTAAGTGCAGTTGGAAAACGTTGTGATTAAAGGAGATATATCCTATCATGAAAGAAATGGCATATCTCATGTTGTACTTATGTCATGGATTAAATAGTATATTTCATGTCACGTTATGCTTTACATGAGTCTGTCTGTCTGTCTCTGTCCCTCTGTCTCTCTCTATTTGTCCCTGTCTCTCTGTGTCTCTGTTTGTGTCTCTCTGTGTGTCTGTCTCTGTCTTTCTTTCTGTCTCTCTCTGTATATCTCTCTGTCGCTCTCCGTCTGTCTTTGTCTCTCTCTGTTTATCTCTCTTTGTGTCTCTCTCTGTCTGACTCTCTCTGTCTGTCTGTCTGTCTCTGTCCCTCTCTAATTGTCCCTGTCTCTCTGTGTCTCTGTTTGTGTCTCTCTGTGTGTATGTCTCTGTCTTTCTTTCTGTCTCTCTCTCTGTATATCTCTCTGTCGCTCTCTGTCTGTCTTTGTCTCTCTCTGTCTCTCTTTTTCTGTCTCTCTGTCTGACTCTCTCTGCGTGTCTGTGTCTATCTCTCTTTCTCATTTCTCTCTGTTTCTTCCTCTCTGTCTGTCTCTCTCTGTCTGTCTATCTCTGTCTGTCTCTATCTTTCTCTATCTGTCTATGTCTCTCTCTATCTGTCTCTATCTCTGTCTGTCTCTGTTTACATGAGATATCTCATGTCACAACACGTGATAAATGTTATACGTTATATTAAATCATAAGTTAAATGTTATGCAGTATGTTACATGGTGAATTAAATGTTATACCTTAGGCTACATCATGAGTTAAATGTTATACTTTATGCTACATCATGAGTTTCATAACACACGACATGTTTAATGATGTCTGAGTTTGTTGTCGGTCAGACTAGGAGCTCCAGAAAGTTGTCTGGGCACGTCTGGCCAGTTTTAGGGCACATCAATCATAAATAATCCGTCCCTTAATCCCTCGTGGTGTACGTAAATTAACGGAGAGCTGTCACTGATTTAGAACATACAGACACATGAAGAGCATGTTCAATGGCTTGTGATATGCGGGGAACGAAGTGACGGAGTTACTAGTCGCCAACGATAGTACCGTGTCCAAGGATTTCAGTTGTAAACTGCCCAAAAATGACGGGAGAAGAAATATCGAAGAAAAGTATTCCAGTTACCGGAATGAGTTCCTTATTTTTTTTTCTAATGAAATTTTCTCCCCACCCTGTAGAACACTAAGATTCCAACCTTATTACAATGAAGTGAAGTGTGTGTGTCTCTCTCTCTCCCTCTCTGTCTCTCTCTTTCTATCTCTGTCTTTCTGTGTCTCTCCTTTTCTCTATCTGTCTCTCCCAGCCTGTCTCTCTCTCTATTTGTCTCTGACTCTCTCTGTCTCTCCCTATCTCTATCTGTCTGTCTCTGTCTCTCTGTGTGTGTCTCTGTATGTCTGTCCCTGTCTCTCTTTCTGTCTCTCTCTATCCCTCTGTGTATATCTCTCTATCGCTCTATGTTTATCTTTGTTTCTCTCTCTGTCCCTCTGTGTATATCTCTCTATCGCTCTATGTTTATCTTTGTTTCTCTCTCTGTTTATCTCTCTTTCTGTCTCTCTCTGTCTGACTCTCTCTGTCTGTCTGTCTCTGTCCCTCTGTCTCTCTCAGTCTCTCTCTATTTGTCCCTGTCTCTCTGTATGTGTCTCTCTGTGTGTCTGTCTCTGTCTCTCTTTCTGTCTCTCTCTGTATATTTCTCTGTCGCTCTCTGTCTGTCTTTGTCTCTCTCTGTCTCTCTCTCTTTCTGTCTCTCTCTGTCTGACTCTCTCTGTTACTTTGTTTGTCCGTCTCTGTCTCTCTGTCTGTCTGTCTCTGTATCTCTCTATATCTGTCTGTCTCTGTATCTGTCTCTCTGCCTTTGTCTATCTCTGTCTCTCTCTGTCTCTGTCCCTCTCTGTCTGTCTCTGCCTGTCTCTCTGTCTCTGTAAATCTCTCTTTGTTTCTGTCTCTCTCTGTCTATCTATCTCTGTCTATCTCTGTGTCTACATCTCTGTCTGTCTCTCTTTCTGTCTATATCTCTCTGTCTCTCTCTGTCCGTCTCTCTGTCCTTCTGTCTCTGTCTGTCTCTCTCTATCTCTCTTTCTGTCCACTCTCTCTCTCCCTGTCTCTGTCTCTTAGTCTGCCTCTGTCTTTCTGTCTCAATATCTATGTCTCTCTATGTCTCTCTCAGCCTCTGTCTGTCTGTCTGTCTCTGTCTGTCCCTGTCTCTCTCTTTCTGTCTCTGTCTCTCTCTGTCTCTCCCTGTCTCTCTGTCTCTATGTGTCTCTCTGTATGTCTGTGTCTGTCTCTCTTTCTCATTTCTCTCTGTCTCTTCCTCTTTCTCTCTGTCTCTCTCTGTCTGTCTATCCCTCTCTGTCTCTGTCTTTCTCTGTCTGTCTATGTCTCTCTCTGTCTGTCTCTGTCTGTCTATGTCTCTCTCTGTCACTTTCTGTCTCTCTCTGTCACTATCTATCTCTCTGTCTCTCTATGTCTGTCTCTGTATCTGTCTCTCACTGTTTCTCTCTCTGTCTCTATCTCTCTCTGGCTGTCTGTCTCTCCGTTTCTCTGTCTGTCTCTATCTCTCTGTGTCTGTCTCTCTCTGTCTGTCTCTTTCTGTCTGTCTCTCACTGTCTCTCTCTGTCTCTCTGTCTCTGTCTCTCTCTGTCTCTATCTCTATCTATCTATGTCTCTGTCTTTGTCTCTCCCTCTCTGTCTCTCTCTGTCCCTCTGTCTCTATCTCTCCCTGTCTCTGTCTCTATTTATGCCCGTCTCTCTCTGTCTCTGTCTGTCTGTCTCTTTCTGTCTCTGTCTCTGTCTGTCTCTGTTTCTGTCTCTCTCTATCTGTCTCTGTCTCTGTCTCTCTCTATCTCTCTCTATCTCTCTCTATCTCTCTCTGTCTCTCCCTCTCTGTCTCTGTCTGTCTCTATCTCTGTCTGTCTCTCTCTATCTCTCTCTCTCTCTCTATCTCTCTCTGTCTCTCTCTCTGTCTCTCCCTAAACCTTTAGGTGCCCAGGGCATATGGGGCTTCCTCAAAGGTTTTCCACAAGTGCCTGTCCTTCGCATTCTTTCTCCCACGCTCTTACCCGTGTACGCCCTCTAGTACTCAACATCCTCTCTGCTGTTCTTCTTCTTTGCTCAGCCCTTACCCTTATTCCCCTGACATGTCCATGTTATCGCTGTTTTTGATAATGAGTCACCAGTCATGTCCCAACCATCCCCAGCCTTCTTCCTCAATAACCCATGTCAGTGTATCTGTATTTCTACCAGTAATAGCTTCAGGTTAAAGGTAACCCTGTCATGCCCTAGAGGCACATAGGGATATGCTGTTAGTGCCCTTATTTTCCTTGACCTATCAGCACACTAGAGGGTGATATGGTCAGTATCACGCCTGGCCGCCTTTCCTTCCCCAACTCCAGAAGAAGTCGGGCACCCATTTCTACGGCTTGGGGTAACTGGGGCGCCTACTGCTGGATTCGAAGCCCCGACCTTCGTCATCAGAGACTAGTGCACTAACCACCTCGCCACTCGGACGACTATGCCTGAAATAGTGTAGCGCAGCAATCTGCACTCACTTCTAAGTCTCAGAATGAGATGTACTGGAGGCTGCAGCGGAACCTTCTCTGTCTCTCCCTGTCTCTCTCTGTCTCTCTCTGTGTCTGTGTCTGTCTCTGTTTCTCTTTCTCTGTCTCTCTCTGCCTCTCTCTGTGTGTCTGTCTTTTTCTCTTCTTCTCTGTCTTTCTCAGTCTCTCTCTCTGTCCCTCTCTGCCTCTCTATCTGTGTCTGTCTCTGTCTCTCTTTCTCTGACTCTCCCTCTCTGTGTCTCTCTGTCTGTCCTTGTCTCTCCTTCTGTCTGTTTGTCTTTCTCTCTCTCTCTCTCTCTCTCTCTCTCTCTCTCTCTCTCTCTGTCTGGGACCTTTCCAACTCAGTAAAAAGTATTTAATTTCTCAGTTTCTTTACAATCTACAATTAATCAAGATCAATTTCTTTACAATCTACATTTAATCAAGACCAGCTTCTTTACAATCTGCAGTTAATCAAGATCAGTTTCTTTACAATCTACAGTTAATCAAGATCAGTTTCTTTACACTCTACAGTTAATTAAGATCAGTTTCTTTACAATCTACAGTTAATCAAGATCAATTTCTTTACAATCTGTAGTTAATCAAGATCAGTTTCTTTATAATCTGCAGGTAATCAAGATCAGTTTCTTTACAATCTACAGTTAATCAAGATCAGTTTCTTTACAATCTGCAGTTAATCAAGATCAGTTTTTTACAATCTACAGTTAATCAAGATCAGTTTTTTTACAATCTACAGTTAATCAAGATCAGTTTCTTTACAATCTACAGTTAATCAAGATCAGTTTTTTACAATCTACAGTTAATCAGGATCAGTTTCTTTATAATCTGCAGTTAATCAAGATCAGTTTTTTACAATCTGCAGTTAATCAGGATCAGTTTCTTTATAATCTGCAGTTAATCAAGATCAGTTTCTTTACAATCTGCAGTTACAGAAGATCAGTTTCTTTACAACCTGCAGTTACAGAAGATCAGTTTCTTTACAATCTGCAGTTAATCAAGATCAGTTTCTTTACATTTTGCAGTTAGTCAACATCAGTATCTCAGGTCTTTTCCACAAGAGAATTACAAGGGAATGAAAAAAATATCAGCAAAACTTCTGTGGACAGTGCAAAAAGCACGCTAGAAAACTATATATTTCTGTTCTCGGAACAGCAAAGTATGCTGACGTAATGATATAAAATTATCCAATTGCGAATTTATAATATAGTTGCTATAGAGGAAGTATGGTTCATAAGTTCTTATTTCTTAGTTAAACGATTTGTTTTATAGTTAACTGTTCTTCCTTCGTTGTTGTTGTATAAGAAATGTATATAAGAATGCATTGTCACACTATCACTTATTCATAGGCTCCGTGATAGTAATAATAAGACTTTTATGACGACTTAAGAATCACTTTTATTCGATCATCGGTCCCAATGAATATAACAGAACAGTTCACTCGGGACGGAACAGTGAGCGAAGACTCTGATGAGCTGGGAGACAGGAGTTTCTAGCTAAACCACTAGCTCAGATTCTGATGAGCTGGGAGACAGGAGTTTCTAGCTAAACCACTAGCTCAGATTCTGATGAGCTGGGAGACAGGAGTTTCTAGCTAAACCACTAGCTCAGATTCTGATGAGCTGGGAGACAGGAGTTTCTAGCTAAACCATTAGCTCAGATTCTGATGAGCTGGGAGACAGGAGTTTCTAGCTAAACCACTAGCTCAGATTCTGATGAGCTGGGAGACAGGAGTTTCTAGCTAAACCATTAGCTCAGATTCTGATGAGCTGGGAGACAGGAGTTTCTAGCTAAACCATTAGCTCAGATTCTGATGAGCTGGGAGACAGGAGTTTCTAGCTAAACCATTAGCTCAGATTCTGATGAGCTGGGAGACAGGAGTTTCTAGCTAAACCACTAGCTCAGATTCTCACACACAAGTGTAGGAGACTCTCCTCTCTGCTGGCCAAGTCGTTGTCTCTTCCGTTGCCTAACTCTCTCTCTCTCTCTCTCTCTCTCTGAATCTTACCTGCTCAGGGCACATGTGGCTTCCGCAAGGGTTTTCCACAAACGCCGGTCCTTTGCCTTTTTTCCGCTCTTGTCTAAGATAGCTCTCTATTGCTCAACATCCTTTCTGTTGTTCTTCTCCATGTCTCTTTTGGTCTACCCTTACTTCTGTTCCCCTCTCGTGTCCATCTTAGTGCTATTTTTGGTAGTGAGTTGTCAGTCATTCGGAGCACATGTCCCAACCATCGCCAGCATCTTTCCTCAATAATTGCTGTCAGTGGCTTCATCTGCATTTTTGCCAACAAGATGTTATTTCTTATGGTGTTTGGCTAAAATATTTTTCCAATTCTTCGTAAACATTTAGTCTGGAAAGAATTCAACTTGTTTTCTATGGTTTGTTTTTTTTTTGGGTGATTTTCCAGCATTCACTTCCATAGAGTAGTACACTTAGAACATTACTTTTAAATATCCTGATTTTATTCTTCATGCTTAGTGTTTTAGATTTCCATATAGTCTGCAGGACTGCAAAAGCCTTGTTTGCTCTAGTAAGTCTGCTGTTGATGTCCTCTGTGCTGTCTCCATCTTCTACTACTCTACTGCCAAGGTATACAAATTCGTTGACCTCCTCCGCTAGCTTGTTTATCTACTCTCAGAACATTTCTGTTGTACACATTTTCAGTTGCCTCACTAGCTACTCTTTTAACTGCTCTTATTTCAACGTCTTAAAGGAATCTATCCATAAAATAAAGATGAGATTTATTAAATGCTAAATTTATTCTGTGCTAAATCTATTCTCTGTTATTGGGGGGGGGGGGGGGAACTGGAATCGGAGAGAGAGAAAAATGCAGCGGAAATATGGATCTACAAGACAAAAAAAGTCATGGCAAATGAAAAGAACAAATGTACAAATATTAGAACAATTCTTAGGGGCAACGTCAACTTTTTAGAAGGAAGAATGATCAAGAAAGCAAAAATACTTTGGCCATATCAAAAGACGCAATAATATACTTAAGACCATACTAGAAGGAAAGGTGGAAGGAAAAAGAGCAAGAGGAAGACAGAGATGTAGGTGGGAAGATACACAGCCTGCGTAAGTGGATCATCAAGACGAGGAAGCGAGGGAACTGGAGAATCATTACCACCAACATCAGTACGAACACGGCACATGATGATGATGATTATGAGTTGTAATAGTATATACCTTATATAGCAGACTACCTTAAACAGATCAAAGCCATAGGTGTGAGCTTGTGGGCCCTGATTGGTGTGAGTTTGTGGGCCCTGATTGGTGTGAGCTTGCCGGGCTCTAAGAGGTGTGAGGTTGTGGGGCCTTATAGGTATGAGCTTCAGGGGCTGAAAGGTGTGAACTTGTGGATCCTGACAGGGGTGAGCTTGTGGCCCCTGAAAAGTGTGAGCCTGTGGGCCCTGAAAGGTGTGAGCTTGTGGGCCCTGATTAAAAAAAAACACCATTGCTCTAAACACTGACAAATGACAAGCGCCATTCATAGAGATTACCATTTTCTCCTCTTTTTCCCGGCCAATCTCTCCGGGAAATGGTACAATGAATTGTATGGTTTAATTCTTAGCACTTCATAGGTCAACTGATTTGTGTTTAGCACTCTTGTAAACATACATAGGAATTACGCTAGGCTGACATTCCATGTTCTCGTTCATCACCATCTTGACCCAGTTGTTAGAGGTGAAATGTCTGAAGAAGAACGTTGAAGGTACAAGGAACAGCGAGAAATAAGAAGATCAGGAAACGACAATCCAAATACGTGATGGTATGTTTGATGGACAAGCGGACTAGAGCACATGATGGCAACAGAGAAAATGGAGGGCAACAGAGACAGAGGTGGATAGAGAGAAAGGATGTTTGATGGTTTGGCATCCCGGCATGGAAAATGCTCAGTGACAACTCTGTTGAGATGGAAAAGGGATCGAGGGTTATGGAAGGACATGATATCCTACGCCTGTCGGTAGGGACCTTGCGAGAGAGAGAGAGAGAGAGAGAGAGAGAGAGAGAGAGAGAGATTGACTGATTGATTGATCTTTATTTCAAAAGGGTTAAGAATTGGGCACGCAGGCCCGTCTGACATTCTGAGAGAGAGAGAGAGAGAGAGAGAGAGAGAGGGGGGGGGGAAGAGAGAGAGAGAGAAAGTAAAATGGCATCAGACATTTTTTTTTGCATTTGTGGCTGTTGCAATGATGACTGGGTGAAGAGATGGTTGTTCCATGAGTATCAGTGATCACGTAAAGATCCTTGCCTGGTTGCTACAGTGTCACCTTCTTACAAAATGGGATAAGGGGTGAAGACGCCCGATAAGGTAATCAGCGACCCATAGCTGATATGCTAGCGTCAGGGTTAGCGAACCATAGCTGATATGCCAGCGTCAGGGTTAGTGACCCATAGCTGATATGCCAGCGTCAGGGTTAGCGACCCATAGCTGATATGCCAGCGTCAGGGTTAACGACCCATAGCTTACCAAGACCCTGTCCCACCTCTCCGTGGTACCCCCAGTAACAGGCATACCCTAGCTAACGTGGCAGGGGTCACCATAGTCTCACGGTAGTGAAGTCTGCTAAAAAGCATTGCACACCCCCTGCTTTTTAGCTGTACTCCGAGACTGAACAAGTAGCCTCTACAACCCGCTCCCACGCCGATACGATGCTGTGCCTCAACATCTCTACAGCGTCGGCTGCAAAGAACACCAGCTCGCAGTTACAAGTACAAAATAGGGTATATTTTCACTTGATCCACACGGTGGTGGATCATTCACAGAAGCTTGCTTCCTGTGACTTTTTCGGGACAAGCGGGAGATACTTCATAACGAGTTCCCTAATCTCTTTACCTGCTTTCAGCATCGTCGCCATAGCATCAGCTGCTGTGTTTTCAGAGCTAAACAGATCTTCAGCCACTAAAAAGACCAGTCTCTGAATACAAGCCATGTCAGGTATTTCCAGCGTGTTTACCGAATAAGTATTAACAACATAAGGTATAGAAATAAAACAATACTTGGAAGACTGTTTATTTGAACAAGACATAGACAAAGAAACAATAAAAAACTTGAAAGACTGTCTATTTGAAGAAAGATACAGGCAAAGAAAGAATAAAAAACTTGGAAGACTGTTTATTTGAAAAAGACATAGACAAAGGAACACTAATAAGAAACTTTGAAGACTTTTTTAGAAGACGACAAAGACAAAGAAACAACAAAAAACTTGGAAGACTTCTATTTGAAGAAAGACATAGAGAAAGAAACAATAAAAAACTTGGAAGACTATCTGAAGAAAGACATAGGCAAAGAAACAATAAAAAACTTGGAAGACTATGTGAAGAAAGACATAGGCAAAGAAACAATAAAAAACTTGGAAGACTATCTGAAGAAAGACATAGGCAAAGAAACAATAAAAAACTTGGAAGACTATCTGAAGAAAGACATAGGCAAAGAAACAATAAAAAACTTGGAAGAGTTCTATCTGAAGAAAGACATAGGCAAAGAAACAATAAAAAACTTGGAAGAGTTCTATCTGAAGAAAGACATAGGCAAAGAAACAATAAAAAACTTGGAAGAGAGACAAAGAAACAATAAAAAACTTGGAAGAGTTCTATTTGAAGAAAGACATAGAGAAAGAAACAATAAAAAACTTGGAAGACTGTCTATTTGAAGAGAGACATAGGCAAAGAAAGAATAAAACAAAAGAGTTCTATTTGAAGAAAGACATTGAGAAAGAAACAATAAAAAACTTGGAAGACTGTCTGTTTGAAGAAAGACATAGGTAAAGAAAGAATAAAAAAAAACTTGGAAGAGATATACAAAGAAACAATTTTTAAAAACTTGGAAGACTGTTTATTTGAAGAAAGACATATACAAAGAAACAATAAAAAACTTAAAAGACTGTTTACTGGAAGACAACCGTAGACATAGACACAATAAGAATAGTAGAAGATTGTTTACTGGAAGAAAAGACATGGACAAGCAAACAATAAGAAACTTTGAAGACTAGAAAAGACATAGACAAAGGAACACTAATAAGAAACTTTGAAGACTGTTTATCAGAAGAAAAGACATAGTAAAATATATGGTCTGCACCGAACAGAAATCTAAAATTAGAAAATGAAGTATATTTTGGACAGGACACACGCAGAGATAAGCATCGCTTCCCTACAAATTCCCATAATACTTCGCTTTCTATCCAAATCACTCCATTTCGCAGGCGCTGAAATAACAGCATTTCAAGCTCCGAGTCTATAGTCAGGGCAGGCTGAAAGCGTGAGGCTTCGAGCCCAGGGAAGCCAGGAATGAGTACACGAGAGCGGAGACGTGAGGCTGTTGTTTTTTCAGAAAACTACCGGATATTCGGAGCGGGACAATGCATTTATGAGACTCGAGAAGATGCGACAAAAGTGAAACAAAATGGCAACTTGCGTCTTCAGTTTTGTGTTATCACGTGTGGCAATCTGTGTGCATGCCGAACCGAATTAGCGAGAAGAGGAGAATTTCCAGTGTATTTAAAATTGTAGTGTGTGTGTGCGTTATCTTTCAGAACATATTTATACAAATTTCAATTCTGTACATAAATCTATGTGAACAGATTTTATTTACAGTTCCGTACCGCTATTTTGACGAACAAATAAAAAGAAAATTATCATCAGGCGAAGAGATGTTAGTCGCGGACCTTCGCCACTTCTGGATCTTGTTCAGGCCTTAGGGAGCCTAGTCAGATACCGTGTCTTCTTCTTCTTCTTTTTTAACCTGAGGATCTTAATCAGATAGGATATTACTTCCTACTGGTGTCCCCAGTCTGTTTTACATTAACCACACATGGCGATATACCACACGTTGTGAAATAATCTGGATAAATACGACCATCCATTTCTTTTGTTTTTTCTTGTGGGAGTGGGGGGGGGGGGCATTGAACCTTTGTTTCGTATCAACATTATCTGTATTCCATTCAGCTTAACTTCTTGAAAATAAACTTTCAGCAGCCTAATATTTCACGCCCTGCCAGTCCAGGCGCTTGGTGTCTATTATTCGCACCGAGATTGGAAGTGTTGTTTACATTGGAGACAAATGATTTATTTGGATGACTACGGTATTATGAAGGTGAAAAACAAATCGATAATGATTATTCGTACATTTGTACTACGTGTACACACAGTTATAGAGTGGTTATGTCTATGATTAATATATGCCGATGGAACATTTATAATGCCAAAAATGGGCTTCTTAGCCTTTTATAGGTTTACTTGAAGTGCAGAGTCTAAATGACTTAAAGTGTAGAGAGTAAATGATTTAAAGCGTAGAGAGTGTAAATGACTTAAAGTGTAGAGTCTAAATGATTAAAAGTGTAGAGAGTCTAAATGATTTAAAGTGCAGAGAGTCTAAATGATTTAAAATGTATAAAGTCTAAGTGACTTAAAGTTTAGAAAATCTAAATGACTCAAAGTGTTGAAAGTCTAAATGACTTAAAGTGTCGAAAGTCTAAATGGCTCAAAGTGTAGAAAGTATAAATGACTTAAAGTATAGAAAGTCTAAATGACTCAAAATTAGAAAATCTAAATGACTCAAGGTGTAGAAAGTCTAAATGACTCAAAGTTAGAAAGTCTAAATGGCTTAAAGTGTAGAGTGTCCAAATGAGTCTGCTATGGTCTCCTTACAATTTGCAGCATCTGTCTGAGTCTTCATAAACGCTGGAGACCTTCACATCGGTCGTTCCTACACGCATCACGTCATACGTACGTCTTTGATTAACTAGGGTCGATGTAGGCCTACAGTGAAAATATTTGCATTTACGTAGTTTGTGTAGGAATCTGCATTCATATTTAACCAGAGATTTTCGTACGTATTTAAATTTGTAATTACACATTGTGTATAAAACCTATACATCATCATCATCATCATCATCATCATCACCATCATCATCATCATCATCATGATGTACCCGCCAGCTCAGTTGTGACCTCATCTTCTCACACCATCTCGGCAGACTATACAGTATCACTTTCCTGGGGCTCCCCCTGACTCTTCTTCCCTCTGCTTTTCCTGTTGTTACAAAAGAACTCTTTTCAATGCCCCCTCTTCTCATTGCATGTCCTACAAAAGTACATTGTTTCTCTCGTACGTTTTTTTGACAAGATGTGTCTGTCTCTCCCGCTATTCTCATACATTCTTTATTAATCTTTGCTGTCCAGGGAGTTCACAACGTTATATGCGGTAGGCAATTCACTATTTTCAACTCTCAAGTCATCACCTTATGGCCGTTAATCCGAGTCGATACTCTTCATTTCCAGAGTCGACTTTTAGATTGAATGTTCAACGTAATTGGAGTCTTTAAGTCGAGTCTAAGTCGAGTCTGTTGAACATAGCATGAGACCATAAGATTAACTCGACATTTTCGGTTATTAGTTTCTTTCTGTGAATTAAGAAACACCTTTTTTCATTTTTATTTCGTGCAAATGAATCGATAACACTATTCATTTTGAGAGGTTTTATCTGTCATTTCTTTCAAATGAACTAGAAAAAAAATTCATATAATAAACATACTTTATTAGAGATGAAACAATTTAAAGACAAACGATATTAACCAGAAAGTAGCAGACAAAACAGATGTAAAAGCATTACTTCTGCTTCTGTATTAAAAGATAACAAAGAGCTAACAATTTTGTTATCTTTGACCATTAAACTCCAGAGCTATTGCCATGGCAATTATTTGCATGTGTAACGCAAGCGTTGACTGGTTCATTTCTAATCGGATCCTGCTTTGTTTATTTTAAGTATTATAATAATCGTTTATGGAGCACAAGAAAAACGATAGACAGACAGATAAATAGACCGAGATAGACAGGCAAACAGATATACAGACATACAGGCAGATGGATAGATAGATAGATAGATAGATAGATAGATAGATAGATAGATAGATAGATAGATAGATAGATAGATAGATAGATAGATAGATAGATAGATAGATAGATAGATAGATAGATGATAGATAGATAGATAGATAGATATAGGTAGGACTTTAGATTTTGTTAAAAACCCGAAGTATACATATACTCTCCAATGATGTGGACACGACTTTAAGAAAACGTGTTATAATATCATGAGTTTGTTTATTGAAGGTATAGATAAGACTTTGAGAGTAGATCTCCCTGTAACTGTAACCAGAGAGTTGGATCCTCATACTCCGGGCATTCCCATACGTGCTCCGCCTCCCGTTCCAACACCCACTGAAGTGTGGGCCTACTGACGGAGCCAGTCACGCATTGGTTGTGGGGGAACACGCGCCAAACCACTTCGTCCGGAAGAACGAAACTTCCCCCTCTTCTCCCTCACTTCTGTCATCCCCCCTGATGTGATTGTCGCCTGTCAACCCGATGTCGTCCTCCACACACAGCCTAACCCAAGGCAGTCTTTTCCTTGCCTGTTCTTAAGGCTCCCTGCCTGCCAGCTCGCCAGCTCCCTCACTGCCTTTGAGACTCCCGCAAGGCCCGGGGGCAGTAGATCCACGTCAAACTGGATAACCCAGAGCCTACTAGAAGCTGGACCCACTCCCTACGGAAGAAATGTCTCTCAGTTCTCCGTAACAAGCTTTGAGAGTCTGTTACAATGGCCCCCATGGGAGTCGTCGTGCTCCACCTACCAGGAAACTGCTTCTGATGCTGCCTGCGCCTCCATTCTCATGCTGGAAGTTGCTGGTTGCACAGGCTTCTGGTTTACTCACAACCGGTTTGCCGTTACGGTGCACAATAAAGACCCACCCACTTTTTAGGCCTCGTGCCACTGACCCGCCTGTGAAGATCACAGGGTCACGTGGTTTGGAGGTGATGCTGAATCTGTTCCTGCACCTGGGCTTCTGTTTCTACCCTGAGCCCACTCCAGGCATTCACGGCCGAGCTGGATCACGACCTTCATTTAATTCTGCATTATCTGACACTTTAGTCCATGCAGGTTCTAGGGGGGATCTGTTGCAGGTCGCAGACTTCTGACAGTGTCTCTTCTGTCTCCACGATCTCCCTCTCTTGAGACGGTTGCCCTGTGTTGAGTCCAGCTCTGATAGGACGGGGGGTGGCTTGCGGCGCCGCCAGTTTACAGGCACGTCCTCTCTGGGCCATTCTTGTGCCTTATTTAAAGATCTTCCCATGATTCAGTAACAGTCATGGCTCTTGCAGTATCGAAGATTAGCTGTTACAGTACATGAGCTCAAGATCTTGGCAATTGAAAGACAGTGCCACGAGGGGGTATGTGTATATGACTTTGATAAGAAGTGGTCATTGCTTTTGAAGTCCATGTATAAGACCCTCACATGGATAAAACTAGTACATGGATAAAACCAGTACATGGATATGACCAGTACATGGATAAGACCAGTACACGAATACAAATGATGAAAACAACTTTGGTAAGAAATAATTATGGCCATGAGAGAAACTTCCTTGGTAAGAAACAGTTATAGCCGTGAAAGAAACTTCTTTGTTAAGAAACAATCGTGGCCACGAGAGAAACTTCCTTGGGACGAGACTTGATATGAACCCCTTGTGACAGCTGATATGATCATGAGAAAAAATATCTTCCGTTTCAGAAGAGTCACGCATGTTTAAAAGATTGGCTCTAGTTGCCCAGATGGTAGCTTTCTTTAGGACAAATGTCTAAATAAAACTCTTCCTTATTTCTTTAAAAATTTTTTTAAAAAACCTCTTTAGTTTTGATAGAGAAACATTCCATTTTATGTTTCGGAAAGTTCTAGAGCAGTGTAACGAGATCGCTTCGCAGACTTAGTGTATGTTGAGTATTATGTAAATTAGGAGTTACATTTTGTTACGTACAAGCCAGTTTGTTCCGTAACATTCTGTATATTTTTTCGTGCGCGTGTAGGAATTTTATTATGTAAATCTATATGTCCAAACTGTGTAACCTGAGATCCGTCTATGTTTTTATACATTTCCTGCATTGCTACATCGCTAGTTCCCTATCGCAAGTGCTCATTTAGAGGGTTTCCATCCATACGCTATTTATGAATATGGTTTAGATTTGTTGATTTCTGGTGTAAAATTATAACCCAAGTTTTTTAAAAACAGAACTAAATATTCTTCGGCGTTTAGCTCAATTATCTTCCACAAAGGACCATAAGTCTGCTCTTTCAGAGTCATGTATTTGAAAATACCGATCAAGTAAGGACCAGAATGAGAGAGCAAAATAGTCTTTTCTTCATGTGAAGTGCCCTTTCCAGAATGTTGTCTCTCTCACGGCCTCCCTGAATGTAATGCGGTTTTGAGCAATGACAGGTTCAGACTTTCTGTGATGTCCTGAGTCCAGTTTGCGGCGAGGTCGTCCCTTGTCTCTTTTCCCAGGCACTGCCATCTACTCTCGGCCTCCACAAACCACTCTGCCTCTTAGTACGGCCGAAGTATGCCCGCTTTCTAATTTTGATGTTGTTTACGAGAAAGTTTTTTTTTCTGCGACACCTGGCCCCGTTAGCATCTCTCTTTTTTTATGTTATTCCTATCAGTGATATCTTAAGTGCCCTTCCATTACATTTCATTTCAAATGCTGTTATTCTCTTTTCAAGTGATTTGTTAAGTGTCCATGTTTCACCATCCGTACGTTGCCACTGGGAATATATAAGCTTTTAATAAACATAACTTTGTTTTCTTGTTGGTACTTTGCCACATATTCTTCATTTGCACTAGTTTCTGTGATGCAACTGCTATCCTTCTTTTGGTTCCCACTGCACAATCACCACTGCTAGTTTCTGTGATGCAACTGCTAGCCTTCTTTTTTTCCTACTGCACAATCACCACTGCTAGTTTCTGTGATGCAACTGCTAGCCTTCCTTTTTTTCCTACTGCACAATCACCACTGCTAGTTTCTGTGATGCAACTGCTAGCCTTCCTTTTTTTCCTACTGCACAATCACCACTGCTAGTTTCTGTGATGCAACTGCTAGCCTTCTTTTGGCTCTCACTGCGCAGTCACCAATGATGGTGATGACTGAGCCTAGATATTCAAATATGTTTACATTTTCCGGTTTTTCGTGGTCCAATGTAATTTTGACAAAATATTCGTCGCTGATAAAATTCAAAATGTTTGTCCCAGTGCTGGAGGCTACAGATATTCCCAGACTTTCCAGATTACATTTAGCATGAAATCTCATCTTCAGATATTTGTGTGGAAGGGGTGCGAGATATTGATGGAGAAGGGACAAAAGAAACAAGAGGGAAAGGGTGGGGGTGGGAGTATATGTGATTTGGTTTGGCGGAGACACAAAATAATGAAATCATAAAAACCCAAGGAGTATAATGTGGCCTCCCCAGGGTCTTAAAGGTACATTAGTTCTAAGACAAAATCGTATATCTTGGTCTGGAACATTCTAGATGCTCTAGTCACGCGTTTACTAAAATGTTAGAATGATCTATAATGGTATGAAATTGTTTAGAATTCACCTCCATTATGAAGTTGGTATAAGTGTCTTCACATTTAACTGAAGATGTAAGGACTCTGTCTATCTATCTATCTATCTATCTATCTATCTATCTATCTATCTATCTATCTATCTATCTATCTATCTATCTATCTATCTATCTATCTATCTATCTATCTATCTATCTATCTGTCTGTCTGTCTGTCTGTCTGTCTGTCTGTCTGTCTGTCTGTCTGTCTGTCTATCTGTCTGTCTGTCTGTCTGTCTGTCTGTCTGTCTGTCTGTCTGTCTATCTATCTATCTATCTATCTATATCTATCTATCTATCTATCTATCTTTCTGTCTATGAACCTTTATATGCACAAGATTACATTGAACTTCCACAATTGTTTTTCGTAAGCGCCTTTCCTTCGCTTGTTGTTTTTCCTGCTTGTGCCCCTGGTGAGCCCACAAACCCTCTCTCTTGTTCTTCTCCATGTCTCCTTTGGACCACCCCCTTCTCCTGTTACCCTCGAGGTGTCCATTTCAGTGCCATGTTTGTTTTTTTTTTTGGTAATGATTCACCATTCATCGAGAGTACATGTCCCAGCCATCGTCAACATCTTTCCTCAATAATCGAATTCAGCGGCTTCATCTACATTTCTACCAGCAAGGTAAATATAATTCTATAGACTATGAATATTATGAAGTATAAAGCTGCTACATTTTAGAAACACGAAACCGAAAATGTAAGCATCTTCTTCCGGAGCCAGAACGAGGTTAAAATGCTGCCTGGTTGCTACTGAGTGCTCTTGGGTCACGATGAGTCGGTCAACTTTTGGCCTCAGACGGTCATTCAATTCCAGCCGGAAAATCTCCAGGGAAAACAGAAACAACAAGCACCAACAGTCAGCCCCAAGGGGAAATGACCACAACCTTGTACACGAGAAGAGGCAGCGAAGTCGCCATGACAACAGCGACGCGGACAAAGCTGCCCGAAGCATATTCGGCGACGTGCCCCTTACAGGTAAGTCAAGTTACCAGGTTAACGTAATTCTTACAAATATTTTATCGTGATTCCAATAAGCGTGTGAAAGTTACTGTGATATTAGTAAGTACGTGAAAGTTACTGTGATCTAGCTTATATGTAAAAGATATCGTGCTTTTCACAGACATGTCACGTTACTTTGAAGTATTCCTCTTGTTTTCGAAATCGATCGTCTTTGCAACTGTGCTTAGTGTCTTCAAGAAAGTTACCTGAACTAATACACAGAGGAGTTTCTTTCTCTATCTGTCTCTGTCTGTGTTCTGTCTGTCTGTCTGTCTGTCTGTCTGTCTGTCTGTCTGTCTGAACTTTAAGTGCCAAAGGCACATGGGACTTCCACAAGGGTTTTCCAGAAACGCCTGATCCTCGCTTTTTTTTCCCTGCTCGTGCCCAGGTGAGCCCTCTATTACTCAACATCCTCTCTGTTGTTCTTCTCCATATCTCCTTTGGTCTACCCTTACTTCTGTACCCCTCAAGTGCCCATTTCAGTTGTCATTTTGATAACGAATTACCAGTCATCCGGAGCACTTGTTCCATCGTCAAGGTCCTTCCTCAGTAATCGAATTCAGTGGTTTCATCTACACTAATAAGAGAAGTAATTAGCTACTTCGTTGAATTATGTGTGAAAAGAAATATGCTTTCAATTTAAATTTTAATCATAAGCCTGGTTAGACGAGTGGTTAGACGCTGGGTTTACAAGTCCAGTGGTACAGGGTTCGAGTCTCAGGAATGGGAATCTTTTTTTTCTTGGTTTTTGTGCTTATAACTTTTGAATGCCATATGTTCTCAAGATTGTTGAGTTGAAGGACAGTACTGCTTTTGCAATTCTAATTCTAATTTCCTTCCTGGTGTCACCATCCTGGTTTATGTAAGCTGCCAAGGTATGCAAATTGGTTTACTTCATCAACAACTGTTCCTTCTACATATGTTTTTCCTTCTTGATTAATGAGACATTTCATAATTTTTGTTTTGTCTTTGTTAATTTCAAGACCTATTTTGCTAGCCAAGGAAGACAGGGAATCTGTTTTTTTTCCTGCATTGATTTCACATTGTCACTGATAAGAGTTACGTCATATGCAAAATCAAGATCTTCTAGTTGGGTCCCATGTAGCCAATCAATGCCGGTTTTATCTGTACAGCATCTGCTGTACAGATAAAACCGGCATTGATTGGCTACATGGGTTCATTATAACGTATCTGGCAATTCCAAAAAGCAATGGAGATAATATACATCCTTGTTTCACGCCTGTTTCAATCTGAAACCATTCGCTCATTCCTTCTTTTGTCTTGACCGCACAAACATATCCGTTGTAGAGATCTCTAATGATGTTGACAATTTTAGATGGTAATCCATTATAGTCTTAAAATTGTCCACAATGAATCTCTGTGTATGCTATCAAATGCTTTTTTAAAGTCTATGAAGTTCAGGATTAATGGTTTCTGCTTTTCAATATGTTCTCCAAGTTTGTTTCTTTACGCTTACACAGTTGAACGCATCTTGAGCCAGTTCATTACAAGGAGGATACATTTAATTTTTCGTCTGTTTTTTTTTCCTGTTTTTTTTCTCTGCTGTTTTCTTTTTGTATGTGATCCTTGAAAAAATGCTTTTGCCGAAATATTGGATTGTTGCATGTTCTTCATTTTTACTGCTCATCTTACTTTCTGCCATTCTTATTCTTGCCTACGTTCCTCACTCTGTCTATCTTTATGTAAAACTGAACCATACACCTCTGTCTATATTTATCTCTTATATATAAAGCTCATTAGCTCGTTTATTCTCTTATTTTTTTTAAATGGCAATTTGAGGTGCTACAAGATCGAAAGAAGAATCTTTGGGGCCACAAAGGATGTCAACAGTGGAGAATGGAGAGCTAGAAAGAACACTGAACTGAACAGCTTATTTAAATCCCAACGATTTGTAAATGTCTGAAACTGAACAGACTACGCTGGCTGGGGCATGTAGAAAGAATGGAAGAGAACAGACAAACGAAAATGATGTATACACAAGCGACGAGGGAAACACAACCAAGGGTTAGACCAAGACAAAGATTGAAAGACAACATAAAAGAAGATATAAAAGAAGTTGGTGTCACCAACAGGAGAGAGAAGATTAGGAATAGAGAGGAATGGAGGCAAACTTTATCTGCAGCAATGAGCCTTAATGGCTCGGAAAGCTGAAGAAGAAGAAGAAGAAGAAGAAGAAGAAGACGAAGAGCTGTTGAGCTGGATGTTGTTTTACTCCTTCACACTGCTGACAAAGTTCAAAGTTCAGGCTTCGGCTTCACTGCATTCGGGACAACCCCATATATGCCCCGCCACATGCCATATCATCCATCCAAGAGTATGTTGTTTGCTAATAGTTCCCATCAAATGTTGGTTGTTTACGATGTGTTTTCTGCCACACAGTTCAGATTCCCTGCCAGCACCTTTGATTTATCCTAGTTCCAACATTCTCCTCACAGCTACATTGTTGACAAACCTGACCAACATCTCTGTGTACAGACCTAGAATATTCAATGTATTTTCTGCCCCAGAAACTTGAATCCAGACTGTGGATCTTGATCCTTCTTGAGAATGAAGCGAGGTGGATTCTCTGTGGGAAGTATGCATTACAGACCCATAAACATGTTCAGCCAGTAGTCATAATGGAAGAAAGTTTTTTTTTCCTTTCAATTCAGTTTGAGAGTTGTATGGATGTAATCGCCGGATATAGTCTGTATAAAATCAGGTGTATGGATGTAATCGCTGGATATAGTCTTTATAAAATCAGTTCTATGTATGTAATCGCTGGATATCTCTCTCTCTCTGAACCTTAAGTGCCCAGGGCACATGGGGCTTCCGCAAGGGTTTTCCACAAATGCCTGTCCTTCGCCTTTTTTTCTGCTCTTGCCCAGGTGAGCCCTCTATTGCTCAACATCCTTTCTGTTGTTCTTCTCCATGTCTCTTTTGGTCTACCCTTACTTCTGTTCCCCTGTGGTGTCCATCTTAGTGCTATTTTTGGTAGTGAGTTGTCAGTCATTCGGAGCACATGTCCCAACCATTGCCAGCGTCTTTTCTCAATAATTGTTGTCAGTGGTTTCATCTGCATTTCTGCTAATAAGATGTTATTTCTTATAGTGTTTGGCCAAAATATTTTTCTAATTCTTCGTAAACATTTAGTCTGGATATAATCGCTGGATATAGTCTTTATAAAATAGTTCTGAAAACCTCGCCTTACTGTTTGTACTCGTACTTGTATCGAAACCGCTTAATAACGATTGGCATCGATGCCGACAATAATAAAGTTCAAACAAACAAGATACGGGGGTTAGTTTAGGAGAGGGGAGGGGGTTGCCAATGTTACAGGACAGTCAAGGTGAAAGAAATTGTTTGATACAAGCAGAAAAATCAAACTGGAAAAAAAACTGGAGCACATAAAACAAGAAATTATCAATATTTTGGCGGGAGGTACAATCAGAGGAAAAGAAAAACATAAACAAAATGCTTTGAAAGAAGTTTCATTTTCTGTCACGAAACTGGTTATTTCACGCTGATACACTACAGAAAACTTATTCTGAAATAACCACTTTGACAAAGATGTTACTCCCAGATAAAAACAGTAACGCTCAACAGAAATGGAAAAGTTGAAAAACTCAGCACAGAGGACAACGAAGGATGATCACTGGACGTAAATAATATAACGAAATATATATTTACATCCATGAGACTATTGTAGTGAGGCTGTGATAAAGATAGAAACAGCTTTATTTAGTAACGAAGCTCACAGCTGTAAAGTTTCAACTTTCCTGCATATTAAAACACACACACAATACGGGGAAAAAGAAGAGGAAAAATGACATTTTCAGCTTTCCACTACTTTCAGCTTTCCGCTACTTTCAGCTTTCCGTTACAGAAATCCACAAGCTAACACCTGCATGTTATTTTTTTTTCATTGCCATACGTTATATATATAACTTTCATGTTTTTTATCATGTAGTATGGCTGTTTTTTTTTTCTTGTCTTCTTTCGTCCCATCTTTTTTATTTTTAAATCAGTACTTTTAACCCCCTTTTCTTTTTCCGTCCGATATATTTTAACTCTGCAATGTAACTCTTTTGTTGATAATCTGCAAATGGATGCACCAGCATCAGGGCATCTTGCTTACGACCGAGAGCTGTTTTACATACCAGCTGTTAGGGAGGCAAAGTTCCTCAAGGGACATGCAAATGACTGAATGACTGAATGTAACTCTATGTCTAGTCACCTTTATATTGCACATACCTGTATAACATTTGGCCTCTGTGACGTAACAGCAAACACCAATAAAAACTACGTATTGTAGCTTAACACATATTAGACGTCATGATAATCTAGAGAAGACCATCTTGGAAGGGTACATAACGGAAACAAGAAAGAGAGGAAGACCAAGGCGGAGATGGCTGCAAGACATAGTTGATGATCAGCGAATGGACGCATCAACAGCAGGGCATCTTGCTTACAACCGAGAGGCCTACAGGAGAGCAGTTAGGTAGGCAAAGTTCCACAGGGGACATGCAAATGACTGACTGATTGAGCCAAACACAACAGAAAAGCTAGGAACCACATGTACACGGCATACACTGTTTGACTTTGCCCGGTGTTCCAACTTAAGAACTATGTTTCAGATACCGAGAGGAGATATTTGTGGGCAGCCCAGAGTGGGAACCTACCAGCTCTTGAAATTCTTCTTGAGGAAGCAGGGACATTCAACCTCAGCTGTAGGTATGTACCACAGGTTTTTGAGGTTTTGTTGTTGTTGTTGGTGTTATTTATTTCTGTTTATTTTTGGGTGTTATTTATTTCTGTTTATTTTTGGGTGTTATTTATTTCTGTTTATTTGTGGGGCGTTATTTATTTCTGTTTATTTTTAGGTGTTATTTATTTCTGTTTATTTGTGGGGTGTTATTTATTTCTGTTTATTTTTGGGTGTTATTTATTTCTGTTTATTTGTGGGGTGTTATTTATTTCTGTTTATTTTTGGGTGTTATTTATTTCTGTTTATTTTTGCTGCTTGTCCCTGTATGTAACATAATACAGCTCATGAATGTTTCGCGCCATTTTTTTCTCTAAATTTGTATTATGAAATATGTTTGCTGAAGGGATTTTTGACTGCTTCATTAACGCCCATTAATAACCTTTTAAAACCAGTTAGTGGGGGCAAATATGACCGTGCCAGAAGTAGGGCGCAGTTTGTAGGACATTTAAAACATTATCTTACCTTGTCCATCTATTCCAACCAAAGGACACACCAAAACGTTAATGTTTAAGACAAGAAAAAGAACCGACGCGACAAAACGTTAACGTTTGGGACAAGAAAAAGAACCGACACGACAAAACGTTAATGTTCGGACAAAACGACAATATGTCCGGCAAACACGCTTTGTATGTGCGAAGTCAACTAACATAAGCCCCCACATCAGCGGACGACCCAGTTAATCATCTCAGGGCAGGAAAACAACCAGGGTCTGTGATTAACTGTCTCTGACGGCCACGACACATATCTTTATCCGCGATTTCATCTGACTAGATTCCCCCGGACCGCTGTGACGCTGGGCCGTACAAACTCTCTGAAGACACAGCAACACAAGCACGGTAGGTACAGTGAAGTCAGGCAGCACTCACCCTTTTCTCATCGGGGGAGTTGAAAATACGCGTAGACCTTTTCAGACCAAAGAATACGTTATACCACGTCCAAAACAAACACACAAAAAAAACAACATAAAACAAGGGATCCGTCAGGGGTGCATATTGTCACCCTACTTATTTAACTTGTATACTGAAAATATAATTAGGAATGTTAGAGAAGATGTAGACAACGAATATTACAATGTTATAAAAATTGGAGGTTGAAATACCAGAGATTAGATATGCTGATGACACTGATGATACTGTCCGCAACACAAAAAGGAATGGAAAAACTGATTATGTCACTCCGTAAGAATAGCGAAGAGCAAAACCTTTATCTTATTGCGAAGAAAACTAAATTGATGAAAACTGACAAAACAAACAAGGCAGCTGATATATGTATCAATGAGGAAAAACTAGAAGAAGTGGAGAGTTTTGAATATCTCGAATCATTACTAACTAGTGAGGTAAATTAAAAGGAGGACATCTATCGCACTTCAAAAACTAAAACAACCAAACAATCTGTGGAGAGGAACAGACAGAACCATAAAAATAAGATTTTTAAAGGCATGCATCTTTCCCATCGCAACATATGCCCGTGAGACCTGGACACTTAACAAAACAGCTGAGAAACACATAAATGCCTTTGAATGTAAATGCTACAGAAGGGTTCTTCAAATACCATGGAAAAAAAGAACAAATATATCCATACTACAAGAGCTTAATATTGAAGAAGGCTGGTTAGTAAAGAGGATTAAAGAGAGAAAACTTAAATATTTTGGACACATTAAACGTCATGAGAACTTAGAGTAGACCATTCTTGGAAGGGTACATAATGGGAAAAAGAAAGAGAGGAAGACCAAGGCGAAGATGGCTGCAAGACATCGTTGATGATCTGCAAATGGATGCGTTAGCACCGGGGATCTTGCTTACAGCAGAGCTGTTAGGAAGGCAAAGTTCCACAAGGGACATGCAAATGACTGACCAAATTAAAATAATAATAATAATTATTATAATAATAATCTTCAAATCAGAAAGCCATCATTTGTAAACATCATCGAGAGGGCGCTTGGGTCTTTCTAAGTGGTTTGTGAAATGACAGCTTTTGTGTCTAGAAGATTGTAACTTCGAATATTATTCAGAATAATTTTTTTTTAATATTTAATTTAGGACTTACACAAAAAAATCTTGTCAAAAAAATAAGAGAGAGACAGCGTACTTTCATAGGACATGCAATGAGAAGAAGGGGAAATTGAAAATATTATAACAACAGGAAAAATAGAAGGAAGAAGATCAAGAGGAAGACCAAGAGAAATGATACTGGACAGTCTGACGGGATGGTGTGAGAGGAGATCACCAACTGAGCTGATGGCTTGCATGAAGGATCGTGTACTCTGGAGAAGCATAATAGCCAACGCCAGTCGGCACGGCACCTGATGATGATTGATGATTGATGATGATGATGATGATGACTTACACATGTACACGCCTGGCTCAGGGGGGGGGGAGAGTGGTGGGGTATGTGGGATCTGGTGACCCTGTTCCCACTCCCCAATTTTTTTTTTATAAGAGACAAGATTTTGGGAAGAAAACTAACGTCCTACAGTTTGGATTGGGGGCCCAATAGGAACTGATTTACAGGGCCTGACTTGAGTCTCCACGGCTCTGAGCATATGAAGCAAGATAACACAAACATCTTCAACAAGGCAAAACAAACACGCAACAACCAACACTCAATTATGGTGAAAGTCGAGACTCATAAACACAACAAAATAAAATAGACATGAAAAATAACACAAGTAAATGCAACAAGACAATAATCGCTTGTACAACAAGACAACAATCACATATACAACAAGAGAACAATCGCATATACAACAAGACAACAATCACATATAGAACAGGGTAACATACACATATATAAAAAGATAATATGCACATACAAAAAATAATATGCACATATAACAAGATAACATGCACATAAAACAAGATAACATGCACGAATACAACATGATAACATGCGCAAATATAACAAGATAATATGCAGAAATCCAACAAGATAACATGCACATTCACAACAAGGTAAAATGCAGAAATATAACAAGATAACATATAAATATAAGAAGATAACATGCACAAATATAAGAAGATAACATACACACATACCAAGATAACATGTATAAATATTAAAAGATAACATACACATATAACAAGATAACAATCTGCACACATACAATAAGATAATATGCGCAAATACAGTAAGATAATATGCACAAGTATAACAAGATAATATGCACATATAAAACAAGATAACATGCACAAATATAACAAGATAACATGCACAAATACAACAAGATAACATGCACACAAATAACAAGATAACATGCACAAATACAACAAAATAAAATGCCAAAATACAGCAATGTAACATGCATATATAACAAAATAACATGCACAAATACAAAAAGATAACATGCACATATAACAAGATAATATGCACATATAACAAGATAGCATGAATAAATACAATGCACATACAAGAAGATAACATATCCGTATATCAAGATGCCATGCACATATAACAATATAACGCGCACAAATACAGCAAGATAACGTGCAGATACAAGAAGATAAATTGTACATATAAGAAGATAACATGCACAAATATAACAAAATAAAATGCACAAATACAGCAATATAACACGCACATACAACAAGATAACATGAACATACAACAAGATAACATACACACATAACAAGACAACATGCAGAAATATAACAAGATAACCTTCACTAAACCAACAATACAACATGCGCGAAAGCAACAATGCGACGTGCTGAAAGATAATTAAAGAGAATAGACGAGGGGTAGATAATTCTGTAAAACTGTTTTCCATGATAACACTTAAAGCAAATCAATCTCTCTCTCTCTCTCTCTCTCTCTCTTGCTCCCCGCATGGACACTCCGGCCACACTATGCATCACCTTATTCAGAACAAATTTTTTTTTGCACACACTTAATCTGATGTATGAAGATATATGAAGAGTGCTCAGGATTTATGCCCCTTGCGCACGGCTCTTAATCCGACACGGAAAAATTATCGGATATTTGTCACGGAAAACACACACTGTTATATCACATCTCTGTTTACCAATGAAAGAGTTGGGTGTCCTTGACCTGACTTTGAGAGAGAGAGAGAGAGAGAGAGAGAGAGAGGGAGAACCAGCAGCTACCTTTTAAACGGGACCAGTAATGAAAGAAAAGAGAATGGCCGAGCAACAGGGTCAGCGGAGCCTAGGGAGAGAAATAGTTTTGACCGCGTTACATTTCTCTTAAGAGGCCCTGTCCCGGGGGGGGGGGTGTGGGGGTGGGGGTGAGGGAAATCATGTTAGGATACCAGACCCAAGGCTGATAACACGGCTCATAATAAGACTGATAACAAGCCTCATAATAAGACTGATATCAAGGCTCATAATAAGACTGATAACTATGCTGATAACAAGGCTGATAACAAGACTGATAACAGGGGTCATAATAAGGCTGATAACAAGGCTGATAACAAGGCTCATAATAAGAGTGATAACAAGGCTGATAGCAAGACTGATAACAAGGCTCATAATAAGATTGATAAGGATGCTGATAACAAGACTGATAACAAGGCTGATAACAAGACTCCTATTAAGACTGATAACAGGCTCATAAAGAGGATGATAACAAGACTGATAACAAGGTAGATAACAAGACTGATAATAAGGCTCATAATAAGACTGATAACAAGGCTTATAACAAGACTGATAACATGGCTCGTAATAATACTGATAACAACGCTGATAGCCAGGCTGATGTTATCATGCTCTTTACGCTGAATGACATACAGAGAAGGAGATTGGAGCACCTTTGATATGTTCAAGGAGGATAGTCTAGCAAGTTAAACTGAGTATAAAAAGAATCATATTATTTCTACCACACAAAAGTTCAGTTCTTACACAGATTAATTCCATCTGCGCATGTCTCTTCATGACATTTCAGTGCCTAAATCAGGGACGCTTTAAGAATCGTTGTTACTACTGCTGTTTTAGCTCCTCCTACATGTCTAACAGGCATACGTTGCCATGGGAAAGATGCATGCCCTTAAAAATCTTATTTTTTGTAGTTCTGTCTGTTCCTCTCCACAGATTCTTTATTTGTTTTACTTTCTGAAGAGCGATAGATGTCCTCCTTTTAATTTCCCTCATTGTATCTCCATTATTAGTTAGTAGTGATCCAAGATATTCAAAACTCTCCATTTCTTCCAATTTTTCCTCATTGATACATATTTCAGCTGGCTTATTTGTTTTGTCAGTTGTCATCAATTTAGTTTTCTTCACATTAAGATAGAGGTTTTGCTCTTCACTGTTCTTATGGACTGACATAATTAGTTTTTCCATTCCTTTTTGTGTTGTGGACAGTAATACTGTGTCATTAGCATATCTAATCTCTGCCATTTCATAACTTCCAATTGTTATGGCATCGTAATATTCTTTTGTCTACGTCTTCTCTAACATTCCTCATTATGTTTTCAGTATACAAGTTAAATAAGTAGGGTGACAATATGCACCCCTGACGGACCCCTTGTTTTATGTCAAACCAAGTTGTTGTTTCACCATTTATTCTTACTGCTGCCTGTTGGTCTAGTTACAGCAGTGATGTTAATTATATCAAATGTATTGGAAATCTAATTTTTTTCCATTATTTCCCAAATTTTCTGGTGTTGCACACAATCAAATGCCTTTGAATTGTCTACAGAAGATAATTATAGATTCACATTAAATTCTCTGCATTTTTCTATTATTAATCTTATATTGAATATATGGTTTCTTGATCCTCTTCCTTGCCTGAAACCAGCTTAGACCATAATATCTTCTTCCTCTATTTTCTTCCGAAGTCTACCCATTATGATTTTTAACAGAATTTTATTGGCATGACTAATCGGGGCAACAGTTCTGTAGTTTGCGCATAATTTCAGGTTACCCTTTTTTGGCAGTGGTATGAATACAGTTCTTCTCCATTCTTTTCGCCAAATACCTGAATGCCATATCTTTTTACATAGTGCATGATAGATTGTTATCCCAAAACAAGCTATCAAGTGGAACACAACAGGCCGAAGAAAAAGAGGCAGACCGCGTGAAACTCTGAAGAGGACATTATTAAGAGAGGCCAAATTAACAGGCGTAAAATCCTTTGATGAGGTTGAAAGACTCGCCGAAGACAGGAAAAATTGGTGAACTACTTTGCGAGCCCTATGTGACGTTTAACGGCACTGGAAGGATATAAGATATAAGATAAGATGATAGATTGTTGCACATTCCTTTCCTCCTGCTTTAATAAATTCAGCTGTTATCTCATCACATCCTGGTGATTTACCATTTTTCAGATTCTTATTGCCCATAAAACGTCTTCTATTGTCGGTTCGGGTTCTTTTTCCTCCAATAACTGTTGGTTTCTGCTTCCACAGTCAGTTGTTTCATACATTCCTCTGCAATATTCCTTCCATCTTTCTAGAATTTCCTCTGTCTCTTTCAAGGTATTCCCCATCTCGTCACAAATTACATTTAGCTTAAGTGTGACATTCCTCGTCAATGTCTTCATATAAAGAGAACTAGTTCACATTTCAGAGAAATCACTGGTTCGGTACAAATACATATCAGTATATTACAACTTTCTGTAATGTCAGAGTTTGCCAAATATACAACTTTCTGTAATGTCAGTTTGCCAAATATAAAATCAGAGCTAGTCACTGGGTTCATTCAGGGGCCCAGATTTCCCCTCACAGTCAGGAACCCCTGATTCCTCCTAGGAAGGTTGCTCAGCGACCCTGACTTTCTTTCATTAGGTTGCCTCAGAGATCCACGACTCCCCTGTTATAAGGTTTACCTCAGAACCCCACCCCATTCCACCCCCGACTCCCTAGTCATCAGGTTGTTTCAGAGACCTCCGACTCCCTTGTTACAAGGCTGCCTCAGAGATCCTGCCTTCTTGTCACTCCCAGCTCCCCTGTCATAAGGTTGCCTCACAGATTCTGACGCTTCGTTACGAGGTTCCCTCAGAGACCCCCCCCCCCCCACAAATGGTACTTCCCTGTCACAATATTGCCTCAGACATTCCGACGTCTCTCCAGGTTGCCTCAAAGACTCCTGACACCCCTACCACAAAGTTGCCTCAAACATTCTAAAGTCTCTTGTCAAGTTGCCTCAAAGACTCCTGACACCCCTATCACAAAGTTGCCTCAAACTTTCTGAAGTCTCTTGTCAAATTGCCTCAAAGACTCCTGACACCCCTATCACAAAGTTGCCTCAAGCATTCTGAAGTCTCTTGTCAAGTTGCCTCAAAGACTCCTGACACCCCTATCAAAAGTTGGCTCAAACTTTCTGAAGTCTCTTGTCAAGTTGCCTCAAAGACTCCTGACACCCCTATCACAAAGTTGCCTCAAGCATTCTGAAGTCTCTTGTCAAGTTGCCTCAAAGACTCCCGACACCCCACCACAAAGTTGCCTCAGACATTCCGACGTCTCTCTCCAGGTTGCCTCAAAAACTCCCGACACCCCACCCCAAAACCCCCGCTCAGAATGTTATTTCAGAGACCTCCGCATTCCTGTCACCAGGTTGCCTCACAGATTCCGACGCCTCGTCACATGGTTGCCTCAGCAGATTCCTATTTTCCGTCACCAGAGGTCTATCAGGGCCTCGAGATCTCGTTTTGTTCCGGCGTTGATCCCATTAGCCTTTTTTCTATGAAGGGATTAACCACAGGAGAGCGGCCCTCTGAAATCAATTTCCCTCAGTCGGAGAGCCAGTCTGCCAAGACTAACAAGCCCCGTCTTGCTCTGTGATGTTATAGCTTAATATTAGGGCACAACATTGTGTCAATGAAGACAGCACATAGCACTGAAACACGTAGTGTAGCTGCACGGTCACGTGCCAGATGGCAGGGCTCAGCAATGTAACTCAGAGGCGACACTTTAGCGTGAGATTATTTATACGTTAAAAGTATTAAAGGATATGATAACATGATACGGTGCGAAATGTAAAGATAAAATTATAGCACTAGATCTGGGATATAGATTTAACGGTAAAGTATAAATGAGGCATAGGTCTCAGTTACCGCAGATTGAGGGATCGAAATATTTATGTACTGTACTTGCCAAATTAACAGGAATAAAATCCCTTGATGAGGTTGAAAGACTCGCGAAGACAGGAAAAATTGGTGAACTACTTTGCGAGCCCTATGTGACGTTTAACGGCACGGGAAGCATATAAGATACGGGAAGGATACTTGCAGTGCGATGTGCTTTAAAAGTGTCGAAGTGGGCCAGCACAGCACCACTTATGAGCGTAAATCTTCCGCATTCTTCTAGTGTAAGTAATGAACTTCTAAGTACTTTACCACAGCGAGCGATCTTAAGTTAAGTGGCTTACATAAATCCTGAAATAGTACACTCTTTTACAGGCAACCCGGGAACGCGAATATAAACGCGATACGTGTAAATCTTAACTGAGTCAACGCCATGAGTGAGATTACACGAAACGTTTAATACGCGACACAGGATGATGATGGTGGGAAAAATACAGTCGATGCTGGCGAAATATGGCAAGTGATATCTCAGACGAAACACCAACCAATACGTGGTGAATAAGACTCCGAGAGGCTAAACTGACCATAGGAACGGAAAGAACTTTCACAACCACATAACTCTATCACTCCACGCAATGTATCTACACCATAATTTCACAGAAACTAACCAGCTCGGTGTAACATTCTCTCTTAAACTCTCTCAGAACGTCAGACGGGCCTGCGTGCCCAATTCTTAACTCTTTGGAAATAAAGATCAATCAATCAATGAATCAATCACTCTCTAGCAAAGTCCATCCCAAGTGTCCAGGCAAGGTTCTTTTTAATGCTGTCATACTTTCCACGTGCACCATCTTTGCCCTCCTGAGTTAAATATGGACCCAGGAGTGAGTATAATGAAAAAGAACTATGTGACAAACAACAGGGGCTTTAACTTAAGCACAGTCGTTTCGGGGCTGCTCATTTTTCCATAGTATATTCTGCTAAAGTGCAATGATGTTTTAGCTTCGGTATAGTACGAGAAACATGAAGCAGAAGAATCTGCTAATGGAACAAAACATCATAAGCAAAAGTCAAGGAAATGTTCTGAGCTCCGTGAACTTGGAAAGTCTTGTTGTCTACAGTCGAAGCTATGACAATGTAACATGGGCGAGGTGTCGGATGGGGAGCCGGTCGCTGTGGCTTGCTTGAAGACCACAGAAACGAATTTCTCCCTAGACTCAATGACTCATGGAGACCGCTGGAATTCTCAATAACCATGGAGACCACTGGAATCCTCCATCACCATGGAGACCACTGGAATCCTCAATCAACATGGAGACCACTGGAATCCTCAATAACCATGGAGACCACTGGAATCCTCCATCACCATGGAGACCACTGGAATCCTCAATCAACATGGAGACCGCTGGAATCCTCAATCAACATGGAGACCACTGGAATCCTCAATAACCATGGAGACCACTGGAATCAGGCTGAAAAAGGAGCATAACATTCCGCTACCAGGATCACCACGAAGAGGTGAAAGGATATCGTTTTGTCACCCTCTGGTTGATCAGTCCAGCTAAACCGGCACCGTTAATCTCAAATTACGTCCACGAGTTTTACCTGAGGCTATAACTCACAAACATCACAGCGAGATTATTAGGTGTGAGAAAGCTTTGCAATGTAGTACCTCGGTCTGCCGTTTCATTGGTTATAGTATTATACATTAGTGGCGAAACTGATCAGTTTTAAAACTAACAAGCCCCATATATGCCAGTGTTAGTTAATGTAGATGGTAAATATGCGAAAAGTATGTTAAAATATGTACTGGGAGCCAAGAGTGGAATTAATATGTTTGAAAACGTATAGTTTGTATGAGTGAAAAGATGAGTGAAATTATGGTGTACTCGTCACGTGACATATTCTTACAGTGAAAGAACGACGTGCCTAAAACATGACCTATTCTCACATTGAAAAAAAGGTCACGGTTATAGTGTGACCTCTTCTCAAAGTAAAAGAACGTCACGGTCATCTTGTGACCTCTTCTCGCAGTGAAAGAACCATAGGTCCATCATGTGACCTTTTCCCGCAGTGAAAGAACCACGGGGTTCTCATGTGACCTCTTCCCGCAGTGAAAGAATCATATGACTATCATGACCTCTTATCACAGTGAAAGAACGTCACGGCCATCATATGACCTCTTCTCGCAGTGAAAGAACGTCACGGCCATCATGTAATCTCTTCTCACAGTGAAAGAACTACATGACTATCATGACCTCTTCTCACAGTGGAAGAACTACATGACTATCATGACCTCTTCTCACAGTGAAAGAACTACATGACTATCATGACCTCTTCTCACAGTGGAAGAACTACATGACTATCATGACCTCTTCTCACAGTGAAAGAACTACATGACTATCATGATCTCTTCTCACAGTGGAAGAACAACATGTCTATCATTATCTCTTCTCACGGTGAAAGAAGAACATGTCTATCATGATCTCATCTCACAGTGGAAGAAGAACATGTCTACCATGATCTCTTCTCACAGTGGAAGAAGAACATGTCTATCATGATCTCATCTCACAGTGGAAGAAGAACATGTCTACTATGATCTCATCTCACAGTGAAAGAAGAACATGTCTATCATGATCTCATCTCACACTGGAAGAACCACATGTCTATCATGATCTCTTCTCACAGTGAAAGAAGAACATGTCTATCATGATCTCTTCTCACACTGGAAGAATCACAATGCTATCATGATCTCATCTCACAGTGGAAGAACAACATGTCTATCATGATCTCTTCTCACAGTGAAATAAGAACATGTCTATCATGATTTCTTCTCACAGTGGAAGAACCACATGGCTATCATGATCTCATCTCACAGTGAAAGAAGGACATGTCTATCATGATCTCATCTCACACTGGAAGAACAACATGTCTACCATGATCTCTTCTCACGGTGAAATAAGAACATGGCTATCATGATCTCATCTCACAGTGAAAGAAGGACATGTCTATCATGATCTCTTCTCACACTGGAAGAACAACATGTCTACCATGATCTCTTCTCACAGTGGAAGAACAACATGTCTACCATGATCTCTTCTCACAGTGAAAGAACAACATGTCTACCATGATCTCTTCTCACAGTGGAAGAACAACATATCTATCATGATCTCTTCTCACAGTGGAAGAACAACATGTCTACCATGATCTCTTCTCACAGTGGAAGAACAACATATCTATCATGATCTCTTCTCACAGTGGAAGAACAACATATCTATCATGATCTCTTCTCACAGTGGAAGAACAACATATCTATCATGATCTCTTCTCACAGTGGAAGAACAACATATCTATCATGATCTCTTCTCACAGTGGAAGAACAACATATCTATCATGATCTCTTCTCACAGTGGAAGAACAACATGTCTATCATGATCTCATCTCACAGTGGAAGAACAACATGGCGTTTAAAACTTACAGGGAATGAAAATAAGGAAACACAAAGACCTGAGATATGCGGATAGCACAGCATTTCAACAAAATGAAGAAAGTTGACCAAATAAAAAACCTAATAAATACTGTTGTGGAATAGCTTGATAAAAGAAACATTCTAAACTGACTGCCCTTAACAGCCGCCAACATTTTATCTGGTAAACTTTGGGGGAAAAAATAGAATGGTTAAAAAACGAAAGAACTACATAGAAAATGGCTTCGGTCACGTGATCACATATGTTAATGAGCTCTTGAAATAGCGATGCTATTTACGGACACTAAAAAGAAAGATTTATAAAAAGAAGAAAGACAGTTGTGTACTGATGAACTGTTCACTGGAGAGGCGCAGAACTCCTTCTAGCCACGTTCTTCAGAACATGGAAAATGCTTTGAACTTACTGGATTTGGTTTTCTCTCTCAAAGGAAAAAAAAATACAATAGATGTTTCGAAGAGGAATAAAACGTGAATGCATCAAACCTAAAAAAAAAAAAAAAAACGACTTAACAAAATCAATACCAGATAACGCCATTACTTGGCAACCAAACCTGGTACGATGGTTGTTAAACAGGTCAGCCTTGGAAGCAGTGTTCCTCGGGACCCCGTGTTCAAATCCTCCCTTTTCAACCCACTCTTCCTTGAATCTTTCCCTAAATATTAAATCTTTATCCAAAAAATAAAGAAGGATTTTCAACATTCCTCTGTATTAAATCATCATCCAAAAAGGATTTTCAACATTCCTTTGTATTAAATCATCATCCAAAGAAACAGGATTTTCAACATTTCTCTGTATTAAATCATCATAAAAAGGATTTTCAACATTACTCTGCATTAAATCATCATCATCATCATCATCATCATCATCATCATCATCATCCAAATAAGGATTTTCAACATTACTCTGCATTAAATCATCATTAAAAAAAGAATTTTCAACATTCCTCTGTATTAAATCATCTTCCAAAAATGGATTTTCAACATTCCCCTGTATTAAATCATCATCCAAAAAAAAAAGGATTTTCAACATTCCCCTGTACTAAATCATCATCCAAAAAAAAGGATTTTCAACATTCCTTTCTCATAAAAAAAAAGAAAGGAAAATAAAAACCTTCCTCTCCTCAGATTTTAAAATACTCCACGTGGGGCTACCTGTTCCCCCAGCTGAGAACCACTGCTTTTAAAGCCGCCTAATCTCTGTCAGCTGGCAGGACAGGCTCTTGCCGCTGATGTTTATTGTATTGCTCCGTGCGTTTAGCGTTTCCGTCTACACTGCTTCAGGAGAAAGGTGTTCCTCAAAATTAGTGTTTAAAAAAAAACTGCTTTATCGTGAAGTACGGCCAAAGACAGGCTAAATAACCCTGCAATAATTACCAGACAAATACGAGGAAGCAAGAGATTTAGAACTGAAAGCTCTTTTAAATGAGATCTCCGGTAGAACTCTGGGGAAAGATGAATCGTTCCAAAAAATTGTTCGTGTGTAAAAGATTACATTTTGAGTTCCTAGCAATGTATCACATTTGTAGGACATGTTTGGAGGGGGGGGGGGGGAGAGGCGGGCTAAATCAAACAACAGGGAAGATCGAAGGTAGAAGAGACAGAGGTAGACAGAGAGAAAAGATGTTTGATGGTTTGGCATCTTGGCACAGGAAATGCTCAGTGACAAGTCTGTTGAGATGTGTAAGGGGTCAAAGGTTATGGAACGGACCTTGAGAGAGAGAGAGAGAGAGAGAGAGAGCATTCTATGTTTAGATATGTGCCACTCTCTGAGTGGATCATGCAATGCATGTCACTCTCTGAGTGGATCGTGCAATGTATGTCACTCTCTGAGTGGATCATGCAATGTATGTCACTCTCTGAGTGGATCGTGCAATGTATGTCACTCTCTGAGTGGATCGTGCAATGTATGGAACTTCAGACTTTACATCTGCTGTTTTAATGCGCACACATTTTTTTCTGTATCATAAAAAGGATTTTCAACATTCCCCTGTACTAAATCATCATCCAAATAAGGATTTTCAACATTCCCCTGTACTAAATCATCATCCAAAGAAGGATTTTCAACATTCCTCTGTACTAAGTCATCATCCAAAGAAGATTTTCCACATTCCCCTGTACTAAATCATCATCCAAAGAAGGATTTTCAACATTCCCCTGTACTATATCATCATCCAAAGAAGGATTTTCAACATTCCCCTGTACTAAATCATCATCCAAAGAGGGATTTTCAACATTCCCCTGTACTAAATCATCATCCAAAGAAGGATTTTCAACATTCCTTTCTCATTAAAAAAAAAAGAAAATAAAAGACCTTCCTCCCCCTAGATTTTAAAATATCATCCAAGGAGATGAAAACATACTGTTTTAGTGTCTAAAGTCTCGCAACTGCTAAGAAGAGTCTTGATCAAACTGCACACGAAAAGAACCAGTCTTTTGTGAACCAGCAAGAATCGAAAGAAAAGAATAAGTACTCCTATAAACGGCAATGCCCTCTAGGGCAGTATCTGACGACCGAAGGGTAAAATCTATTGGTAAGGGTAAGCTCTAAAGTGTCACTGTATGAGTCATGAAACATCAGATGGCTGCGGTCTGGATGACGGTAAAGATGTAGAATGAAAGGAACAGACCAAAGTTATTGGAAAAGGCCCCAAGAGACGCTCTTTTGCTGGACCTGGTGTTGTGTCCGTCTGACCCATTTATTGATCGGTTATCGAATTTATGGACACAAGGCCAGAAGGGGAAGGGGAGGAGGGGGGGGGATGTCCGCGTGTAAACTCTATCCTGGGATTGGCAGGGATTTCAGAGGATAACGGTTTTAATTAACGTGAGTGTATCCTAGTCTGTCTGTTTTCTTACTGTATGTCTGTTTGTCTATTTACACGTCAGTCGGTCTGTTTGTCTACTTACTGAATATGTATGCCTGTCCGTTTGTCTATCTATCTCTTTCAACATTATTTTGTCTGATTCTCAGTCATTTTTCTCTCTCATATTTTTCTCTTTATGTTCCACCCATCCATCCATCCATCCATCCATCCATCCATCCATCCATCCATCCTAGGATATCCATCTAGTAACCCCTTCTTTTAACAAAATCGCCAGGCATCCATAGATCTATGACTGCTACTCTATGTCTGGAAAGGTATTTCTACTGCTCTCTCTCTCATTCTCTCTCTCTCTCTCTCTTTCTCTCACTCTCTCTCTCTCTCTCTCCTACATGTTAGAAGTGTGTAAAAGCTACTTAGTTGTCTCTGAGACGTTTCTTTCCTAGATTTCTTTAGCTACAAATTTGTCAAGTATTGTTGTTCAGTATGCACTAGTCCAGGGGTGGGGACCCTTTTCTCATTTGAAAGAGAGCTAACATCCTTCCAAGAAGGCCGCATGAGAACTAACATCCTTCCAAGAAGGTCGCATGAGAGCTAACATTCTTCCAAGAAGGCCGCATGAGAACTAACATCCTTCCAAGAAGGCCGCATGAGAGCTAACATTCTTCCAAGAAGGCCGCATGAGAGCTAACATCCTTCCAAGAAGGCCGCATGAGAGCTAACATCCTTCCAAGAAGGCCGCATGAAAGCTAACATCCTTCCAAGAAGGCCGCATGAGAGCTAACATCCTTCCAAGAAGGCCGCATGAGAGCTAACATCCTTCCAAGAAGGCCGCATGAGAGCTAACAATCGTCCAAGAAGGGTGCATTAAAAAAATACTGCAAAATGAAAATAATTTATTACTAATTTAGCTTTTATACAGAAATAACTCTTTCAACTCGCTGTTGCCGATATTCTTCAGCTGCCGTGCGTGGAGTGAAAATCCCCCCGACCAATGAAGAAAATGCGATCAGGGTTGCCGCGCGGCGCCGCCGTGGAAAAGATGCTGGAATAGATTAAGTGAAGTTTCATTGGTATGGCCATTAGTCTCGCTGTCAGAGCTACCCATATCACGGAACCTCTGCTCTAGAGGCCGACCACGTCCTATATACACATATATTGGGACAAAATGCCTAAACCGGCTTTACCCAGGCGTTAAACTATGATACTGCTGGCGAGATTCTTCGACTGCCGCGTGGGGTGAAATTCCTCCTGGCCAATTAAGAAAAAATGAGATCAGGGTTGCCGCGCGGCGCCGCTGTGAAAAAGGTGATGGAAAGGATTAAGTGAAGTTTAATCGGTATGGCCAGTAGTCTCGCGGTGAGGGCTACTCATACCACTGCACCTCAGCTCTAAAGGCTTTTCACGTCCTATATACACCCATACTAGGGCAATATACCTAAACCGGCTTAAACCAGGAGTGAAACTTGATGGCTACTCATATCACGGTGCCTCCGCTCTAGAGGCCGGTCATGTCCTATATAAACCCATACTGGGATAATACGCCTAAATCGGCTTAACCCAGGGGTAAAACTTACTAATGGTGAGGATTCGTCCTCCTCGACAAAAGCTCAGTCCTGGTCACCACCAGGAAGGGTAGCGGCCACGACCACAAAATGCTGAAGTCGGAGACATTGGACCAGTGTAGTCTAGATAGGCAACCACATTTCATCCGACGGGGATATATTATATTCAAATCATATTGAGGTTTTCCGGTGAGAAATTCCAACTCTGGACTGGATGGGCAACCACCTCTCACACGGTGGGGATATATTCATGTCCAAACCACGTTGAGGTTTTCCGGTGAGGAAGTCCAACTCTGGACTAAACTGGAGCAAGAAAAACCACAGTGTCACGCAATGCCGCTTCTGTGACCCACCGAGAATATAGGCCAAAGCCCCACTATGCTCTGAACCCCCATCCTAAATGAGACTATCGTGAGAACCACAGAAGTAAATTCAGTAGGATCACAGGGCGATCTTGGTGATAGAAGCGAACGAAGAAGAAGAACCCTTTCAAGTATCTTATACTGCCATACGGCAGAGCGCATACTAACGATGTTTCTATATAATATCTTATACTGCCATACGACAGAGCGCATACTAACGATGTTTCTATATAATATCTTATACTGCCATACGACAGAGCGGATACTAACGATGTTTCTATATAATATCTTATACTGCCATACGACAGAGCGGATACTAACGATGTTTCTATATAATATCTTATACTGCCATACGACAGAGCGGATACTAACGATGTTTCTACATAATATCTTATACTGCCATACGACAGAGCGCATACTAACGATGTTTCTATATTTTCTTATTTTAAACAACTAATCTGGCTGCTTACTTTTCAGTGACTCTTCTGAGATTATTTTTTTTTTTGCAAGTAAGCTGTGATATATCAGGCTACAATGTGGACGTACGTAGTCTTAACTGGTGTTCTAGGTGCTCATCTGTAACTTGTGATCATAAAGATGTCTTAATGTGTGTTAAGTAGGAGAGTGTAGACTGGCATGGACATGTTGTTGAGAAGCAGGAGAACCAGCGTCGTGCGTGATCCCTGAGGTGAAGATGTTCCACGGCATTTTTCCATATTTGAGTGGGATTATTTTTTGCTGTCAAACAGCGACTTCAGAATGTCGTCTTCTGAGAGCTCAGTTAACTCCCTCTACAGCTTCTCTGGGACTTCAGATACATCAACTAAGTGAGGCCGAAAAGCCAACTTGAGGGGTCATGTCATGCTTCTCAAACTCTCTGAACCTTTCATTGTATTCCTTGACTAGCGAGTCTATAACCGATTCAGATTGTTTGAAACGTTCAAAAGAATATTTTTCTTCATTAATCATTTTTATCAGGTGAGAAAAGAACTCTTCATGAAGTTCATGTCGGCCAAGAAGTGATTTAAGAAATGTTAATATTTTTCTGAATATTTTTATTTCTCGTCACATATCATATAAAGACTTGGTGTTACCTTGCAATCAAACGTTCAAGTTATTTTGCTTTGTTATTATATCACACAGAAAGGCAACACTGCTATGAAAATCCTTGCATGACAATTCACAGCGTTCACTCCTTTCCTCGAAAAATTGGATTATTTGTTCATGCAAATACAAAACTTTGACTAAACCTCTCCTTGTGAGAACCAGCGCACTTTCGAATGGTAAAGACAAATCAACACTAAGTACCTCATTATCCATCATTAACATCTCAGGAAACTGCCATTATCTCGTCGCATTTGCTCGAATATAATTCATAATTTCTGCAACTTTCTGCAAAGTGTCATTTAAAACAGTGGATTTGGCACAGAGACTTTGCTGATGCAAAATGCAATGAGAAGAAAAAATGTTGGCTTGAAACCTCTTTCTTAAGTTGTGCGATAAAGCCTTCGTTCGTCCCTGTCATAGAAGGTGCACCATCTGCACATACACTTATTAAACTAGCCAGATTCAGTCCTTTTAAAATCATTAGTAACACCGATTCCTCGCGTTCCGCTCTTTAGGGTGCCCAGAGTAAGCAACTCTTTGTAAACACGAAAATCCTCAGTTATGGCGGAAACAAAATACAATACCTGCGCCGAGTGAGTGCAGTCAGTTGATTCATCCAGCGCTGTTGAATAGTGCACATTTTCTGTTTGGATTTTTTCCTTCATTTGATCTGTTACATTGAGTGCTAATTCATGCTGCCGTTCAGCATTAGTTTTTCTTGAAAGAGGCAGTTGTTTGTATTTGTTAACCTTATCAGGATCTAAGCATCCTACAGCCCCTACGATGCAATCTTTTATAATTTCTGTATCACTAAATGACTTACATTTTTTCCCCAAGTATATACGGCACTTTATAAGTAGCTTCTGTAGTTGCGTTTCCGATACTCTGCGCTGACTGGAATAACTGCCTGTGCTTTTGCTTCACTTCTTTCAATTTTTTGTAAAGCAATCTTTCAGGATTCACCTTCTAGCTTAACGAATTTATTGTCCTTATGAGTAGAGTAGTGTTGATGTGCACTGTATTTTTTACCGTTGAAATCACACAGCAAGCAACTCATTTTATCCTTCCCAGAAACAACGTAGCATTTCAATTTCCACTCATCGTTAAACACTCTGTGTTCTTCTTTCAGTGACCGTTTCGTTTTTTTTTTCCACGTGATGGAAAACAACAAAAAATGTAATCAAGTGACAAACACACTCTAAAGGAACGAACCACAAATGCTGCATTCTCTATGCCAGCCAGTTAGTAACGGTCACAACAGTGTTGCCAGAAGGTGGAGATGAAATTTCGGTTTCAAAACTAGCGCAAATTCTTTTTCGTTGCAATCATGAATTTGTTTCTTCACATATAAATTTGAACGAAAATGTTGAGAATTTATCCAACGTCACACACCGGTACCTCCTTGTACCGTGGTTTTACGTCCTATGCGTGCCAAGTCTGAGGCACACTCTCCTCTACGCGACACGCTTCGACTCGCACGCGCTACCACTACGCTTCACAGCCAACTCCAAACTGATTCGCTAATGCGTTCTCTCGTTCAAAATCCAACCTTTGCTCTTCCTCCGCATTCTCCTCCGAGTATCATCGTGATATATTTATCCGAAGGCATGATGTTACGCCACGCCAGTTCCGCCTCTGTCAGCGTCTGTTATCTGGTGTAGTGTCTATCGCCAGTTCCCCGTACCGACGTCGCCGGCAACGGACATTTCGGGCGACCTCTTTATTGTCTCCAAGAACTACAACTAGATAAGCGATGCCGTCCTATAGCAGCCAGATAACGGCTTTTACCGAGAATCATCTCTTAGTGGAATCATCATATTGCCAAAATTAGTAGACATATGTTAATCAATATCATATCTATAACACGTCACGCTCTAAGAGGCTGCAAGTTCCCCACGCCTGCACTAGACGTTTGAGGGAGGTCATATGTGTATGTTTGTGTATCAAACTGGATACCTGCAAGGAACTGGATTTTAAGTGACGCACTTTTCCGTGTCATGACCTCGTTTCCTTTTCAAGCCTCACGATTTCAGACGAGCAGTAAATCAGTAGTTCTCAGCCTGTTATTTTCACAAGCACCGTTTTTATCATGTGTTAAAATATCCCGTTTCCCCCCCTCCCCCCCCCAAACCTGTTCATCCCTTCTTCCCCTTCCCCTCCCCCACCCCACGCACACAACTATCTGACTCAGAATGTGTATTTCAAGTAATATAATGTTCAGCACTCTGTCAGTTTGGGGACCCTTAAATCCCCCCCCTCTATTCCCCGGTGTGAGAACCCGTGGAGTAAAGAGGAGTCCCGTGAAACTTGTTTTATTTTCTTATTTTAGATGTGAGATGAAGTATTTAAGAAGAATTCTGAAAGTACCTTGGACAGCGAGAAAATCGAACGAGGAAGTTCTGAAAGAGGCACAAGAAATAATTATAACAAAGATCAGAAAAACGACAATCCAGATTTGTGGGGCGTGTCTGGAGGATGTGCGGGCCAGAGCACCTAGAGGCAGCAGGGAAGATCAAAGGTAAAAGAGACAGAGACAGACAGAGAGAAAAGATATTTGATCCTCTGGCATCCTGGAATGGGAAATGCTCAGTGACAAGTCTGTTGAAATGATACACAAGGGATCGAGTGTTATGGAAGGACATGATTTCTTACTCCTGATGGCAGCCACTTTGAGAGAGAGAGAGAGAGAGAGAGAGAGAGAGAGATATATGAGATGAGATGGGATAGCTGAGTGGATATTGGCTGGTCGTCCTACCAAATTGTTCAAGTCAACGATCATTCTGTTACTATTGATCTTTCTCTCATGTCTAAAGTACTTTGTATTTTCCCAGAGACTACTCGGACAACTGTACGCCGTTGTTTAAACTAGGCCTCTAGTCCGTCAAAACTGTATCCGAAAGACTGATTGAAACTGTGCATGGCGTTTTCTGAGCTGGAACTTCTTCCACAAAAACTCCCTGGTCTCCTCCTCCTCTTAATAATTAAATATGAATATCATAACCGTCAAGCTCTCGCCATTTCAACGTCTAATGAAAGCCGTTAAGATATATCACTCACTCACTCACTCACTCACTCACTCACTCACTCACTCACTCACTCACTCACTCACTCACACACACACACACCCATACACACACATATATATATCCTGAGTCCACCTCAGTCAGTCATTTGCATGTTCATTGCAGAACTTTGCCTCCCTAACAGCCCTCCTGTATGCCTCTCGGTTGTGAGCAAGATGGCCTACTGCTGATTCATCCATTTGCAGATCATCAGTGATGTCTTGTACCTATCTCCGCCTTGGTCTTTCTCTCTTTCTTTTTCCCATTATGTACCCTTCCAAGACTGTCTTCTTTAAATTCTCACGATGTTTAATATGTCCAAAATATTTAAGTTTTCTCTGTTTAATCCTCTTTACTAGTCAACCTTCTTCAATATTAAGTTCTTACAGTATGGATATATTTGTTCTTTTTTTTTGTGTCCATGATATTTGAAGAACTCTTCTGTAGCATTTATATTCAAAGGCATTTATGTGTTTTTCAGCTGTTTTGTTAAGTGTCCAGGTCTCACAGGCATATGTTGCGATGGGAAAGATGCACCTACATAGTTGACAATCTGCAAATGGATACGCCAGCAGCAGGCCACCCTGCTCACAACCGAGAGGCATACAGGAGAGCTGTGAGGGGGCGAAGTTCCACAAGGGACATACAAATGACAGAGTGACTACAGCTCCTTTTTCATTTGCTTTTTCACTGTGCTTTCTGCTGTCAGCCTATCTAAACCATTGTGTCTCTTGATGTGGCTGAAGTACCTCATCTTTCTACTGTCAACCTATCTAAACCATTGTGTCTCTTGATGTGGCTGAAGTACCTCATCTTTCTGCTGTCAGCCTATCTAAACCAGTGTGTCTCTTGATGTGGCTAAAGTACCTCATCTTTCTGCTGTCAGCCTCTCTAAACCATTGTGTCTCTTGATGTGGCTAAAGTACCTCATCTTTCTGCTGTCAGCCTCTCTAAACCATTGTGTCTCTTTATGTGGCTGAAGTACCTCATCTTTCTAACTTTCATAGTGTTTACAAGCCAGTTTTCTACTACACTTAATCCCGTCAATCTCTCTTTATTTATTTTTCTTTCTATACCCCATCAATTTATCATTACATAAATATGACATATTACAATTTTTTGAGGGCTTACAAACTGGTGAAAAAAAAAATGCTAGAAATATGTCCCGGATACTTATAAAACAAAAAACAAAACAAAAAAACCACCGTCCGGGATTTACTAACCTCAGTCTGTGCTGGCTCTAACATCTTCACTGCAGCAACTACATCTTGAGGCTGTCTTGCTGTATACTGTATTATTGTCTTGTTGTATGATGTATTACTGTCGTGCTGTACACTGTATTACTATCTTGTTGTATACTGTCTTGCTGTATACTGTATTACTGTATACTGTATTCCTGTCTTGCTGTATACTGTATTCCTGTCTTGTTGTATACTGTTTTACTGTATAACGTATTCCTGACTTGCTGTATACTGTATTACTGTCTTGTTGTATACTGTTTTACTGTATACTGTATTCCTGTCTTGCTGTATACTGTATTACTGTCTTGCTATATACCGTATTACTGTATACTGTATTACTGTCTTGCTGTATTACTATCTTGCTGTATATTGTATTAACGTATACTGCATTACTGTCTTGCTGTATACTGCATTACTGTCTTGCTGTATTACTATCTTGCTGTATATTGTATTAACGTATACTGCATTACTGTCTTGCTGTATACTGTATTACTATCTTGTTGTATACTGTATTACTGTCTTACTGTATATTGTATTATTGTTTTACTGCATACTGGTTTACCGTCTTACTGCTTACAGTTTTACTGTCTTACTGCATACTGTATTACTGTCTTACTGTATACTGTGTACTGTATTACTGTCCTACTGTATACTGTATTACTGTCTTGCTGTATGCTGTATTACTGTATACTGTATTACTGTCTTAGTGTTTTAATGTCTTAAATATATATATATATATATATATATATATATATATATATAAATATACTTTTGTTGACTCAAAAAGTACACATTTACAGAGAAACTAGACGTCTGTTCCCTTGCAATAATACTCTTTCAGTGTGCACTATCGCTCCTAAAACTTTCCTTTGCTTCACGTTTCTGATAAGAGCCAAACCCCGGTCCGTGTTTTAACAAATTTCCTTTACTATAACACCGCTCATTTGGAACATCATGACCAGGGACTACCTGGGCAGGACGGCCCTCCAGCTGGCGGTCCTCGGTGAGCACTATGACTGCATCGAGCTGCTTCTGGACAAGTCCAGGCTCGACGTCATCGAGGAAGGTCTTCTCCACGCCATCAACTCGGAGAACGTCAAGATCTGCGACATGTTCTTGAGCCACCCTGTCTACTCGGATCAGAGGTCAAGGACGCAGGTGAGTCCTGGTGCTAGTTAAGGGAAAAAGAGTAAATATTAAGAGAAAATAAGTATTTAAGTAAAAATCATTGGAAGCAGCAGAAATGTGGTTTATTAGAAGAATGTTGCGAATCCCCTGGACAGCAAAAATAACTAATGAAGAATGTAGGAGAAGAGCTGGAGAGACCAAAAACCTTGTCAAAAAGATAAGAGAGAGACAATGTACTTTCATAGGACATGCAATGAGAAGAGGGGGCATTGAAAATATTATAACAACAGGAAAAATAGAAGGAAGAAGATCAAGAGGAAGACCAAGAGAAATGATACTGGACAGTCTGACAGGATGGTGTGAGAGGAGATCACCAACTGAGCTGATGGCCTGCATGAAGGATCGTGTACTCTGGAGAAGCATAATAGCCAACGCCAGTCGGCACGGCACATGATGATGATGATGATGATGATAAAGTATTTAAGTACGCCCAAGCTATAAGGGAAACCGGCTTGCACACTGTTACTCTAGGATAAGAGTTCTAAACATTGTTAGTCCCCAGTATATTCTCATGCCCCTTTCACGAAACTGCCCACATCATCATCATCATCGCCAGTTCTGTTCTGTTGGCCTCCTAGGATGACTTTTAAAGATGTAAGTAGCATGGTTTTATTTCACATATTGAAAACTTAGGGCACAGCAGCTGGGTTTTGTTTCATATAGTGATAACTAGCAGCAGAACAGCTGGGTTTTGTTTCACATATTGATAATTAGCAGCAGAACAGCTGGGTTTTGTTTCATATAGTGATAACTAGCAGCAGAACAGCTGGGTTTTGTTTCATATATTGATAACTAGCAGCAGAACAGCTGGGTTTTGTTTCACATATTGATAACTAGCAGCAGAGCAGCTGGGTTTTGTTTCATATATTGATAACTAGCAGCAGAACAGCTGGGCTTTGTTTCATATAGTGATAACTAGCAGCAGAACAGCTGGGCGTTGTTTCACATATGGACAACTAGCAGCAGAACAGCTGGGTTTTATTTCACATATTGAAAACTTAGAGTAGAACAGCTCAGTTTTTTTCATATATTGAAAAGTTTTATTTCACATATTGAAAACTAAGAGCACAGAACAGCTGGGTTTTGTTTCACATATTGAAAAAAAATATTTCACATGTTGAAATCTTAAAGCAGAAGAGCTCGGTTTTATTTCACATATTGAAAACTTAGAGCAAAACAGTTCAAAGTAAATTTTAATCTGTCAACTTTTCAGAGAAAGAAATTGTTCAGAGACTGGATTCCATCTCCCCTATCATTTGAACTCTCCACCCCTCTAATCATTTGAATTCTATCCCCCTCCCCCCCCCCCCCCCCCCGTCATTTGAATTCTATACCCCCCTTATCATTGATCCCTATACTCTCATCATTTGGTTCCCATATGTAACAAGGTCCATTGCGAATTTACTCTGTATGTTCTGACCAGCGGATGCTGTCACCTGCTTCTGAGTGTCCTGCAAGGAAAGTGTTCCCGCAGGTGTCACGTCATGATCACAACCTGCTAATATAACATAGAATTAAAGGAGTATTTACCCCACCACGCATACACATATGCTGTCAGAGGACACGTGTAATGCTGGGGCTGTGTATTATATGTGTGTAATTTTTTTCAGTTTTGTTCTGGCTATGTTGACTTTAAACAGTGGTCTCATCACTTTCTATGAATCAGATTAAGACATTGAATGCACGTACTTGCCTGCAGACGTAGAGCAGAGAGAATGTTGGTAAACAAAAGACTGATATGGGAGACAACATGGAAGATAGTACAGGACTGACATGGGAGACAGCCAAGAAGATAGCACAGGACTGACATGGGAGACAACATAGAAGATAGCACATGACTGACATGGGAGACAACATAGAAGATAGCACAGGACTGACATGGGAGACAGCCAAGAAGATAACAATAGACTGACATGGAAGACAGCCAAGAAGATAGCAAAGGACTGACACGAGAGGCATCCTAGAAGATAGCAAAGGACTAATACGGGAGACAACCTAGAAGACAGCAAAGGACTGACATGGGACACAATCTAGAAGATAGCAAAGGACTGACACGAGAGAAAACTAGAAAACAGCAAAGGACGGACATGGGAGACAGCCAAGAAGATAGCATAGGACTGACATGGGAGATAAGCTAGAAGATAGCAAAGGACTGATATGGGAGACAACCTAGAAGATAGCAAAGGACTGACATGGGAGACAACCTAGAAGATAGCAAAGGACTGACATGGGAGACAACCTAAAAGATAGCAAAGGAGTGACATGGGAGACAATCTTTAAGACAGCAAAGGACTGACATGGGACACAATCTAGAAGATAGCAAAGGACTGACATGGGAGAAAACTAGAAAACAGCAAAGGACTGACATGGGAGACAACCTAGAAGATAGCAAAGGACTGACATGGGAGACAACATAGAAGATAGCAAAGGACTGACACGGGAGATAACCTAGAAGATAGCAAAGGACTGACATGGGAGACAACATAGAAGATAGCAAAGGACTGACATGGGAGACAACCTAGAAGATAGCTAAGGACTGACATGGGAGACAACATAGAAGATAGCAAAGGACTGACACGGGAGATAACCTGGAAGATAGCAAAGGACTGACATGGGAGACAACCTAGAAGATAGCAAAGGACTTACAGTAGTGAAAATCTCTTGCTACCGGCAGCCCCGTGCGCTTTGAGCACTGACAGGACAAGAGATTCAGCTACACGAAATCTTAATTGGGATTTTTTAATTATATTATCAATTTCTAATTTTTTAGAAAAGTTATTTGATACACAGCATAACTCACCACCAGTAAATTGATAAACAGCATAACTTACCACCAGTGAATTGTAAAACAACATAACTCACCACCAGTAAATTGATAAACAGCATAACTCACCGCCAGTCCTATATATTGCCTGCGCTGACGATCTTTGGCGCCATATTGGCTGTCAGAGGCTTCAAGTTCACAGAAAGAGAACAACCAAACTAGCAGCACCTGACAATTGCTAGAAGTCAAGCCAGTCCTACGTATCATGTTCATATGAGGCTTTATTGATAAACTGGATGACAATGAAGAAGATGGTGGTGACTGCCGGCAGGTTTGCCCTGCCACATGGCCAGTCCATTCATACTTTCACAACTCCATAACAGATGTAAACATCCATTTTCTCGTCAGAGACACCACAAAAACCATCCTCTCAGGTACACATCCAAACGTAGACTGACTTCCCACTCACAGTCTCTCCCACAATTCTCTGTCACGGGTTTCACAGCCCACGTGACGTTCTACAAGGTCCGACAATTAAGTAATGAGACTGATTTTATTATGACCAAGACAAAAATGCCATCTATGAAGGAAAGCATGGAATCCAAAGAGGCAATCTTCATCTATGATCTGGCAACTTTTCATCGCCGCCCGATAAGCAGACGACAAACAAGCTGCCATTGTGCTGACCTAGTCAAAGGTGCATTGTTAATTAATCAGCATGGAGCAAAAAGCTAACATTAAATTCTGTTTAAAACTCGGAAAAGGTGCCACTGAGACAGTTGAATTGATGCGACAAGTTTAAGGGGATAATTGTTTATCTCGTGCATGGATATTCAGGTGGTATTCACGATTCAAAAGTGGTATGGAAACGATTACAAATGCAACTAGACAAGGATGGCCAATTTATGTTCATAATGAGGAACTCATTGCAAAAGTCGGAGAACAGATACAAGAAGATCGTTGCTTGACTGTGAGGATGATGGCAGATGAATTTGGTGTTAACTGAGAGACTATTCATAATCTTTTAGTGGAAGATTTGGGCAAGAAAAAAGTTTCTTGCAGGTTTGTACAACATGCGTTGTCTAATGATCAAAAACATCAGCATGTTGAATACGCAAAAGACATCATCAAAACGTGTCACAGAAATAAACATTTCTTATATTTGATTGTTACAGAGGATGAAACATGGATTTTCCACTTTGATCTCACAATTAAACGCCAAAGTGCTCAGTGGAAGTCATCATCAATAAAAGGCACAAAATGTCTTCAAAAGTCGAAAGTAAAGACAATGTTGGTGTGCTTCTACGACAGCAGAGGAGTTATTTACAAAGAATTTATTCCAGAGGGACAGGCTGTCACTGTCAAAGTTTATTTAAGTATTTTGAAACGCCTATTGAAAAAGGATTCTCCGAGTCCGACCCGAGTATTCAACACCTGGCAGTTTTTTCCTTCTTCATTATAATGCACCAACTGACCGGGCGGTAGTTGTACAGGAATTTTTGGCCCAAAAACAAGTGTGTGTTCTCAACTATCCACCATATTCCCCAGATTTGTCTCCCTGCGAGTATTTTCTATTCCCAAAATTAGTTACCATTGAAAGGACGCTTCTTTGATTCTGATGACATTCAAAGGACCGTAACATCGAGTTTAAGGGCCATACCAACAAAGAACTGCAGAGGTCGTTCCAGTGTTCGTTAGATCGTGCCACTCGCACAGTTTAAGGAATTAGTCTCATAACGTAATTGTCGGACCTTCTAAAAGTATCTCGAACGACCACGGAAAAGCTCACCAAGAGAATGATAACAATTGCCCTTTCTGTTAAAAACAACAGTTATCTTCCCTATACTGCTACATCTTGTAAACAAGTTTCCAGCAAAGGTTTTATGTTTTTATGTCTGAGCAGTTGGAGTTTCAGCACGGCTTTTACGAGCAGGAGGACAGCAGTTCTAGCTTCGCGCCTGACATTACGCCCATCGTGCTGGCTGCGCAGTGCAACAACTTCGACATCGTCCACATGTTGATACAGAAGGGCTTCATTATTTCCACACCACACAACTACTTCTGTCTGTGCACAGAGTGCTGCAATCACAAAAACTTTGACAGGTAAGTCGTTTATTTTTTTATTTTTCTGTCGTTTATAACGCGAGTTTGTATTATGAGTTTGAATTCAATCCATCTTTATATATTCTATGCTTCTTACTGTACTATGTATTCACGGAGAACGCATGGCCAATGTTGCTTTCTTCCACTCTTTGCGCATAAGTTCCTTTCACGCTACACCCGCCCCCCCCCCTCTCTCTCTCTCTCTCTGAACCTTACCTGCAAAGGGCACATGGAGCTTCCGCAAGTGTTTTCCACAAACGCCTGTCCTTTGCTTTTTTTTCCCCTGCTCTTACCCAAGAGAGCCCTCTATTGCTCAACATCCTCTCTGTTGTTCTTCTCCATGTCTCTTTTGGTCTACCCTTACTTCTGTTCCCCTGTGGTGTCCATCTTAGTGCTATTTTTGGTAGTGACTTGTCAATCATTCAGAGCACATGTCCCAGCCATCGCTAGCGTCTTTCCTCAATAACTGTTGTCAGTGGCTTCATCTTCACGCCTACTATTATACAACAAATATGGACTGTTCAGCTTTACCTTTGACCAGATTCGAGTACTTTTTGTGCGTGCTCTGCACAACTTTTTCCGTGTAATGAGCCCACAGTTTCAGCCAAAGATGCACAGAAGTTATGTACTCATATAAGGAACTAGTAATACAGGTGATGTATCCGATGCTGTATTTTACAAAAATACACATTTTCATTGCCTTTCCTATCATTTTTGATTGGTCGCGTGTAGCATAAGCAGTAATATCTCCCAGGATTCTGAGTTTTTATCCAGTGTATGTGAGGAAGGCTTGCCTGGCTTCGGTACCGATCTGGCAGTAACGAAAGATGGTGACTACATAAATGTATAACGAAAACAGGTTCCATAGATACATGAACCAAGCAGACCTATACTCTCAGCAAATACCATCTACGGCTTGCCAAAAATACATTTAGAATAGATATTTTAGAACACACATTACATTATAATTATTTTGTTCTACTGAGCCACACACAATCGACAATTTCTTGTCTTCTGACTGTATATTTAACCTGATTTGCTGAGAATTAGAATGTAGAGAAGACCGTCTTAAAAGGGTACATAATGGGAAAAAGAAAGAGAGGAAGACCAATGTGAAGACGGCTGCAAGACATCGTTGATGATCTGCAAATGGATGCATCAGCAGCAGGGCATCTTGCTTACAACCGAGAGGCCTACAGGAGAGCTGTTAGGGAGCCAAAGGGACATGTAAATGACTGACTGATTGCAGAGAGAGAGAGAGAGAGAGAGAGAGAGAGAGAGCACATTAAGAGATACAGGCATTCACTGTATATACTTTCCGCCTGAGAAACAAGAAGATTTTTAAAAAATTTATTTGTTTCTCTGTTGTCTGTGATGAAGGCACTCTGCCAAAATACTGAGTCATTCTTACTGTCGTTCTATTTTCATGAGTTCTTTTTTACTTCAACTGCCTTTAATTTTTTTAACTAGCACATTATGCTCCACTACTGAAGTTCCATACAGACAGCAAAATGCCATACACATATGTACTACATACAGAACATAAGCACAAAATGTTTCTGCAGATGGCTCATATACCGCAGACAAAACACCATGAAAATATACGCCACACGTATATTAAGTATACAAGATCATACATATTAAGTGATTCATAGAATTCCACCACACATTAATCAGTGACACATTAAACCAACGCAGATCAACCCAACACGCGTTAATCCATCGCACAATAACCTACCACTCACTATATGTCCCCACATACGTGTGTCAGATGTAACCCGCCACATAACATGTGACCCGCCACATAAGAAATACACTCTACCCATACTGAGCACAGTTACCACATATACGTTAACATATCGCGTACTAAGCGCACATGGACCTGTCATGCACAATATACACACAGCGGTACTAGGAATTTTTGTATTAGATGTTTAGCTATCACACAAGTCAGCACTGCACATCATGATCAGACGTGACGAACACAAAACTAGATAACTACACCACAATCTCAACAACATACACCATGGTCTAAACAACATATGTAACAATCTCGACCAACCTCAGCAACGTAACCACATACCAGGTGCGTAAAAAAAACCCCAGCAAATACTGTACCTGTATCTCATTTTACTGAGCAAGTTCGGAAAATCAAATTCCATCTCCTTCACAAAAAGTTCCCACTAGAGTTGACACAAGGCTGCTCACAGTGCTGCCAACATTCATAGCAATTCTGCAGACCATTTTCTGAAAGTTCTTCCTTCGTTTTTGCTTTCACATCTTCTACTGAGGAAAAATGGGTTCCTCTGAGCACCAACTTGATCTTCGTGAATAGGCAGAAGTCACAGGGAGCCAGATCTAGGGAAATATAGTGGGTGCTCGATCACAGGGATGCTATGATTATTTAAAAACTGCCTCACAGACAAAAAGCTATGGCTGGAAGATTGTCTTGGTGCATGATCCAACCGACCGTCATCATCGTTCACGCTTTCTCACGCTTCCGAAATAGTTCATGCCGTTCATAAGTGCGTTCTCGAGACAAGCACTCATCATAGTTTATGCCGTTCAGAAGTGCGTGCAGGAGACAAACACTCATCATAGTTTATGCCGTTCAGAAGTGCGTGCAGGATACAAACACTCATCATAGTTTATGACGTTCAGAAGTGCGTGCAGGAGACAAACACTCATCATAGTTTATGCCGTTCAGAAGTGCGTGCAGGAGACAAACACTCATCATAGTTTATGCCGTTCAGAAGTGCGTGCAGGAGACAAACATTCATCATAGTTTATGCCGTTCAGAAGTGCCTGCAGGAGACAAACACTCATCATAGTTTATGACGTTCAGAAGTGCGTGCAGGAGACAAACACTCATCATAGTTTATGCCGTTCAGAAGTGCGTGCAGGAGACAAACACTCATCATAGTTTATGCCGTTCAGAAGTGCGTGCAGAAGACAAACACTCATCATAGTTTATGACGTTCAGAAGTGCGTGCAGGAGACAAACACTCATCATAGTTTATGACGTTCAGAAGTGCGTGCAGGAGACAAACACTCATCATAGTTTATGCCATTCAGAAGTGCGTACAGGAGACAAGCACTCATCAGTGTAAGCCTCTGTCAATAACGGAAAAGTTTTCGTCGCGGATTTCTTCAGCTTCACAAGAAACTTGATGCTAACCCGCTGTTCCGTGCGCACTGCACCGTTTTCCGACCGAGCGTGGGTATACATCTCGTATTTGAACACGCGCCCGCTGGTGCTGAGTAAAGCGACGGAGTTGAGCCTTGTTTTACAGTGACAGGTTCGAACACGCTCTGCTACCACATCTTTGTCTCTCCCCTTCCACTCTCCGTTTCCCAAGCTCTGGGGTCAGTTTCGTTTTATTCTACTTTTTTTGTGTGTGTCGAGCCTCGTAGATCATAAACACACTGAAAATCTGTAACCTCGATCAAATAACACCATACACGAGTATACCCCTACCTCTGCTATATCTACCATAATCTTGACCACGTAAACCACAGCCTCAGTCATATATATCATAATCTTGATCATATACACCACAACCTCAGTCATATATATCATAATCTTGACCATATACACCACAACCTCAGCCATATATATCATAATCTTGACCGCATATATCACAACCTCTGTTATATATATCATAATCTTGACCACGTAAACCACAACCTCTGTAATATCTATCATAATCTTGACCGCATATATCACAGACTCTATTGTATATACTGCAATTTTGACAGTGATAATAGCTCTGATCGTACATACAGAAATCTCGACCAATAAAATAATCACCAAAAAAATGTAGAAGAAATAAGAAAACGTATCCAGAAATCACGCACAAATGGGTTCGCTACAAACAAAACAACAACAACAACAACAACAAAACTCCCAGTAATTTTCAAGTTTCTGAACAAACAGATTTTGTTGCCGTTGTTGTACCTATTCTTGGCTGTCACGTGCTCTCACGGCATTTTCCTCACGTGACATCCCTGACCTTACTTGTCATCGCTCCCACAGGGTCGTGCACTCCAAGTCACGCCTGAACGCGTACAGAGGCCTGGCCAGCACGGCCTACTTGTGCCTTTCCTGCGATGACCCAATTTATGCTGCCTTTGAACTCAGTCGTAGCCTTCAGAAGCTGGCGGAGAGAGAGAAAGAGCATAAGGTAAGACAACGATAGAAAGAAGAAAGAAACTAAGTACAACACCAGCAACGTGAAGAGATAACACAAGATAAAATAATACCAACGTGAAGAGATAACACAAGGTAAGATAATAGCAACGTGAAGAGATAACACAAGGTAAGATAATAGCAACGTGAAGAGATAACACAAGGTAAGATAATAGCAACGTGAAGAGATAACACAAGATAAAATAATAGCAACGTGAAGAGATAACACAAGGTAAGATAATAGCAACGTGAAGAGATAACAAGGTAAGATAATAGCAACGTGAAGAGATAACACAAGGTAAGATAATAGCAACGTGAAGAGATAACACAAGATAAAATAATAGCAACGTGAAGAGATAACACAAGGTAAGATAATAGCAACGTGAAGAGATAACACAAGATAAAATAATAGCAACGTGAAGAGATAACACAAGGTAAGATAATAGCAACGTGAAGAAATAACACAAGGTAAGATAACAGCAACTTGAAGAAATAACACAAGGTAAGATAATAGCAACGTGAAGAGATAACACAAGGTAAGATAATAGCAACGTGAAGAGATAACACAAGGTAAGATAACAGCAACGTGAAGAGATAACACAAGGTAAGATAATAACAACGTGAAGAGATAACACAAGATAAAATAATAGCAACGTGAAGAGATAACACAAGGTAAGATAATAGCAACGTGAAGAGATAACACAAGATAAAATAATAGCAACGTGAAGAGATAACACAAGGTAAGATAATAGCAACGTGAAGAGATAACACAAGATAAAATAATAGCAACGTGAAGAGATAACACAAGGTAAGATAATAGCAACGTGAAGAGATAACACAAGATAAAATAATAGCAACGTGAAGAGATAACACAAGGTAAGATAGCAGCAACGTGAAGAGATAACACAAGGTAAGATAACATCAACTTGAAGAAATAACAGAAGGAAAAAAAACTGAAACAAAGACAGATAAAGAAAGCTGATGAAACACATGAAAAGACATCTGACTGTACCAAGAACAAAAGAGGAACGACAATGTTTTTTAAATCGCTGAGGAAATAGTAATTTTTCATTTATTTTGTGGAAGTTGTCTAGCTCGGCTCTAGTTGGAATCTTTGCTTTAGTTGGAATCGTTGCTCTAGTTGGAATCTTTGCTATAGTTGGAATCTTTGTTCTTGTCTGAGTCTATGCTCTATTTGGAATCTTTGCTATAGTTTGAATCTTTGCTCTTGTCTGACTTTTTGCTGTAGTTGGAATCTTTGCTCTAGTTGGAATCTTTGCTCTAGTTGGAATCTTTGCTTCAGTTGGAATCTTTCCTCTAGTTGAATCTTTGCTCTAGTTGGAGTCTTTGCTGTAGTTATGATCTTTGCTCTAGTTGGAATCTTTGCTGTAGTCATGATCTTTGCTTTAGTTGGAGTCTTTGCTGTAGTTATGATTTTTGCCCTAGTTGGAATCTTTGCTCTAGTTGGAATCATTACTCTAGTTGGAATCTTTACTCTAGCTGGGATCTTTGCTCTAGTTGAAATATTTGCTCTAGTTGGAATCTTTGCTCTAACTGGGATCTTTGCTCTTGTTTGAATCTTTACTCTAGCTGGGATCTTTGCTCTAGTTGGAATCCTTGTTCTTGTTGCAATAATTGCTGTAGTTGGAATCCTTGCTCTAGTTGGAATTTTTGCTCTAGTTGGAATCTTTGCTCTAGTTGGAATCTTTGCTCTAGTTGGAATCTTTGCTCTAGTTGGAATCTTTGCTGTAGTTGGAATCTTTGCTGTAGTTGGAATTTTTGCTTCAGATGGAATCTTTCCTCTAGTTGAATCTTTGCTCTAGTTGGAGTCTTTGCTGTAGTTATGATCTTTGCTCTAGTTGGAATCTTTGCTGTAGTCATGATCTTTGCTTTAGTTGGAGTCTTTGCTGTAGTTATGATCTTTGCTCTAGTTGGAATCATTACTCTAGTTGGAATCTTTACTCTAGCTGGGATCTTTGCTCTAGTTGAAATATTTGCTCTAGTTGGAATCTTTGCTCTAACTGGGATCTTTGCTCTTGTTTGAATCTTTACTCTAGCTGGGATCTTTGCTCTAGTTGGAATCCTTGTTCTTGTTGCAATAATTGCTGTAGTTGGAATCCTTGCTCTAGTTGGAATTTTTGCTCTAGTTGGAATCTTTGCTCTAGTTGGAATCTTTGCTCTAGTTGGAATTTTTGCTCTAGTTGGAATCTTTGCTCTAGTTGGAATCTTTGCTCTAGTTGGAATTTTTGCTCTAGTTGGAATCTTTGCTCTAGTTGGAATCTTTGCTCTAGTTGGGATTTTTGCTGAAATTGGAATCTTTGCTTTAGTTGGGATCTTTGCCGCAACTGGAATCTTTGTTCTAGCTTGGATCTCTGCTCTATTTGGGATCATGTCAGCAATTGCTTCACACCCATCAAGTAACCGTTGGAAAGTGCCTGGAACTGTCGCACGACCTCGTTCTAGCTCCTCTCTCGCCTGTAACATCCAGGGGTTGTCAGCGACCTAGACTTGGATATGAAGGTTATCTTCATCTCGCCTGCCAATCACACGTGCCGTAGCTGAAACGTCAATCCAGCAGAATCCTGTGTGAGCCAGGCTACAGGAAATGAGCGCTGCTCCTAGCAGTATCGGAACTCACGTTGAGAATACAACACAAATACACGAACAAAATGAGAGAAGCATGTCGCCATTTGGTTTGTAGTTCTCAGTAGTTCTCAGCCCTTTTTGCCGCAGGCACTTTTTTTCAGCGAAATGTCAAAATGTTATTTCCCCAAGAATGTATGACTCAAAGGCTGCATCACAAACTAAATTCATATAATATTTGATCAGTTTGAGTCTATCAATCTGTTGGCCTAAATCCTCCTCCCCCACTTTAAAATCCCTCTCTCCCACCTAAAACTTTAAAATCCCTCTCTCCCACCTAAAACTTTAAAATCTCTCTCTCTCTCTCGCCTAAAACTTTAAAATCCCTCTCTCCCATCTAAAAGTTTAAAATCTCTCTCTCCCACCTAAAACTTTAAAATCCCTCTCTCTCATCTAAAAGTTTAAAATCTCTCTCTCCCACCTAAAACTTTAAAATCCCTCTCTCCCATCTAAAAGTTTAAAATCTCTCTCTCCCACCTAAAACTTTAAAATCTCTCTCTTCCATCTAAAATTTTAAAATCCCTCTCTCCCATCTAAAAGTTTAAAATCTCTCTCTCCCACCTAAAACTTTAAAATCCCTCTCTCTCATCTAAAAGTTTAAAATCTCTCTCTCCCACCTAAAACTTTAAAATCCCTCTCTCTCATCTAAAAGTTTAAAATCTCTCTCTCCCACCTAAAACTTTAAAATCCCTCTCTCCCATCTAAAAGTTTAAAATCTCTCTCTCCCACCTAAAACTTTAAAATCTCTCTCTTCCATCTAAAATTTTAAAATCCCTCTCTCCCACCTAAAACTTTAAAATCCCTCTCTCTCACCTAAAATTTTAAAATCCCTCTCTCTCACCTAAAATTTTAAAATCCCTCTCTCTCCCACCTAAAACTTTAAAATCCCTCTCTCCCATCTAAAAGTTTAAAATCTCTCTCTCCCACCTAAAACTTTAAAATCCCTCTCTCCCATCTAAAAGTTTAAAATCTCTCTCTCCCACCTAAAACTTTAAAATCTCTCTCTTCCATCTAAAATTTTAAAATCCCTCTCTCTCCCACCTAAAACTTTAAAATCCCTCTCTCTCACCTAAAATTTTAAAATCCCTCTCTCTCACCTAAAATTTTAAAATCCCTCTCTCTCCCATCTAAAACTTTAAAATCCCTCTCTCCCACCTAAAATTTTAAAATCCCTCTCTCTCACCTAAAATTTTAAAATCCCTCTCTCTCCCACCTAAAACTTTAAAATCCCTCTCCCCCACCTGAAACTTTAACCGACCCCCTCCCAATCCTCCAAATTCCACACAGGTTGAGAACCGTCATCTGTTTTTGTTTTTTTTTTGCTGAAAGAAGAAGAAAAGTGTAGCTTTTGTGAGATCTGATTAAACTAAAGGACGAAGCGCTCAACATTAATAAAATCCCATTATACTACAGGACAAGAAATTCACCATTCATGATTCCCAATAAAGTGTTCAGCATTAATTAGGATTACATTAAAATATGGGATGGAAATAGAGTTTTACGGTTTTCAGACTGTAGTATTGGGGTTAAAGTAATCTTCATTTGTAGTAGTAGTAGTAGTAGTAGTACCGGTAATATTAGAAACAGCAGTAGTCCTAGTGGTATTAGTAATAGTAGTAGTAGTAGCAGCAACAGCAGCAGCAGCAGCAGTAGTAGTAGTAGTAGTAATAGTAATAGTTTTGATGGCGGTGGTGGTGATGGTGGTGGTGGTGGTGGTGGTAGTATTAGCAGGGGTAGTTTTGCCAGGATAGTAAGACAAGATACAGACAAAGTTATCTCATACCATGGTGGCACTTACGAGGTATGATTTTAGTGCCCTGAATTCCGCCCCCCCCCCCTCAAAAACAATTACGTGCTCAGCTTAACTTAGAGAATCATTCTTCCTCATCTCTTACAGGAGTCAGTAACTCGTTTCCTCATCTCTTACAGGAGTCAGTAACTCGTTTCCTCATCTCTTGCAGGAGTCAGTAACTCGTTTCCTCATCTCTTGCAGGAGTCAGTAACTCGTTTCCTCATCTCTTGCAGGAGTCAGTAACTCGTTTCCTCATCTCTTGCAGGAGTCAGTAACTCGTTTCATCATCAACTCGTTTCCTAATCTCTTGCAGGAGTCAGTAACTCGTTTCCTCATCTCTTGCAGGAGTCAGTAACTCGTTTCCTCATCTCTCGCAGGAGTCAGTAACTCGTTTCCTCATCTCTTGCAGGAGTCAGTCACCCTCCTCACCTCTTGCAGGAGTCAGTCACTCGTTTCCTCATATCTTGCAAGAGTCGGTCACTTGTTTCCTAATCTCTTGCAAGAGTCGGTCACTCGTTTTTTCATCTCTTGCAAGAGTCAGTCACTCGTTTCCTCATCTGCCTGACTGGGCAGGTCGGGTCTTCGCCATGAGAAATGAGTGCACTGACGAAGTGGGCTCCTGCCCAAGGCCCAACAACTTTAGGGGCCCCGTCATGAATTTATCGTTAGCTGACTAATGTTGGTTATTAATCTGAACTGACTCCCAGAATATATTTATTTAAACATTCTTAGAATCTCGACTACTGGGACTTTAACCCTTGTGGTTATCAATATTTCATTGCACGATAGAATAAGGGAGGCTACCAAGAATATTTTTGTTTGGGCGCGGAGAAAATTATCCCCATAATTTTGGCCATCAATCATAGCGTTTTCTGTATTAGGTACGTCAAGTGTCTAAAAGTTGTTCCTACGGTTTAAAGTTGATGTCATTAATCTTCCTGAGTCTGGGAAAACCTGCCTCCAGGAAATTATGGAAAAATTTAGGGAATTTCTTTTAACAGAAGACAGAAGACGAGATAGAGACGGGAACATAAGCGAAGTATATTTCTTACCAGACATTGACGAATCAGAAGAAGGCGTACCTGCAAACAAAAATGAACAATTTTCAGGTGGGAAATTCTCCTCCTTGTTCTGTGAAATCTGAACCTGACAAAGCGAGCAGAAGCTAATTCATGGATTAGAAACCTGTTTTTCTTCTTCGGTAAAATGAAAACAATTAATTAAACAAACAAACAAACAAATACACACGCACGCACGCATGCACCCACTCACGTACACACGAACGTACACACACACACACACACAAAAGTTGAAACCCCTGGTTACTGTATATGATAAAGACCTTGACAGTGGTGACCTTCTAAATGATTGCAGTCGTCTCAAGCATTAAACGGTTAATGGCGAAAAATTTGGGACTCTCCACACACTGTAGAGCAAACTATACTAACCACCATTAAAAACGCACCGCTTTATTTATTTATTTTGAGCCGTATGTTGTTGTAGTTTTGCATATCTCGGCAGCTATATAGACCACAATGGTGACACCAGAAAAGAAGTTAGAATTCGAATTGCCAAAGCCGCATTGACCTTCAAGAATCTTGAGAACATATGGCATTCAAAAATTTATATTCACAAAATCCAAGTCAAGATTATTCAATTCAAATGTAATATCCACTCTCATTTATGCATGTGAAAGCTGGAAAACAACTAAAGAAACAGACAAGAATTTAGACTCTTTTCAAAAGAAATGCCTAAGAAAAATAGTCGGTATACAGTGGAATTAATTCAAGAACAATGCAGAGATAAGACAGATGAGCAAACAACAACCTGTCTCTTGGTTGATCAGAAAAAGAAGATGAACATATGTCGGTCATATGATGAGAAGAAACAATTAGAGAATCCCCAAACAAGCTATCAAATGGAACACAACAGGCTGAAGAAAGAGAGGTCGACCACGTGAAACTCTATTGTTAAGAGAAGCCAATCCAGTGGACATTACATCCCTTAATGAGATTGAAAAACTCGCTGAAGACAGGACATCTTGGCGAACTACCATGCGGGCCCTATGTGACGTTAAACGGCACGGGCAGGATGACTGATGACTGTCGTTGTACTAGTTTTAAAATACACAAGAGCACTGATTTCACATTTCTCATCCATTTACTGACATAAACATGCTGTTTCCTTAAACATGACACAATTCAGAAGAGCCTCATAAGCTATTGTCTACCCTTGATGATGTAAAAGCGAAATTCACACTCAGACTGTCCTGAAGTCACAGCCATCATTAACATCGTGCGTGACTCTGAAGCGTCATTGCCGGCTTGGCATCGACGTCTCATGCTGTAAACATGAATGTCCGGAAAAAAAAAAACTGGAAAAGGTGCGCAGATTATCAGTAGCCTTTGGCATTCTTGAGCTCGTGTTGTTGCACGAGATTGTCTAGCCCTGGGACAGTCAGGTGGTACCTGTGGCCCCAAGTCGCTGGTTCAGCCTCGCTGTAGTCGAATTGTCACAGTGAAAGTGTGTGTCAACGTTTCTGGTCGCCATTCCACTGCTGAACATACCAACAGCTTGCCGTCACTCTTGTGACAACAATCTGAACATGACAGAAACATATGACAGACTTCCTTTCGATGGAAGCTGATGAATGGCCTTTTATTTGCTCAAACTTGCCTAAAACGTGTGCCAAATTTCGAAGTCGTGCCATTTTTAATGAGGCCATAAGTGAAGAAAAAGTTGATTTCCACTTGCTGCAGGCCAAATTTAAAGTAAACATGACATCGCAGGGAAAATATCATGACATTAACTGCCACACTTACCTGCTTTCTGAGATAGAAAACCGCTCACGCACCTAAACATTTCACGCTTCACAATAGTTCGTGAAAGTGGTGCGGTTTTCTTTTTTAATGGTGGATAGTATAATTTCAGACAACTTGAAATCTGTATTGCTCAATGTTGAACTCACCCTCAAAGAACTGAAACTTAATAAAGATCATCCAGTTTAGCTGTCCCAGACATCAGCTTTTCGACTGGCTTTATTAATTCACGAGCATAGAAAACGATATGTTGGTCACTTGATGAGAAGAAATGATCAGAGAATCCCAAAACAAGCTATCAAGTGGAACACAACAGGCCGAAGAAAAAGGGGCAGACCGCGTGAAACTCTGAAGAGGACATTATTAAGAGAGGCCAAGTTAACAGGCATAAAATCCTTTGATGAGGTTGAAAGACTCGCCAAAGACAGGAAAAATTGGCGAACTACTTTGCGAGCCCTATGTGACGTTTAACGGCACGGGAAGGATATAAGATAAGATAAGATAGAAAACGACATTCAGAAGACCACTGACCCCCCCCCCCCCCCCCCCGGTTATCAAACAATTCTTAATGAGGAAATTTCACAAACATTTTTTGTTACTTAATAATAAATAACTCATTAATTCCTACTTGTACTTGGTTAGACTTCGAAACTTCGTAGACATTTAACTTTTCAAAGTGTAACCATGCCACAGTGTACTCTGTCGCTTTACGGTGTACAAAACTCGGATAACGTTAATACACGCTGTACCGTTTACCAAGTAAGTACCATTTACATGTTCAAACGTTTGTGTTTTTCAAGACTTATAATGTTCAACAGTTTCTGTTCCTAGCTTCACGTCATGTTTTTAAAGATTGTTTTGTTGAAAGTAGCATTAAATTTAAAGGTTTGTTTTACTGAATGTTCGCGCTCCTTTTTTCTAGATTCACGTTAATCGACGGGGGGGGGGGGGGGGGGGGGGGGGAAAGAAAGGGGGCCTCGTAAAGCAATGCTTGGGCCCAGGGCCCAGAATGTTGCCATGATGACACTGACACAAAACACTTTGTTACTAAAATGAGCGACACTACTTGAAAAGCACAGTAGTAGTGGTGGTAGTAGTAGTTAGTAGCGTCAGTGGTAGTAGTAGCAGCAGCAGCAGTAGTAGTAGTAGTAGTGCCAGTAGTAGTAGTAGTAGTAGTAGTAGTAGTAGTGCCAGTAGTAGTAGTAGTAGTAGTAGTAGTAGTAGTAGTAGTAGTAGTAGTAGTGCCAGTAGTAGTAGTAGTAGCAGTAGTAGTAGTAGTAGTGCCAGTAGTAGTAGTAGTAGTAGTAGTAGTAGTAGTGCCAGTAGTAGTAGTAGCAGTAGTAGTAGTAGTAGTGCCAGTAGTAGTAGTAGTAGTAGTAGCAGTAGTAGTTGTATTTGTAGTAGTAGTAGCAGTAGTAGTAGTAGTAGTAGTGCCAGTAGTAGTAGTAGTAGTAGCAGTAGTATTTGTAGTTGTAGTAGTAGTAGCAGTAGTAGTAGTAGTAGTGCCAGTAGTAGTAGTAGTAGTAGTAGTAGTAGTAGCAGTAATAGTAGTAGTAGCAGTAATAGTAGTAGTAGTAGTAATAGTAGTAGTAGCAGTAGTAGTTGTAGTTGTAGTTGTAGTAGTAGTAGCAGTAGTAGTAGTAGTGCCAGTAGTAGTAGTAGTAGTAGTAGCAGTAGTAGTAGTAGTGCCAGTAGTAGTAGTAGTAGTAGTAGTAGTAGTAGTTGTAGTAGTAGTAACAGTAATAGTAGTAGTAGTATTAGTAGTAGTAGTAGCAGTAGTAGTTGTAGTTGTAGTAGCAGTAGTAGTAGTAGTAGTAGTAGTAGTTGTAGTAGCAGTAGCAGTAATAGTAGTAGTAGTATTAGTAGTAGTAGTAGCAGTAGTAGTTGTAGTTGTAGTAGCAGTAGCAACAGTAGTAGTAGCAGTAGCAGTAGTAGTAGTAGTAGTGCCAGTAGTTGTAGTAGTAGCAGTAGTAGTAGTAGCAGTAGTAGTAGTAGTAGTGCCAGTCGTTGTAGTAGTAGCAGTAGTAGTAGTAGTAGTAGTAGTAGTAGTGCCAGTAGTTGTAGTAGTAGCAGTAGTAGTAGTAGCAGTAGTAGTAGTAGTAGTGCCAGTAGTTGTAGTAGTAGCAGTAGTAGTAGTAGTAGTAGTAGTAGTAGTAGTAGTAGTAGTAGTAGTAGTAGTGCCAGTAGTTGTAGTAGTAGCAGTAGTAGTAGTAGCAGTAGTAGTAGTAGTAGTGCCAGTAGTTGTAGTAGTAGCAGTAGTAGTAGTAGCAGTAGTAGTAGTAGTAGTAGTAGCAGTAGCAGTAGTAGTAGTAGCAGTAGTAGTAGTAGTGCCAGTAGTAGTAGTAGTAGTAGTAGTAGCAGTAGCAGTAGTAGTAGTAGCAGTAGTAGTAGTAGTAGTTGTAACAGCAGCAGCAATAGTAGTAGTAAAAATTGCTAGTAATAGAAATAATAACAGTCTCCTTCAGAAATGTGTGACTATGAAGAGAAACGCCGACTAATCTGTATTATCTAATCTCAAACATTCACTGACTGTGCTCTTCTGTGCATCTCCCTTTCCATTTCCCTCCACTCTTTTCCTCTTCTGTGCATCTCCTTTTCCATTTCCCTCCACTCTTTTCCTCTTCTGTGCATCTCCCTTTCCATTTCCCTCCACTCTTTTCCTCTTCTGTGCATCTCCCTTTC
>CM019713.1:70065518-70248018 GCA_009760885.1 Achatina immaculata | reverse complement strand
GCTATTAAAGTAATGTAAGTGTTGATTGTTGAATGTCTAGACCATGGCTATTAAAATAATGTAAGTGTTGATTGTTGAATGTCTAGACCATGGCTATTAAAGTAATGTAAGTGTTGATTGTTGAATGTCTAGACCATGGCTATTAAAGTAATGTAAGTGTTGATTGTTGAATGTCTAGACCATGGCTATTAAAGTAATGTAAGTGTTGATTGTTGAATGTCTAGACCATGACTATTAAAGTAATGTAAGTGTTGATTGTTGAATGTCTAGACCATGGCTATTAAAGTAATGTAAGTGTTGACTGTTGAATGTCTAGATCATGGCTATTAAAATAATGTAAGTGTTGATTGTTGAATGTCTAGACCATGGCTATAAAGTAATGTAAGTGTTGATTGTTGAATGTCTAGACCATGGCTATTAAAATAATGTAAGTGGTGGTTGTTGAATGTCTACACCGTGCTGTTGGTACGGCTCATTATTATGATGAACCTTGAATTAATGTAGTAGAGAAATATTATGTGTAATAAATGTACATTTTTCTGCATGTTTCATGTGAAGTGTGTTCACTTTTGTTATGGTGTTGTGTGATAAGTGTAAATAAACTGGCATGCAGATATAAAATAGCATAATTGTATGTTCTCTGTTCAAGTAAATGTTGTGTTGGCATTAGTGTCTGTTTTGATGAACATGCATTTAGTGTTGTAGGGTTGGTTGGACAGCTTTAAGAGTGTGGATAGCCCGGGGTAGGAATTCAGCGCGCACGCACGCACACACACACATACATACATAGATACATACACACATACATAACATACATTACATACATACACACATAATAACATACATTACACACATACCTACATACATACATATATATTATAGATCTAGTGGGGCAGAACCTGGGAAAGATCATAAAGAGAAATCAGGTCATGTTCGTACTGTTGTACTAAAGAACGGGGAGACTAATGTCATTTCCTGAAGAACTAAATTCTCCTTGTAGAGATACAAGTAAAGAATTAATGAATTAAATAAACACGACACAGTAATTGTCAGTTACAAAGTAAAGAATTACATTTGACATTGAGAAGATAAACATATGACATAACAAATTTTACATACTGGCAGTAGTGTAGATATAACGCTGTAATACTAGAGAGGAAAGCATTTCTAAGACTGCAGTAAAAGAGGAGAGAGTGGTTCAAAGATATAAGAACTATGGAAGGGAAAAGTAGTTTTCACATTTTTCTTCGGGAGATGATGACCCCAGTGTTTTCACATTTTTCTTTGGGAGATGATGACCCCAGTGTTTTCACATTTTTCTTTGGGAGATGATGACCCCAGTGTTTTCACATTTTTCTTTGGGAGATGATGACCCCAGTGTTTTCACATTTTTCTTTGGGAGATGATGACCCCAGTGTTTTCACATTTTTTCTATAGTGGAGGGGAAGATAATATCTAAAATAGTTGTTTTACCCATAAGAAAGATGAAGTATCTTATTTCATTATCACTGTAGGAGAGGACTGTGTTGGAAAGTAATATTTCTGATACCACACAAAAATAGAATACTATTTCAGGTATCATAAAAGGCAAGGAAAGTTGAGCACAAAACTTCACTTAGTGAGAGGCGTTGCTCACGGAGTACAAGACTTGAATACTGTTCCACGGTTTTGTCACGTTCCAAGACTTTTTGTCACACTGTCCAAGACTTTATTGTCACACTTTCCAAGACTTTTACTGTCCACTTTATTGTTACATTTTCCAAGACTTTATTGTCACTTTTCAAGATTTTAGTGTCACTTTCCACAACTTTATTGTCACACTTTCCAATACTTTTTTTTGTCACTTTCCACGACTTTATTGTCACACTTTCCAAGACTTTCGTGTCACTATATAAGATTTTATTGTCACACTCTCCAAGACTTTATTGTCATACTTTCCAAGACTTTAGTGTCACTATCCAAGACTTTTATTTTTGTTAACCACAATTGTCTTAGACTAGGATAGAAAATCTCAGATGACTTGGCAAAATGGCATGGGAGAAACACAACAGACAATACGAACGGTGGAAATTGTGGCGAGGTATGATCGCCGACGCCCGCAGACGTGGCACACGATGATGATGACAATTATACCCCCCTTTTTTTTTCTTTGCTTGATAAGCCATATCTCTCATCCCCCAACAGTTCATTGCTCACGCCAGCTGCCAGGAGCACTTGGCGAGCATGTGGTACTCGGGCGCCTCGTGGTTCCAGCATCAGAACTTCCCCATCAAGTTGATCATGGTGCCTTGTGGGATCGTCTTTATCCCGGTCACGGCTATTATCTACGTGTTCCTACCTTATTCCCGGGTAAGTTTTTTTTTTTAGTTCACGTTTCCCGGTAATGTTCTGATACGTGTCAGTCAGTCAGTCATTTGCATGTCCCGTGGGGAACTTTTGCCTCTCTAACAGCTCTCCTGTAGGCATCTCGGTTGTAAGCAAGATGCCCTGCTGCTGATGCACCCATTGATCCTGTTAGACATAACAGAAATGATGACTGCAGTAAAACTGGTTCTACCATGTAGACAGATGGAGGTGCATGGTTAAGTTTTACAAATGGACAGAAAGAGTGAGGAAAGTGAATTGAATGAATGAATGAATGAATGAATAATCTTTATTTTTAAAGGGTAAAGAATTGGGCACGCAGGCCCGTCTTATATTAGTGAGTAGAAACAGGAATGGCAGAAAGCAGTGTGAGCACGTATAAGTGAAGAACATACAGGATATCCATAAATTATTCATCTAATAACTGTCGTCCATTAAAAAAAAGGAAGAAAAAAAAACTGCAGCCAAATTTAATGGAGTTTCTTTGTGGTAACATCGAGATCAGAGTTCTTCTTTTCCCTTTGGGTTTGCCAACAACTCTATACCATCATGCACTGCGCCAAGTGAGAGATGATCTTAATGTGGAGTTCCCTGGTGGGTGGGTTGGCCGTGGTAGGCCCCCTTATCATAACCAAATACTTGGCATTTTTGTCTCCTTGTAAGTAGCACATATAAATGAAGAACATATAACAATTCAGTATTTCCGCCAGCACATATAAATGAAGAACATATAACAATTCAGTATTTCCGCCAGCACATATAAATGAAGAACATATAACAATTCAGTATTTCCGCCAGCACATATAAATGAAGAACATATAACAATTCAGTATTTCCGCTAGCACATATAAATGAAGAACATATAACAATTCAGTGTTTCCGCCAGCACATATAAATGAAGAACATGACATACAGGGATGACGACCCCCCCCCCCCCTTTCCAAACAAAAAGTTTTTTTTTCATGCGTTTTTCGTTTTTTTATCTGTTGTGCTGTTTTTGTATGTGATCCTTGTTGTTGTTGTATGTTCTTCATTTATATGTCCTCATCTTTACTTTCTGCAATTTTTATTTTCTACCCACGTTTCTCACTATTTCTGTCTTTTTGTAAAACTGAACCATACACCTCTGTCTACCTGCTGATATATGTTACAGTAACATACTGTGTGTTTTACAAACAGAGTTCTTAGTACAATGTTTCCTGTGTTTTATTAGTTTCTTACGTAATCTCCTTTTACCCTAATTGTTTCTTGATCGTGGAAAGATTTCTGTCCAGTCCTAGTTGTGTTCTATTGATCTATTACAGCTCATTTTATTTTGTTCTAGTAGTTTCTGAACATGGGGGTATAATGTTTTTTTTCTGTCGCGTGGAAGCTCTTTTCCATTAGAGTCATTGTCTTGAAAATCGTGTTCTAGTTGTGTTGAAACTGTGCCGTGTTATGTTCTATGGTCTATCGGTGTGTAAATCATGAAGTTGTTTTGTGTTCTGCCACATCCCTGTCTGTACTCTTCTAACTTCTCTTGATGTTCTGATGTTCTCTGTTCTAAATGTAACTTTTTGTGCCTGACTTGTAAACTTGTATCTCCCTCGGTCGGATCTCCAGCTGTGGCCGTCTTCTTGCTCAGTCCTGCCAGTCTTGCTATAGACATTAAACTACTCAGTCATTCAGTCATTCGCATGTCCCTTGTGGAACGTTGCCTTCCTAACAGCTGGCCTCTCGGTTGTAAGCAAGATGCCCTGCTGCTGATGCGTCCATTTGCAGATTATCAACGATGTCCTGCAGTCATCTTCGCCTTGGTCTTCCTCTCTTTCTTTTTCCCATTATGTACCCTTCCAAGACGGTCTTCTCTAAATTATCATGACGTTTAATGTGTCCAAAATATTTAAGTTTTCTCTCTTTAATCCTGGCTTTAAGCCAGCCTTCTTCAATATTAAGTTCTTGTAGTATGGATATATTTGTTCTTTTCTGTGTCCATGATATTTGAAGAACTCTTCTGTAGCATTTACATTCGAAGGCATTTATGTATTTCTCAGCTGTTTTGTTAAGTGTCCAGGTTTCCCACCCATATGTTGCTATGGGAAAGATGCATGCCCTTAAAAATCTTTCTTTTTTTGTTCTGTCTGTTCCTCTCCATAGATTCTTTAGTTGTTTTACTTTCTGAAGAGAGATAGATGTATGATTACTCAGCAGCGGTGTCTTAACCATCATCCAGTTCCCTAGGTTAAACTTCATGGGGGCCCCCGGGCCCTCCTCTGAAATATAGAGTTCTTACCCTAATATAAAGGAGGTGAAGTCGCTGCCTGATTAGGCAATCAGCGACCTATAGTTGATATGTTAGGGTCAGGGTTAGTGAACCATAGCTGACCAAGACCCAGTCCCACCTCTCCGTTGGTATCCCTCGTAACAGCCTAGCCTGGCTAACGGGTCAGTGATCACCATAATCCCCATGGTGATGGAGTCTGCTAAAGAAGCATTGCACACCCTCCCCTGCTTTTTAGCTGTACTCCAGGACTGAAAAAGTAGCTGCCATACCCCCCTCCCACACCGATACGATGCTGTAGCCCAACACCTCCACAGCATCGGCCGCAAAGAACACCAGCTCTCAATTACAGGGAGATAACACAAGACAAGACTTTAATATAAAATACATCAAACAATAATCTGTATTGGCAGACTTATCTCCCGTGACACCTAGGTCCCTGCCCTATTGGGTCTCTGATCATAAACCAGCCCAACTTAAGAGAGACCCCCTCAAGGGTTCTCAGCGTATGATCCAGCGGGATAAACGATCCTGTTTGCGTTGTATGTTCTTCATTTATATGTCCTCATCTTTACTTTCTGCAATTTTTATTTTCTACCCACGTTTCTCACTATTTCTGTCTTTTTGTAAAACTGAACCATACACCTCTGTCTACCTGCTGATATATGTTACAGTGACATACTGAGTGTTTTACAAACAGAGTTCTTAGTACAATGTTTCCTGTGTTTTATTAGTTTCTTACGTAATCTCCTTTTACCCTAATTGTTTCTTGGCCGTGGAAAGATGTTCTGTCCAGTCCTAGTTGTGTTCTATTGATCTATTGCAGCTCATTTTATTTTGTTCTAGTAGTTTCTAAATATGGGGGTATAATGTTTTTTTTCTGTCGCGTGGAAGCTCTTTTCCATTAGAGTCATTGTCTTGAAAATCGTGTTCTAGTTGTGTTGAAACTGTGCCGTGTTATGTTCTATGGTCTATCGGTGTGTAAATCATGAAGTTGTTTTGTGTTCTGCCACATCCCTGTCTGTACTCTTCTAACTTCTCTTGATGTTCTGATGTTCTCTGTTCTAAATGTAACTTTTTGTGCCTGACTTGTAAACTTGTATCTCCCTCGGTCGGATCTCCAGCTGTGGCCGTCTTCTTGCTCAGTCCTGCCAGTCTTGCTATAGACATTAAACTACTCAGTCATTCGCATGTCCCTTGTGGAACGTTGCCTTCCTAACAGCTGGCCTCTCGGTTGTAAGCAAGATGGCCTGCTGCTGATGCGTCCATTTGCAGATTATCAACGATGTCCTGCAGTCATCTTCGCCTTGGTCTTCCTCTCTTTCTTTTTCCCATTATGTACCCTTCCAAGACGGTCTTCTCTAAATTATCATGACGTTTAATGTGTCCAAAATATTTAAGTTTTCTCTCTTTAATCCTGGCTTTAAGCCAGCCTTCTTCAATATTAAGTTCTTGTAGTATGGATATATTTGTTCTTTTCTGTGTCCATGATATTTGAAGAACTCTTCTGTAGCATTTACATTCGAAGGCATTTATGTATTTCTCAGCTGTTTTGTTAAGTGTCCAGGTTTCCCACCCATATGTTGCTATAGGAAAGATGCATGCCCTTAAAAATCTTTCTTTTTTTTGTTCTGTCTGTTCCTCTCCATAGATTCTTTAGTTGTTTTACTTTCTGAAGAAAGATAGATGTATGATTACTCAGCAGCGGTGTCTTAACCATCATCCAGTTCCCTAGGTTAAACTTCATGGGGGCCCCCGGGCCCTCCTCTGAAATATAGAGTTCTTACCCTAATATAAAGGAGGTGAAGTCGCTGCCTGATTAGGCAATCAGCGACCTATAGTTGATATGTTAGGGTCAGGGTTAGCGAACCATAGCTGACCAAGACCCAGTCCCACCTCTCCGTTGGTATCCCTCGTAACAGCCTAGCCTGGCTAACGGGTCAGTGATCACCATAATCCCCATGGTGGTGGAGTCTGCTAAAGAAGCATTGCACACCCTCCCCTGCTTTTTAGCTGTACTCCAGGACTGAAAAAGTAGCTGCCATAACCCCCTCCCACACCGATACGATGCGGTAGCCCAACACCTCCACAGCATCGGCCGCAAAGAACACCAGCTCTCAATTACAGGGAGATAACACAAGACAAGACTTTAATATAAAATACATCAAACAATAATCTGTATTGGCAGACTTATCTCCCGTGACACCTAGGTCCCTGCCCTATTGGGTCTCTGATCATAAACCAGCCCAACTTAAGAGAGACCCCCTCAAGGGTTCTCAGCGTATGATCCAGCGGGATAAACGATCCTGTTTGCGTTGTACCGTGCCATACATTATTCTGGTTGTTCTCCTCTTCCTACGTTTACACAAGCTACTCCCTTCTTCCCTGCAGATTGGCAAAATCCTGAAATCGCCGTTCATGAAGTTCATGAACTACATTTGTTCATACACAGCGTTCCTCGTGCTTCTGTTTCTGGGGACCCAACTCTCGTCCTTCAAGTCGTCCCAGTTGTTCATGGGGACTGAAGGTATTGTCAACGGACTCATCGTGTTTTACGTACTGGGTAAGTTTTGATGTAATGTGTCTACGTAGTGGGTATGTTTTGATGTAATGTGTCTACGTACTGGGTAAGTTTTGATGTAATGTGTCTACGTACTGGGTAAGTTTTGATGTAATGTGTCTACGTACTGGGTAAGTTTTGATGTGACTGTGTCTACGTACTGAGTAAGTTTTGATGTAATGTGTCTACGTACTGAGTAAGTTTTGATGTAATGTGTCTACGTACTGGGTAAGTTTTGATGTGACTATGTCTACGAACTGGGTAAGTTTTGATGTAATGTGTCTACGTACTGAGTAAGTTTTGATGTGACTATGTCTACGTACTGGGTAAGTTTTGATGTGACTGTGTCTACGTACTGGGTAAGTTTTGATGTAATGTGTCTACGTACTGAGTAAGTTTTGATGTAATGTGTCTACGTACTGGGTAAGTTTTGATGTAATGTGTCTACGTACTGGGTAAGTTTTGATGTGACTATGTCTACGAACTAGGTAAGTTTTGATATGACTGTGTCTACGTACTGGGTAAGTTTTGATGTGACTGTGTCTACGTACTGGGTAAGTTTTGATGTAATGTGTCTACGTACTGGGTAAGTTTTGATGTAATGTGTCTACGTACTGGGTACGTTTTGATGTAATGTGTCTACGTACTGGGTAAGTTTTGATGTAATGTGTCTACGTACTGGGTAAGTTTTGATGTGACTATGTCTACGTACTGGGTAAGTTTTGATGTGACTATGTCTACGTACTGGGTAAGTTTTGATGTGACTATGTCTACGTACTGGGTAAGTTTTGATGTGACTGTGTCTACGTACTGGGTAAGTTTTGATATGACTATGTCTACGTACTGGGTACGTTTTGATGTGACTATGTCTACGTACTGGGTAAGTTTTGATATGACTATGTCTACGTACTGGGTAAGTTTTGATATGACTATGTCTACGTACTGGGTAAGTTTTGATGTGACTATGTCTAGTACTGGGTAAGTTTTGATGTGACTATGTCTATGTACTGGGTAAGTTTTGATGTAATGTGTCTACGTACTGGGTAAGTTTTGATATGACTATGTGTACGTACTGGGTAAGTTTTGATATGGCTATGTCTACGTACTGGGTAAGTTTTTATATGACTATGTCTACGTACTGGGTAAGTTTTGATGTAACTGTGTCTACGTACTGGGTACGTTTTGATGTGACTATGTCTACGTACCGGGTAAGTTTTGATGTAACTATGTCTATTTTTCTTATATCTATATGTCTTCCCTGTGTCTTGTTTGCATGTAACCTGTCTTATCTTTCATATATAGCTATGTGTAACTAAACTTCTCTATATTTGTCTGTCTTCTCAATCTATATGAAACTGTCTATATTCTCTTATATATCAGTCATATGCTACTATGTAACTATGTCTCTCTTCTCTATATCTGTCTATATATAACTATCTTTCCTATATCTGTCTATATATTACTATCGTTCCTATATATCTCTATATATTACTATCTTCTTTATATCTTATATCCTATATCTTATATCCTTCCCGTGCATAGGGCTCGCAAGGTAGTTCGCCAATTTTTCCTGTCTTCGGCGAGTCTTTCATCATCAAGGGATTTTATGCCTGTTAATTTGGCCTCTCTTAACAGTGTCCTCTTAGAGTTTCACGTGGTCGACCTCTTTGTCTTCAGCCTGTTGTGTTTCACTTGATACTTCTTTCTCGGGATTCCCTGACCGTTTCTTCTCATCACGTGACCGGTATATGTCCATTTCTTTTTCCTGATCACCCATGAAACAGGTTGTTGTTTGCTCATCTGCCTTATCTCTGCGTTGTTCTTGAATTCGTTCTACTTTATACCAAGTATTTTCCTGAGGCATTTGTTTTCAAAAGAGTCTAATTTCTTGTCTATTTCTTTAGTTCTTTTCCAGCTTTCTCTATATCTTTTTATATGTAACTATCTTCTCTATATCTGTCTATATGTAATTATGTTTCCTATATCTGTCTATATTACTATCGTTCCTATATATCTCTATATTACTATCTTCTTTATATCTTATATCCTATATCTTATATCCTTCCCGTGCATAGGGCTCGCAAGGTAGTTCGCCAATTTTTCCTGTCTTCGGCGAGTCTTTCATCATCAAGGGATTTTATGCCTGTTAATTTGGCCTCTCTTAACAATGTCCTCTTAGAGTTTCACGTGGTCGACCTCTTTGTCTTCAGCCTGTTGTGTTTCACTTGATACTTCTTTCTCGAGATTCCCTGACCGTTTCTTCTCATCACGTGACCGGTATATGTCCATTTCTTTTTCCTGATCACACATGAGACAGGTTGTTGTTTGATCATCTGTCTTATCTCTGCGTTGTTCTTGAATTCGTTCTACTTTATACGAAGTATTTTCCTTAGGCATTTGTTTTCAAAAGAGTCTAATTTCTTGTCTGTTTCTTTAGTTGTTTTCCAGGTTTCTCTATATCTTTTTATATGCAACTATCTTCTCTATATCTGTCTATACGTAATTATGTTTACCTCCCCTATGGCCATTTATCTTCACTATCTCTTCTGTGTTTCTTTCTTACATTTCATATCTTTCGTAAACACAAATTCTATCACTTCCATATACCATATATTACATAAATATGTGTAAAACTCTCATGAGACAGTATTCAAAGTCAGTAATGAACTATATACCCTTGCGATTCTTGTTGGTTTAAGACTGACCTCTGGTCAGCTCCAGGTGATCTGACTTTCATCGAATATGTAACTAACACATTGGCCTTGCAGAATCGTGTTGAGAATTTCAACCTGTATGGCGAGGCATATCATAGTAAGCTGCACACAAAGGTTGGCAGTGGTTGAAAGTAAAACTGGACAGGACTACTAATTCTTCTTCTTTTTGCCTTCCATGGTCCTAGTTTCAGATATATTGTCCGGATAAACTGTGCAGTCTTCTGGAGGTCATGTTTTGCGCCTCAGAGTTTGTTCACTCAGTCTAGGGGCACAATGTTAGAAATGTTAAAGTGTTACCATGGCTGCACGTCAGACAAGGCCGTAAGTGCTCCGAGCTCATCCTAGGAAAGAAAAAAAAACTCTCAGCATAGAGCACGTGCTCCGTAGCACCGACCAGAACCCCGACAAACTGGAGGTGATTGGCGGGATTCGGTTCACATCGAAAGTCCGAGTTTGACCCAGTGTGGTCAGAATTGGGTTCGGACTTTTTTTGTAGATGGGGGAAGGGGGCTAGAGCTGCGGGATGAGCTTTGGATGTCTGGGTGTCTTGATGTCTGGGTGTCTTGTATGGGTGTCTTGATGTCTGGGTGTCTTGTATGGGTGTCTTGATGTCTGGGTGTCTTGATGTCTGGGTGTCTTGATGTCTGGGTGTCTGAATGTCTGGGTGCCTTGATGTCCGGGTGTCTTGATGTCTGGGTGTCTGTTTCACATGTGCAAGTTGGAGGGGGATGTGAGACAGGCCGAGGCGATACAGGTGTGCTTGCATCAGTAGTGCACCTGAATTTCTAGCTTCTTTGTTGGATGCCTTCAGTATTCCGGTGCACGACCCTTAGGCTTGCTGATAGGGTGATAGTTGAGGTGTATCAACTAGCTCCTCTCTGCCTTTATCTGGCCTACGGTGGGCAGAGCCGCCATTTGTTGGGTGGACCATTTCGAGGCCTGTCTTTGAAGTAAGAGAAGACAGTTTTGTAGGATTATACCTCGAAAAAATCGTAGACAAAGCACTTTAGTGAGACGTGAGAGAAAGAAGAGTCACAAGATAATTACCTGGGATTGGAACCACGGACTCTGGTAGGACAAGCAGCCGTCTAACTTTGATCCAGGTGAGCGACACCTTTTCAAAATGTCTGAGACATGATCGATCTAATGTTTGCTGATGTTCACACCGTGTGCTTTGAGGGGCACAGCATATCTCCCACTGGGCTGGGAATCGTTTCCTTCTGGCAGGAAATGTTGATTTAGTCTTTATCTGGTTTGCTATCTGCAGGTTGTGTAGCCCAGCTTGGGCAGACTGTTGGATATATAACAATGTAAATCAACTGGTATGTGAGGTAGACTTGGGCAGATTGTTGGGTATAACAGTAGATCAATTGGTATGTAAAGTAGACTTAGTAAGATTGTTGAGTATAACAGGGTAGATCACCTGGTATGTGAAGTAGACTTGGACAGATTGTTGGATATAACAGGGTTCATCAACTGGTGTGTGAATTAGACTTGGACAAATTGTTGGATATAACAGGGTTCACCAACTGGTAGGTGAGGTGGGCTTGTGAAGATTGTTGGGGTCCTGAATTGTTAGGTGAAGTAGACTTGGGTAAGAAGCGCTAGAAGACCTTGTGAGTGTTGCAATCCCTTCACTACCATATTAGAACCCGAGACAGAACTTTAAAATCAGTTACATAAATACACGCCCACGTCCACCTTCACTTAGATGAGAAAGAAACATCACTCTATTACATGTCACAACACAAATCAATCACAAATCAATCACATCTTACACAATCAATCAGTTCGAAAATTATCATTTAGTTACGCCTTCTAGACCGCCATCTAAAGAGCCGTATCTGGCAGCTCATTAGCTAAATATAAATCACTTTTATTTTTCAGGAATGTTCTGGGCCGAATGTAAGCAGCTTTGGGAAGAAGGAGTTAAAGGTTACTTCTCTCAGATGTGGAACTACATGGACATCACGATGCTCGCGCTGTACACAGCAGGCTACTCCACAGAGGGCGTTATCTATACCAAGACACGAGCTTACTCCAGCCACTTTGTACACAGTCAGGGTTTGTTAACTCTTTCTTCACTCTTCTTTTTCCTACTCTCGGTTGTGAGCAAGATGGCCTGCTGCTGATGCATCTATTTGCAGATCATCAACGATGTCTTGCACCCATCTTCGCCTTGGTCTTCCTCTCTTTCTTTTTCCCATTATGTACCCTTCCAAGACGGTCTTCTCTAAGTTATCATGACATTTAACATGTCCAAAATATTTAAGTTTTTCTCTCTTTAATCCTCTTTACCAACCAGCCTTCTTCAATATTAAGTTCTTGTAGTATGGATATACTTTTTCCTACTAATAATCAAAAACGCTTAATATGCAGTAGATGTAAACCATGGAAAAAAACGACGGCAGAAGAAGTTTTAAAACATGATTTGTACTTTACTTTTCCCAGTTGAATGTTCTCCCGTGAACAATTTAAAAATGTTCTACATGACCAGAAGAGATAAGAAAACAAAATGTTACCAGGTTGATTATTATCTGCCTGCCTGGCTGTCCGTCCGTCCGTCCGTCTGTCTGACTGTGAACTTTAAGTGCTCAGAGCACATGGGGTTCCCGCAAAGATTTTCCACAAACGCCATGTCCTTTGCCTTTTTTTCCGCTCTTGCCCAGGTGAACCCTCTTTTGCCATAGGTAAGGTCCCTGATAAGCGTTTCTCTTTCCACCTGCGTTTTGTTTTCTTGTTTCCGTTTCTGTGGTAGACTGATGAGTTTTTTTTTTCTTGTTTCCGTTTCTGTGGTAGACTGATGAGTTTTTTTTTTCTTGTTTCCGTTTCTGTGGTAGACTGATGAGTTTTTTTTTTTCTTGTTTCCGTTTCTGTGGTAGACTGATGAGTTTTTTTTTTTCTTGTTTCCGTTTCTGTGGTAGACTGATGAGTTTTTTTTTTAACCGTCTAGGATTGCTGGCTCTATGCCAAACCCTCCTTAATCGCCTCTTACGATCATGAGTGGTAGGCTACAGTGGTCCTATTCTTTGCCTCCCAGGCATGTACTGGGTACCGCATGGGTTCGGTTGATTATTACTACCGAGAATCTCTGTTCATGTTTTAAACTTTTGCTCTTTACAACTAGTACTTCTCCCTGAGATTTTAAATTTTGGAGAATTTAGTTATATATCCCTTCCCTCCTCCTGTGTCAATTGTCCCCTCACCCCCCCCCCCCTCATAGCTTAAGAGAGGCATACATAAACATATATAGATATCAAGATAAAATAATTTAATTATATTGAAATAAAAACCAAATATTACAGGTACTGAATGAAGTCCAAAATGTTTGAAGAATCAATCGTCACTATTAACTGTTTTTGCTCCAAAGCAACGCTGGAAGACTTGGTAGATCTTGCACACATATGTAAATCAATGCTTAGAGTGATATTTACACAAAATGTAAATAAAAGTAAGATTAAGCACATTTCTAACACAACCCGTGGTTCAGATTACAGCCTAACTACCTTCCAGTTTTTTTACTAGCAGAAATGGCTAAAACCCTGAGCGTATATCAGGGCTGTCCTGCATGCAGTGAGGGCGAAGTCTGAATTATGAACCTTTGAAGACTCTAATTTACCAAAAGTTCTTATCAAAATTTATTCTAGCAGAGCATTTAAAATAGTTAGGGATTGAAAGAGTTAACATGTTTATGATTGAAAGAGTTAACATGTTTATGATTGAAAGAGTTAACATGTTTATGATTGAAAGAGTTAACATGTTATGATTGAAAGAATTAACATGTTTATGATTGAAAGAATTAACATGTTTATGATTGAAAGAATTAACATGTGTATGACTGAAAGAGTTAACACGTTTATGATTGAAAGAGTTAATATGTTTATGATTGAAAGAGTTAAACATGTTTATGATTGAAAGAGTTAACATGTTTATGACTGTAAGAGTTAAACATGTTTATGACAGCAAATAACGACAGGAAAAGAAACACTTGCACTTGCTTGCAAGAAAGATGATCACAAGTAAGAAATATAACGAAATATTTGTTTAGAAAATGAATCTTCATTATTTTCTTTTCCCCTCCCGCCTTCTCTAAGACAAAGGCCGCCATATTTGTTCTCGTTTCAGACGAGAGCATCCTGAACCCGCGGATCCTGTCCAAGGTCCTCTTTTCCGTGGCCAACGTCATGAGCTTTGCCCGCATTGCCTACATCCTCCCAGCCAGCGAGACCTTTGGCCAGCTTCAGATTTCTTACGGCAGGATGCTGCAGGTGACACCGTACACATTTGTTTACATTTTGTTGTCCAAGTGGCTGACTAATGCAGTGATGTGCCGTGTTCTAATAGTACAGGATGGGAACTGGCTGAACCTGTTGCCCATTGTTTTTCCCCTCAGTGGAAGCTGGGCTGACCATGGTGATAGTCCGGTAAAAAAGCTCCGCCCGAGTGTGATATCAAAGTAGGGGACCTTCTGATGGGCAGGGGAGTACACCATTCACTACACCACTGCAATACCTAATAAATTACCTAAATAATATTATGGTATATATTTCTTTCTCTCCGGTTATTTCTGACTCCCAACAGTGTGATCTACAATCACTGTTTAAGATGTATTTCTGACTCCAACAACACGATCTACTGTCATGATTTTACGATTTGTCATGTATGAAATATGTAAGCAAATATTATCTGTTTCTGTTGCTAGGATGTCGGCAAGTTTATCTTCATCTACTTCACTGTTATGATTGCATTTATCTGTGGCCTGACCAGCTTGTACAGCATCTCAAGGAACACGCATTTCTCTGGGTAAGTTTTACTCTACGTCCAGTCGCGGCAGCTCTTATTTATTAAACTCATCGGGGGGGGGGGGGGGGGGGGGGGTAAGACGCTCTCCGATGAGCCAATCAGCGACCCAGAGCTGATATGCCAGCGTCAGGATTACCTACTCATAGCTGACCAAGACCCTGTCCCACCTCTCTGTGGTACCCCCAGTAACAGGCCTAGCCTGGCTAACGGGGCAGGGATCGCCATAGTCCCCATGGTGGTGGAGTCTGCTAAAGAAGCATTTCACACAGCCCCTGCTTTTTAGCTGTACTCCCGGGACTGAAAAAGTAGCCGCCATAACCCGCTCCCACGCCGATATGATGCTGTGCCTCAACATCTCTACAGCATCGGCTGCCAAGAACACCAGCTCGCAGTTACATGGAGATAGTACAAGACAAGACTCATCGATTTCTCCCTGGCATTATTAGTGTACAAGTATGTAATGGTGATGTTTCCATATCTGTTATTGTTTCACGCAGTCATTAATATAAATCTTTTACCAGTGTCTTCTGTTATTCGTTAATTTTTCTTTAGTTATTAATTAATTTCTTTAGGATTAAAGATCAACGTAGGAAAGACAAAGTTAATGAAGCAAAATGTGAAGAACAGAAATGTACTCAGAGTAGATAGCAAGTTAGTGGAGGAGGTCAACGAATTTGTATACCTTGGCAGTAGAGTAGTAGAAAATGGAGACGGCACAGAGGACATCAACAGCAGACTTACTAGAGCAAACCAGGCTTTTGCAATGCTGCAGACTATATGGAAATCTAAAAAAAAAATAAGCACAAAGACGAAATTCAGGATATTTAAGAGTAATGTTCTAAGTGTACTACTCTATGGAAGTGAATGCTGTAAAATCACCAAAACCATAGAAAACAAGTTGAATTCTTTCCAGACTAAATGTTTACGAAGAATTAGAAAAATATTTTGGCCAAACACCATAAGAAATAACATCTTATTGGCAGAAATGAAGATGAAGCCACTGACAACAATTATTGAGGAAAGACGCTGGCGATGGTTGGGACATGTGCTCGGAATGACTGATAACTCACTACCAAAAATAGCACTAAGATGGACACCACAGGGGAACAGAAGTAAGGGTAGACCAAAGAGACATGGAGAATAACAACAGAGAGGATGTTGAGCAATAGAGGGCTCACCTGGGCAAGAGCAGAAAAAAAGACAAAGGACAGGCGTTTGTGGAAAACCCTTGCGGAAGTCCCATGTGCCCTGGGCACTTAAGGTTCAGAGAGAGGGAGAGAGAGGGGGATTTTATTAACATGAAACTGACGTGTTATACTTGGCGGTTTTTCAGAAAGATGCTATGTGTTCTGCATAACACTGAAACCAGTGCTAACAGTTAAGGAGGGGGGAGAGAGAGAGAGAGAGAGAAACATTACAAATCTCTATTCAAAACAGAAGAAAATACAGGTTAGAGAATTGATAGCAAAATATACAAAGAAAAGACACGAGGCGTAGGGTAAAAATACGTGAATGGATGGCCGTAGGTGAAAATTTCAAAGCCAGAGCAAGGAAATTAGGACTTGAAAGTTAGTAGGGATTGATAATAATGGTGCCACTGGCTATGAGTTTACTCCCTTATTTTGTCCCATTATGAAAAGGAAGGACCCTGTCTTATGGAAAAGACAGAGTGGTGACACTCAAGCCATCCACAGCTGAGATTTTGGTTCTGTCAGTTACGAGAGAAGCCTTCCTGTAGTTGCTACTTGTGAAAGAAAGATTTTTCCAGAATACTTATTACTTTCTAGCGATTTTCGATCCTATTTTAACATGAGCTAATACTCACATCTATTTAGCGATTTTCGTTCCTATTTTAACGCGAGCTAATACTACTTTCTAGCGATTTTCATTCCTATTTAAAGACGAGCTAATACTTACAACTTTCTAGCGATTTTCATTCTTATTTTAAGCTAATAATTACAACATTTTAACAATTTTCATTCCTATTTTAAGACGAGCTAATACCTACAACTTTCTAGCGTTTTTTTTAATTTTAAAACGAGATAAATTTATGCTGATACTTAAATTCTGTAACCATTCGTCAAAAGTAAACGTTGATGTTTTGTGAAAACAAACATTGAACTGCATGTACTGATGCAGCTGTTTTAAATAGACATTGCTGTCGATTTTTTGTAGGTGAAAAGAAATGACTTTCAAAGAATTTAAAAAAAAACTTTACAGTTTTTACTGTCTCTTTACTGTCTTTTGTTGCCCTTGACATTTACAGTCACATCAGTATCTCTATGGCGTTCCATAGCTGTGCTCATGGCTTTGTACAGCTGTGCTGATCACTCTCTACAGTTGTACTGATGGTTTTCTACAGCTGTGCTCATAGCTTTCTGCAGCTGTGCTGATGACTTTCTCCGGCTGTGCTGATGACTCTCTACAGCTGTATTGATGACTCTGCAGCTGTGCTGATAACTCTCTACAGCTGTACTAATTACTTCCTACAGCTGTACTGATGACTTTCTCCAGCTGTGCTGAATGCTCTCTACAGTTGTATTGATGGCTTTCTACAGCTGTGCTGATAACTCTCTACATCTGTACTGATGGCTCTCTGCAGCTGTACTGATGACTCTCTACAGCTATACTGATGGCTTTCTACAGCTGTGTCCGCAGTGCAATGATGATGACCCAAACCACAAACCATCTGCATAAAGGTAGTTTCCAGAATCAGCTTCACTACTGTCTTCTATTACTAACCTGTAATGAAATCTCCTTTTTTCCTATTTGTAAAAAAAAAAAAATTGTACCGAGTTCTCTGTGGTTGTAGTTATGAATATCAGATAAATAATATCTTCACTTTTCTCGTTCTTGCAAAACATTCACATGACCTGTATTTACTGCAGACTTCTGGAGACCACTGGCACTCTCTTCTGGGCAGCCTTTGGTATGGGCGACTCAAAAGCCCCGGAAATACTCAGCGATGATAAGGAAGAAAACACCGTCACAGGCCAGATAAGGAAAGAAAACGGGCAGATTATGGACAGAGATCATCTGGCTGTCATCGAGAGCGTTGGCTACATTCTCTACGGCGTGTACATCCTTGGAGCAGTGGTCGTGCTCATAAACATGTTGATTGCGATGATGAGCAATACCTTTGAGGATATACAGGTATGTTCCCATTTTACGGGAAGATGTGACGTTATCCTCTGTTTTTAAGGACTAATGCGGGTCCCGTATGACATCTCTCTCTTCCTTCCTCCCTCTCTCTCTCTCTCTCACGAACACACGCACATACACAAAATAACAAAATGCTCTGAGAATATTTTTCTGCAACTTTTTAATAATAACTTACTTGGAAATTACAGCATTCCAAAAGCCTCATGATGGTAAGAAACAAAATCCTCAAGTCTTGTGGCAACAAGAAGCAGAATCCTCAGGTCAAGTCTCCTGGCAACAAGAAACAGAATCCTCAATTTAAGTCCCAAATGCATCAAGAAACACATTCATTTAATCGTCTATTTGGGGTCAATTCAATTCAAGTGCCGTGCCGCGTGGCGTAGGCGATCATTTCTCTCCACAATTCCCTGTCTTTAGACTTGATTATGAGATCCGCCGGTGACTTTCTTCCTAGCCACACTGACAGCCCATCCAGTAACTTTTCTCTCTGTCTTCCTCTGTCTCTTCTTCCTTCAATTTTTCCATTTGCCACAGTGTATTCTAATTTTCCTCTTCTCAGGAAATGTCCTACAAATCTCGCTTGTCTGTCTCTGATCTTTGCTATTTGCCTTTCAACTCCAGCCTCTCTTAAGAGTTCTTCGTTGGTTTTCTTAGCTTCCATGTACCTTCAACTTCCTTCTTATGAACCACATTTCCATGGCCTCCATTTCTCGCTGTACTCTCTTATTCATGGACCATGCTTCACATCCATAAAACAAAATTGACTCGATGTAACATTTAAGTACACGGAAACTTGTTTCCATTGATATGGATCTGTTGCACAAGATGTTTCTCATTTTCTGGAATGCCGGCTTGGCCTGAGCACGTCTGCTTTCTATTTCGTTGTGACATTTCCCATCAGTTGTTATAATCGCTCCTAAGTACTTGAATCTATCAACTTGTTTCAGTTCTGTGCCATCGGTGGTAATGCTACATTTTGGTGGTATTCTTTGAGATAACCATCACTTCAGTCTTCTTTTTGTTCAGGCTGAGACCTTTATTTTTACTTTCACGAACACACGCACATACACAAAATAACAAAATGCTCTGAGAATATTTTTCTGCAACTTTTTAATAATAACTTACTTGGAAATTACAGCATTCCAAAAGCCTCATGATGGTAAGAAACAAAATCCTCAAGTCTTGTGGCAACAAGAAGCAGAATCCTCAGGTCAAGTCTCCTGGCAACAAGAAACAGAATCCTCAATTTAAGTCCCAAATGCATCAAGAAACACATTCATTTAATCGTCTATTTGGGGGTCAATTCAATTCAAGTGCCGTGCCGCGTGGCGCAGGCGATCATTTCTCTCCACAATTCCCTGTCTTTAGACTTGATTATGAGATCCGCCGGTGACTTTCTTCCTAGCCACACTGACAGCCCATCCAGTAACTTTTCTCTCTGTCTTCCTCTGTCTCTTCTTCCTTCAATTTTTCCATTTGCCACAGTGTATTCTAATTTTCCTCTTCTCAGGAAATGTCCTACAAATCTCGCTTGTCTGTCTCTGATCTTTGCTATAATTTGCCTTTCAACTCCAGCCTCTCTTAAGAGTTCTTCGTTGGTTTTCTTAGCTTCCATGTACCTTCAACTTCCTTCTTATGAACCACATTTCCATGGCCTCCATTTCTCGCTGTACTCTCTTATTCATGGACCATGCTTCACATCCATAAAACAAAATTGACTCGATGTAACATTTAAGTACACGGAAACTTGTTTCCATTGATATGGATCTGTTGCACAAGATGTTTCTCATTTTCTGGAATGCCGGCTTGGCCTGAGCACGTCTGCTTTCTATTTCGTTGTGACATTTCCCATCAGTTGTTATAATCGCTCCTAAGTACTTGAATCTATCAACTTGTTTCAGTTCTGTGCCATCGGTGGTAATGCTACATTTTGGTGGTATTCTTTGAGATGACCATCACTTCAACCTTCTTTTTGTTCAGGCTGAGACCTTTATTTTTACTTTCACGAACCACGATGTCCAGAAGAGCCTGTAGCTCCCCTTCACTTTTAGCAATCAGGACTGTATTGTCTGCATATCTTACGTTGTTAAGGTTGTACCCGCCAGTTGATATTCCTGGCATGTTCTCTATATTTCTCATTATGTTTTCACTGTACAACGAGAAGTCAGAAGATAAAACACATCCTTGTCTTACCCCCAGTTGTACGTCTTAGAATGCTCCTATTTGGTTCTCAATCTTCATTGCTGCTAATTGCTGCCAGTATATGTTTTTGATAAGTTTCAGATCTTTCCCATCTATGTTGATGTCTTCCAGCATTCTTATAATTTTTGTGTGCCTCACTTTATCAAATGGTTTACAGTAGCCTATGAAGCATAAGTATGGATCCGTCTTTACTTCTACTGATCTCTCCATCAATGTTCTTATTATGTATATGGCGTTACTTGTACTTATTCCTTCGATGGAGCCGCACTGTTCTTCGGCGATTTCTGGTTTTATTTTGCTCCTGGCTCTTCTCATAACAAGAGAGTCTATTTGGGCTCACTGGTTACAGAATCACGCAATTCACCGAACTGGCTGAGAGCTAACCAGAAACAGACTTCTCGTTTTCCCAACTCTTTCTCCCTGGTCTCCCTGTTTTCCCAACTCTTTCTCCCCGCTCTCCTTGTTTTCCCAACTCTTTCCCACTGCTATCCTTGCTTTCCCAACTCTTTCACCCTGCTCTCCTTGTTTTCTCAATTCTTTCTCCCTAGTCTCCTTGTTTTGTGAACTGTTTCTTCCTTGCTTTCCTTGTTTTTTCAATTCTATCCGCCTGCTGTCCTTGTTTTTTCCAACTCTTTCTCCCTGTTCTTCTTGTTTGTCGCAACACTTTCTCCCTGATCTTTGTTTTCCCAGCTCTTTCTTACCTGCTATCCTTGTTTTCCCAACTCTTTCCTCCCTTTTCTCCTTTTTTTCCCCAACTCTTTCCCCCTGGTCTCCTTGTTTTCCCAACTCTTCCCCCTGCTCCCTTGTTTTCCCAACTCGTTCCCCCCTGCTCCCTTGTTTTCCCAACTCTTCCCCCCCCCCGCTCTCCTTGTTTTCCCAACTCTTTCCCCCCTGTTCTCCTTGTTTTCCCAACTCTTTCCTCCCTTTTCTCCTTTTTTTCCCAACTCTTTCCCCGCTTCTCTCCTTGTTTTCCCAACTCTTCCCCCCACCCCGCTCTTCTTGTTTTCCAAACTCCCCCATTCTTTGGCCTTGTACGCCTCTCAAACTTTTGGCGCCATCTCCGTGTGTCCTCTCGCAGTTATTGGTCACATTACCGACACCCAGTAACCGTATTCTCGAAGCCTCTACACACAGCTTCAGCTGTAGCATGCCAGAGCAGTGTCCAGACTCCAGGACATAATCTGTAGACCCGCAGAAATTTCAGATACGAAAACTGACCTTGGGAAGGAAGAATTGAAATTGATACAAGACATAACAATGTCTTTCTTATCATTAAAATAACAGCGACAAGAATTGGACTTTTCGTGATTAAAGTGACAACGACAAGAATTTGGTTTCTCATGATGAAAGTGACAGTCACAAGAGCTTAACTATTTAAGATTAAAGTGACAGCGACAAGAGTTGGATTTCTCATGATGAAAGTGACAGCCACTTGGGCTTGTACTTGTACGAACTCCCTGTAACTGCCAGCTGTTGTTCTTTTACAGCCGATGCTGTAGAGATGTTGAGGCACAGCATCGTATCGGCGTGGGAGCAGGTTGTGGCGGCTACTTTTTCAGTCCCGGAGTACAGCTAGAAAGCAGGGGGTGTGCAATACTTCTGTAGCAGACTCCACCACCATGGGGACTATATGGCGATCCCTGCCCCTGCCTGTTACTGGGGGCACCACAGAGAGGTGGGACAGGGCCTTGATCAGCTATGGTTCGCTAACCCTGACGCTGGCATATCAGCTATGGTTCGCTAACCCTGACGCTGGCATATCAGCTATGGTTCGCTAACCCTGACGCTGGCATATCAGCTATGGTTCGCTAACCCTGACGCTGGCATATCAGCTATGGTTCGCTAACCCTGACGCTGGCATATCAGCTATGGGTCGCTAACCCTGATGCTAGCATATCAGCTATGGTTCGCTAACCCTGACGCTGGCATATCAGCTATTGTTCGCTAACCCTGATGCTAGCATATCAGCTATGGTTCGCTAACCCTGACGCTGGCATATCAGCTATGTGTCGCTAACCTGATGCTAGCATATCAGCTATGGTTCGCTAACCCTGACGCTGGCATATCAGCTACGGGTCACTAATCCTCACGCTGGCATATCAGCTATGGGTCGCTAACCCTGATGCTAGCATATCAGCTATGGGTCGCTGATTTTATGGGGCGTCTTCATCCCTAGTGACAGTCACAAGAGCGTAACTATTTAAGATTAAAGTGACAGCGACAAGAGTTGTTTTTTTATGATGAAAGTGCAACGACAAGAACTGGGCTTCTTAAAGTGACAGTTATGGTACCTTCTTCAAGGTACCATGGACAGCCAAGAAAACCAATGAAGAAGTCTTAAGAGAGGCTGGAGTTAAAAAGCAAATTATAGCAAAGATCAGAGGCAGACAAGCAAGATTTATAGGACATTTCTTGAGAAGAGGAAAATTAAACACATTGTGGCAACCGGAAAAATTGAAGGAAAAAGAGACAGAGGAAGACAGAGAGAGAAGTTATTGGATGGGCTAGGAAGAAAGTCACCGGCGGATCTCATAATCAAGTCTAAAGACAGGGAATTGTGGAGAGAAATGATCGCCTACGCCACGCGGCATGGCACTTGAGTGAATGAAAGTACCTGAATGAATGAAAGTAACAGCAACAAGAGTTGTACTTCTTATGATGAAAGTAACAGCGACAAGAAGTGAACCGGGCATAGCTTGATTAGATGTATGATGACAACCTACTGAACAAAGAATTTAGTAGATCACATTGTAAATAAGAGTAGATATAGAATTATTTTGTGGATCTCTAATTTACGCAAAGTGTGCCATTACCAGAAACATGAATTGGATGGTGGGTTTCTATTTCAGAAAAGTGAAGATTGTGAGTGGAAGTTTGCTAGAGCAAAACTGTGGATTTCGTTTGTTGAGCAAGGAACGACTTTGCCTATTCCATTCAACGTTATCCCAACTCCAAAATCAGTCCTTAAGCTTGTGAGATGGTTGAAAGATTGGATGTTTTGCGGGGAGGTAAGTTCGTGTTGCAGTTTGTTAAATAGTTGAATGTCTTTTCATGATGTAGTGGAGATTCTGTGAGAGCGTTTCCAAGCAATTATTATGGCTAAAGAGTTTTATACTTTGTGTGTAGGTGGCTGAGCCTGTAATTTTCCACTTATTTGAAAAAAATAACGTTTGGAAACATGAGCAATGTTGTGTGACTGTATAGCTTATTCAGTTAATTCACATGGTAACTGTGTACTTGATTATTTTGTGTACGGACAGTTTCCGAGTTACAAGCGAGTTTCCTTCCTAAGTCGAATTTGTGCGATAAGTCAAAATAAATTAGAGAATGTAGTATTCTGTATACTTTCTATGCATTAAAAAAAAAAAACAGTAAATAAACCAACGAACCGGCGTAGACGCACAATGATTTGATGAGCGCAACAAAGTAGTGCCCGTTTGTTATTATGAATCATTGTACAAAGTTAGGTTTCTCCGAATTTTTAATATAATAGTCTTTACGAGGGTCGTTCGTATCTACGGACTGTACGTAAATCGGACGTTGGCAACTCGGGGACTACATGTATTGCTAGATTTCGGTCACATCTCATAGACTGTGTGTAGCATGCAGGCAAGTGCATGAACCGACTTTGTAGTATGAATATGTCAGACTGTCATGATGATGTTGCAGATATGAAGATGTCTGGTGACTGAACACTGTGTCTTTGATTTTTGCTGTTTTAAGTGATAATTTGATGGATACCCTGTTATTATAAAGCATTTTTTATCTCAAAGGGAAAACAAAACACAGAATGGCCAGGCAAGACACAGTACGATCAGAAGTACAAGGTATGTTCTAATTGTTGTCACCAGACCAAGATGGCCACATGTATTCTTTGATGAATCAAATAAGGACAGTAACAAACAAAAAAAAAAAACTTCAGATTTTCAATTCAATTAAAGTTTTTTTTTTCCAACTGTTTGAGGTGTGGTGGGGGAGGGGTAGGGGAGCAGTGCGTTCTGAATACGAGTGCAAGAAACATACAGGCTCGCTCACGATATGTTCTGTGAAATAGGAAGTTATGTGGTTTGGACGTTGTGCGAAAACAGTATTTTATACTTATCAAATCTATGTGCAATAATGTAGGGCACCTGTAGTCGCTAGATAGCCAAGGTATAGTACTGTATTTCAGTTTATTTATATATATATATAACAATGTAATTTATACTTTTAAGTTGGTTAATCCAATACTTTATATATATATATATATATATGTTGATCCTCGAAAGTGCTGTGCCGCGCGGCGTAGACGATCATTTCTCTCCACACTGACAGCCCACCGAATGTCTTCCTCTGTCTCTTCTTCCTTCAATTTTTTCCAGTTGCCACAATGTGTTCAAAATTTTTCTCTTCTCAGAAAATGTCCTACAAATCTTGCTTGTCTGCCTCTGATCTTTGTTGTAATTTGCCTTTTAACTCCAGCCTCTCTTAAGACTTCTTCGTTGGTTTTCTTAGCTGTCCATGGTACCTTCAACATCGCTCTTATGAGCCACATTTCCATGACCTCCATTTCTCGCTGTAATCCCTTATTCATGGACCATATTTCACATCCATAAAACAAAATTGGTTCGGTGTAACATTTAAGTACTCGGAATCTTGTTTCCATTGATACAGATCTGTTGCACAAGATGTTTCTCATTTTCTGGAATGCTGACTTGGCCTGAGCACGTCTGCCTTTTTATTTCGTTGTGACATTTCCCATCAGCTGTTATAATCGTTCCAAAGTACTTGAATCTGTCAACTCGCTACATTTTGGCAGTATTTTTTTCTTTGAGATGACCATCACTTCAGTCTTCTTTTTATTCAGGCTGAGACCTTTACTTTTACTTTCACGAACCACGACGTCCAGAACAGCCTGTAGCTCCCCTTCACTTTTAGCAATGAGAACTGTGTCGTCTGCATAACTTGTTAAGTTGTACCCGCCAACTGATATTCCTGGCATGTTCTCTATATTTCTCATTATGTTTTCTCTGTACAAGGAGAAGAGGTCAGGAGATAAAATACATCCTTGCCTCACTCCCAATTTTATGTTGTTGTTGATGTATATTATGTGTGTGTATATATATATGGCCAGACTGTGTTCGATTGCCTGTTGTGCCAGGTGGTACGAGTGCCTCCAAATTATCTGAGTTCATCATTTTCTTCTTCAAGCTCATTGAGGTTTTGATACTGACCTAATTAATTTCTTCCCCCCTCGTTGTACCAGAAATTTACTCCAATCTTCTCCCTGTCTTGATGGTGTTGTTAATCTCTACCATTGATCGTTCTCCTGTTTAAACAGTTTCTGCACAAGCGGGAACATTTTCCTTTCGTGGCAGTGTCCAGCGCTGACAGATGCTGAGGTTCGGCCTCTTCGTGCCGCACGGTCCTTGATAGTCAGGTTCCTTTGATTTTCTAGGATCCCCTTGTTCCCTTGAGTTTGACATGATTGTCAGGTTCCCTAACTTCCTGCCTATTACATTTATGTAAACAATTTTTCTTCTTTTGTTTTGGCCTAATTTTCGTCGTTCACTTGTAAGAAATCATATTTGTTGCCCTGATTGTATATTGTTCGATAACTACTTTGGTGTGTTGACTGTGAGCAGTGTTGTCATCTTCTACAAGTTTCTCTTCTTCATTAATAACACTCACAGTATTTGTACTGACTCAGTGTTGTTGTTGTTGTTTGTTGATGCTGTTGGTTGTTGCTGCTGCTGTTATTGTTGATGATGATGTTTGTTGTTGATGATGATGTAGATGCTGTTTATTATTGATGCTGGTGCTGTTGATGATGCTGCTTTTGTTGCTGCTGATGCTGTTAGTTGTTGCTGATGTTGTTGTTGATGCTGTTGGTTGTTTCTTCTGCTGCTGTTTGTTGTTGATGCTGTCGGTTTTTGGTGCTGCTGTTGTTGTTGATACTGTTGGTTGTTGTTGATGCTGTTGGTTGTTGTTGCTGATGCTGTATGTTGTTAATGCTGATGTTGTTGATACTGGTTATTGTTTCTGCTGTTGTTTGTTGTTAATGCTGCTGTTATTGTTGATGCTGTTGGTTGTTGATGCTGCTGTTGCTACTCCTGCTGTTGGTTTTTGATGCTGCTGTTGTTGATCCTCTGTTGTTGATGCTGCTGTTGGTTATTACTGCTGCTATTCTTGATGCTGTTTGTTGTTGCTGCTGTTGTTGTTTGTTGTTATGTATTGACTTTTGGTGACTCCCTTCCCGCAGGCTATCTTGCACAGAGTAGTCCTGCGCTACATTCACAAGATGAAATTTGAGAAGAAAGGAGAGTCCTTGAAAGATGGTAACTTAACTCTGTCCTCTGTCCCCCCTGCGCTCATTCTGTCGTTTCCGCCACGTTTCTTATCTTCTCTGTTCTTTAACTAGATGTGTTGCTGTAATCTCGTCGCAGTTCCTCTTTTCTCTATTCTTTAACTATGTGTGTTGCTATAATCCTGTCACATGCTCTTTTTTCTGCTCGTTAACTATGTGTGTTGTTATAATCCTGTCATGCATCTTCTTTTATCTGTTCTTTAACTATACTGTTAAAAAAAAGAAGAAACGCAACAAATACGATGTTCCGATTTAAACTTAAGTTTCCTTATCAGACAAGGTCAGATTGCCTGAAACGTTCACTTGGACATCAGCTTCACTTGCTGCCTGAATTGTGCTCAGCAGATAATTCATGAGCACAGAAAAGGGACATTAGTCAAAACAGTATTTTTGACAGTAACTCATGCCAGGTTCACGAGAATCCCGTGGAACTTACTGAAGACAAAACTCACAGACCATGTTATTGAATGCCTATAAAAGATTGACGGTCCTAAAATCAATTCATTTGAAAATTCAGTGCGCAAGTATGGCTCATCTCACTACAGAACAACGACTCATCATCATTGGACGTTTACAGACTGGACAGTGACAAAGTGTAGTGGCCAGACAATTTAATGTGGTTAGAAGCACCATTAGTCGCCTTTGGAGACGATTTCAAGAAACTGGCTCAGTTGCAGACCATCCCCGCAGTGGAAGACCCATAGTCACAACTCCTGCCGAAGACCGCTTCATACGGCTGCGTCACCTCAGGAATCGACTTGCATCTCAACAGTCCAGTCAGTGACAGCAGCTCGTCGAATTTCAGATCAAACGATCAGGAACCGGCTGCACGACGCTGGTCTTTGGGCTAAGAAGATCCTACAGAGGTCCTGTTCTTATGGACCGGCATCACCAAAACCAACTGCAGTGGACGAATCAGCATCGTCAATGGACCGCTGTGAATGATTGGAGAAGGGTTTGGTTTAGTGATGAATCATTCTTTCTGCTCCAGCGACACGATAGACGGAGAAGGTTACCGCAGAGTCCATGAGCGCTATGCCCAGAACTGCGTGGATGAGGCTCCTCCACATGGTGATGAAGGTGTACTGGTGTGGGGGACGATCAACTTCATGGGAAGAAGTGACCTGATGCAAATTGAAGGACGCCTGAAGGCTCAACGATACATCGCTGAAATTCTTCATCCTCGCGTTCTTCCACTTCTGGCTGCAACAGGGTCGATTTTTCAGCAGGCTAACGCTTGACCTCATGTGGCACAGCTCACCACCAAGTTCCTCGCTGACAGCAATGTCCAGACCATTCCGTGGCCATCCATGTCATTAGACACGAACCCAATAAAACACTTATGGGATGAACTCAACAGACAAGTCCGCCAGCGAGACGTGGCGCCAACCAATCTCCGGCGGTTGTCTCTTGCACTGCGGGAAGAGTGGGCAGCCATCCCACAATAACAGATCCAACGGCTAATCGAATCCATGTCAAGGAGATGTCGTTCTCTGATACAGGCCAGAGGAGGCCATACACTTTACTGAAACGGAGGCCTCAGTCGCAAAGAATAAAAGTCCAAACCAAATTTAATGAACATCATTTAATTGTTAAAGTCTTAACGTTTCTTCATGCCAAGATTGGAACATTAATTCTGTAAAATAAAATTTTGATACAAGTTTGAAATTTGGTATCTATTACGACTACAGTAATGTTGCGTTTCTTTTTTTTTTTTAACAGTGCTGTTATAATCCTGTCGCATATCTCCTTTCCTGTATTCTTTAACTATGTGTGTTGCTATAATTCTATGGCAGATGTAAGTTCTATGCGAGGACCTGACACGGAGTTCAGAACCAACTTATAAATATTTGTGTAGACGCTGTCAGATTTGGTAATCAGCGAACAGAAGCTTACGTCAGGGTTGGTGAACCGAAGAAGGAGGAGGAGGAGGAGATGACGAAAGAGGATAGTGAGATGGAGGTTGAGAAGAAAGAAAAGAGGTGGGGACGGTGTTCGATGAGAACAAACGTCAGAGGAATGAATGAAAACGTGACCAGTTTAGAGAAAAGAAGTGAATGTAACTAAACATACTTCTTCTTCTTCTTCTGCTTCTTCTTCTGCATTCGAGGTTGTTGGTAGCATTAGATCCTGACCCTTTTCGACATTGCAAAGCCTGCAGTCCTCTCCAGATCCTGATAAGAGCCCCAAAGCTAGTGTCCTCTGGGCATGTTCTTCAAGAGTGCCCAAACCATGCGGACCTGGGGCGTGAGACTAAACGTAGTGAAATTTGGTATGTAACAGCAGTAACAAAACTGTAACAAAAGCTGCACGTATTGTTACAAATAAGAGATATTAATGGGGGGAGGGGGAATACTGGAATAAAGAAAAGTTTTTGATGAGCTACACCAACAAAACTGTGAACTTGAGTGTATCTTAGTAACAGAACAACAGTAAAATGCAGATGCAACAGTTCTGGCACTGTTGTTACAGCGACAGCTCCATTTAACATTTGTAGTACTGCTGTAACATCTCCAGCACTGGGGTAAGTATTGTAGCATAGTTGCAACAATTGTAGCAGCTGTAATACTACTGCTGCAACTGCAGCACAGCTGCAGTAGTTGTAGTGCTGTTGTAACAGTTGTAGCATTGTTGTAATGTTTCACCACTGCTGTAACAGTTATAGTACTGTTGTAACGGTGTTGCAGCACTGTTGTAAACAGTTGTAGCACTGTTGTAATGTTGTTACAGCACTGTTGTAACAGTTGTAGCACTGTTGTAACAGTGCTTTATTTTCTGTCTCAGAAATCTTGGACACTCGCGAAGAGCTCGTATTTCAGCTTCACTCCATGTACGGACGATTAGCCGCTCGACTAGAACTAATGGAGAAAGATTTGTTCGCACTCTCTGAATCCGGATATTTGTCTCAGGTAAGCTTTTATAACAGACAAGTTAAATCCCGCCACATACGGCGGAGGAATACATTAAAATATGATCTGAACTTTGGAAAAAAAGCTGGTCACTTTCTAGAGAGATAGTCTAGTATATTTCATCGCTAGTATATTTCATCGCTACCTTTAACTTTATGCAAACAGGAAACTCCCTACTGTAGAGAGCAGAGCAACAATACAACTCCTTCAGATCATCAGAGGAAACCCTACCCCCTCACCCAGACAAGTGTTTCGGTCCTGCTAATTTCCTGACACTCAAAGGGGATGGGCCCACCCACCCTTCTGGGTCATGAATCTTAGAGGTCATGATTATTATTATTATTATTATTATGTTATTTCCTGCCCATGAATTGAACCCACGATCTACCAGATGACACTGCACTTCGAAGTTCATCTTAGCCATTTAGCCATGGAGGATCGGTATTAGCCGTGACAGATGAAATCTCTTCCCTCTACTTTATAATAGTTTTCAGAAATTTAAAGTTTATACTTAATGTTTATACTGGTTCAAATAAATCTTTGTTATTGTTATTGTTTATTTTTTGTTATATAAATGCATCCACTGTCTCCGTTTCTCTCACTCAGTGATTGCTATCAATAACCGCCAGTAAGAGCTGACATCTTACATCCTTCCCGTGCCGTTAAACGCCACATAGGGCTCGCATGGTTGTTTGTCAAGATTTCCTGTTCTATTCATCAATATGCCCACTGAACTGGCTTCTCTTAACAATGTCCTCCTTAGAATTTCATGTGGTCGACCTCTTTTTCTTTAGCCTGTTATGCTCCACTTGATAGCTTGTTTTGTTATTCTCTGGTTATTTCTTCTCATCACATTGCCTACATATGTCCATCTTCTTTTTCTGATCACCCATGAGACAGGTTATTGTTTGCTCATCTGTCTCATCCCTGCGTTGTTCTTGAATTCCTTTCACTTTATACCAAGTATTTTCCTGAAGCATTTGTTTTCAAAAGAGTCTCTAATTTCTTGTCTATTTCTTTAGTTACTTTCTAGCTTTCGCATGCATAAATGAGGGTGGATATCACATTTGAATTGAATAATCTTAACTTGGTTTTTGTGCTTATAACTTTTGAATTCCATATGTTCTTGAGATTTTTGAAGGACAGTGCTCTTGCAATTCTAATTCTAACTTCCTTCCTTGTGTCACCATCCTGGTCTATGTAGCTGCCTAGGTATGCAAATTTGTTTACTTCATCAACAACTATTCCTTCTAAGTATATTTTTCCTTTCATTATTTTTGTTTTGTCTTTGTTAATTTCAAGACCTATTTTGCTAGCCAAGGAAGATTATCACTAAATTACCATTGATCTTGAACGAGATCGTCTATTATTTCCATGCTGCAGTTCTCTCTACGCTGTCTGCCACAAACTAATTATGCACAATTTCCGGACAGTTATTTCTGAACTCAACCCTCTTTACAAACTTCCTAATTCTCATGAACTAGAGTTTTAATAATAATATCACCAGTCTAGGCTTAGCAGTGCTGGTCAAAGAGACTGACGGACAAATCCAAATCCTTTAGATTTTTCACTGAACTCACTTTCTATGTAATATTAGGTAGATGCGGTAGATAAGTTTTGTGTGAGATCAAAACGACACGGAAAGGGCTTTGTTTATCAGACTGATGACCGTAGTACAGTGATCAGTCCGCCTTGCTGGTTCCCGTAATGCAGACTGCCACTATGGCACTCCCTGCGCCAACTCAAGTCTAGCTCCAGTGTTTTCGTGGAGCTTCCAGTGAGGAGGAGGAGGAGGAGGAGGAGAAGAAGACGTTACACGCTGATAATGTCACATATCATGTCCTGTATGTTACACACTTGTCAAAGACCCAGGTAGACATCAGGCACACAGCTGAACACCTGACACAGCATGCTACCAATGCCATCGATCTAGTAATATAAAGTGAATGTAATGGCGGCTCAAGATGATGATGCTGAAGTTCAATAATGGACTAAATACACTGAGTTATAAATACACTGAGTTATAAATACACTGAGTTATAAATACACTGAGTTATAAATACACTGAGTTATATACTGACAATGTATTTGGTGGTCAGTCGCAGACATCATGCTCTAGAGGCATGTTCCTCTACACACAACTGGAAGCCACAAAGAACCACCAAAACACAACTAGTGGAGACATATGTCTCTCTTTCACTCCCAGTAGAACACATATCGACTACAAGAACAGTAATACATCCCCGCAAGAGCTGACGAAAACCTAGACTAACTTGAAAAAAAAAAAAGCACATCTTCCATACTTTCTCAACTAACTCTCAGCCCTTCACTCAAACCCCGGCGGGGAACGATTGCACGTCCGAAACTGAGCTCTGAAACCCAGGGACAATCACCCGGATAGCCCGAGCATGTAATCAAACCAGGGGCGTTAACTTTACTTGAGTTTTTAATGGCAGAGTTGCATACCCTCACACGCCTATTCTGTTACACCCGGCAATGTTACAAAATCTCTAATGTCTGTGTGGAGTTAATTCATAAACAAAAGTATTATTACCAATACTATTTGAACAAGCAGGAAAAAATCTGCAGTATAAGCTTTTTTTCTTCAAATATCTAAATAGGAATCTTCCTGTAAATAGAAAGTTATTAAAATATGTTTATAATAAGTTTACAAATTTCTTTAGAGTAGCGATATGGACACAAAAATAACAAATATATCCGTACTACAAGAACTTAATATTGAAGAAGGCTGGCTAGTAAACAGGATTATATAGATAAAACTTAAATATTTTGGACACATTAAACATCACGAGAATTTAGAGAAGACCGTCTTGGAAGGGTACATAATGGGAAAAAGAAAGAGAGGAAGACCAAGGCGAAGATGGCTGCAAGACGTCGTGGATGATCTGCAAATGGATGCACCAGCAACAAAGCATCCTCCTCACAACCGAGAGGCCTACAGGAGAACTGTTAGGGAGGCAAAGTTCCGCAAGGGACATCCAAATGACTGACTGACATGACACCCACCTATGTCCGGACGCTTCTTTGATGTTAACATTTGAAGCCACGAAAACATCTAGTGCCAGGGAGAGCTTGGATCTAAAATTTTGCTGGCTAGTAACATAATTACTAGGATCCACCTCTGGTAGTAACACTGATAACGAAAATAACTGACAAAATTCTCATACAAATATTTTTTAATAGGCAGAGGCTGTTGGACCATCCCACACCAGCCTCTTTTACTCACGATCTGTCCCCACCCACCCACGTGACGGAACCAGGGCTACCACCAGCCGCTTCCCCGCCGACCAACCACGAGAGTCCTACCTCCAGAGGCGGAGATCTTGTTACAACCATGGGCCCAGAGCTGAAGTGAGCAGTCCATGTTTGCAGTTTTTGTATTGTACATCTTAGCCCAAAGAGAGTTTTGGGGGGGGGGGGGGGGTCCAGCCAATGCATTTCTCCGGGGGCCTTGTAAGGCTTCCTGTTTTACAGGACCCGGGGCCGGGGGGGGGGCTGTAGTGCGTAGGAAAAAAGCGGAATGGCTGATCAAAAGGGATGGGGGGTTGAGGGGGGGAGGGTTGCGGCATCTTACACAAATTCCTATCAGAGGCACCTGTGTGAAGACGATGGCTGGTCTAGATGTCCTCTGGTAGATTTATTGGTCCATATGTCCCCTGGTAGATTTACTGGTCCATATGTCCCCTGGTAGATTTACTGGTCCATATGTCCCCTGGTAGATTTACTGGTCCATATGTCCCCTGGTAGATTTACTGGTCCATATGTCCTCTGGTAGATTTACTGGTCCATATGTCCTCTGGTAGATTTACTGGTCCATATGTCCTCTGGTAGATTTATTGGTGCAGAACAATTCGGTCGGACTTCTTCATGTATTAAGGTAGTCTTTCATTCACTGTTCGAGTAATATTTGTATCACTAAAAAAAAGAATGTTGAATTGTACTTGTAACTCAGTAATATTGAGACTAAGGACAGCCGGTTCAAACCGTTGCCATAGTTACTGACCTGTATCTCGGGTATATTTCCTGTTGTCTATATTAATAAATAGTCTGTTCACTATTACTGCCACATCCTTGCTTCGAGTCCAGCATAGTTTCTCATTAACTCTTTCGCCCCTGGATTAATGTCTATGCTCTGCCAGAATAGATTGTGATGATAAAACTCGATACAAAGAAACTGGAAGGAAGTTACTCTATAATTTAAAACTATGGGCTGTGTTAGAAACGTGCTAGTTTTCATTTTATATAGTCTTCCTAAATATATTTAGGAAGACTATCGTTCATACCAGATGTATCAACCCTGCTAGTGTTGTTTTGAGTGAAAGAGTTAAGTTCTCCTGTATTTCATAACCAGTATGTATGACCTTCTTACACATGTTTTTTAGATGGTTAGAAACACTAAAGCAAATATAATATCTCATCTTTGACTAGAAGGTAAACGTGCAATATTAATGTTTTAATTTCCAAGCAATTTTTTTCAAAAGGTTCAATAAAGAACCTATGGGGTTACTGATCTTTTGTGAGTATCCTGTTAAATAATTTCTTTTAAAATTGGTCTAGATAGCTTTTTTTAAAAACACAAATAGTTTTCAGAGTATAAAAATATACTATAAAACTAAATATGTAAATATACATAAAGCTGCTGCAGTAAAGCTGTGGCAACAAGATGTTTAACAAATCTTTACAGCTGTCTGATCGTCAGCTAGTAAAGGTGTTCCTACTTTTGATTTGAGTAGTTTTTGCAGTGTTAAGTCTGCTTTGAACTACGCCATTTAAGGCATTTCTTCCACAGGGATTGGGTCCAGCTTCTAGAGGGCTCGCGGTTATCTAGTTTGACGTGCATCTACTGCCCAGTTCATGCCAGGGTCGAAAGCAATGAGAAACCGGACAAGCTGGCGGGCACTGCATCAGTTCAGGGTACCCTAAGAATGGACAAGGAAAAGATTGCAAAATTCACCTTCGACAGGCTGTGTATGGCGGATAACATCGGGCTCAATAACAAGAATTACACCAGGAGGATGATCGAATTGGGGGGGGGGGGGGGGGGGGAGAGGACGTTTAACAGAAGGAAGTGACTTAGTGGGTGTTACCCACAACCAGTGTGTGACTGGCTCCATCAGTAGGAGCACGCTTCTGTGGGGGCTGGAACAGAAGGCGGAGCACATATGAGAATGCCCGGATGGGTGAGAACGCCAGTCTCTATTTACAGATTTACAAGGTTATCCACAATGAGAGGATGGAGAGAAACTGTTGATTGAAACAGAAGAACTTTGAAAAAAAAAGGACGAGGAACTGTTGATCGAAGCAGAACTTCTTTGAAAAAAAAAAAGGAATATCTTGTAACATGTACATGGAAGATTACACTTGTTTTAAGGGGACATCATCTTATGGTTAGAAACTATTGAAAGGGAGACCACTGATTCCCACTCTTGTCGCGTAACATGTGCTTTCATTATTTCAGAAAGTGGACGGCGCTGGGGTTTCGTCCATTTTGAAAACGGGCAGGGACAGCTCTCTGACTGGTTCATCTGTCAGTACAGCGGAGGACAAGCTCAGGAGAGAATCTGACACCCGCCAGTCACCAGGGCACACTGCCACGACAGTAGCAGCCAGCACTGGCAGCAGAGACTGTAATGGCAGTGGTAGGTTTGTGGTGTGTGTTCATCTTTTGTGGAAGCCAGTGTTCATGCTTTGCTTTGCTGTTCTGTAAGGAAAGCACAGCGGACAATGTTCTGGTAGTGCTGTCCACTGTTGTCTCTGACTATGTCCTATTCCATTTGTGTATCATCAATGACATCGATTGATTGAACTTTATTTTAAAAGGGTTAAGAATTGGACACGCAGGCCCATCTGACATTCTGCCTTTTATCATACATCTTTCACTCTATTCCAGACATTCTACAAATATGCTGTTTCATGTAACAAACATAATTAACGTTGAAGCTGATAGACATAAAATAAAATATAACATTTACCTTTCGCTCTTATCCATTCACTCAGTACAGAAGTAACTATATACATATATAAATGGCTATCTACTAAACAAAAATTTCGGGACTATTCAGAATAAACAATTACCTGTATTCGGTGTCTGTAAGAGCAGTCTAAGATAACTTTTATGATTCATGGAGGCATGTAGTCGACATCAAATAGATACTGGGGAAGTTTGTAGTTGTAGGAATATTGACATTGACTGCATGTGCTGTTTCATTTGTGTATCATCAATGACATTGACAGTATGCGCTACACAGTTTGTAAATCTCCCTTGACATTGATTGTATTCCAACATCTGATAGTTCTGAAGAAGATGTACAGCTATTTATAATGACCTAGAGTCAGCCTTGAAACACACAAAGTCACATGAGGTTACTATAGTCATGGGTGATTTTAATGCCAAAGTTGATAAAGGAAGAACTTAAGACATCGTTGGTGACTATGGACTGGGGGAGAGGAATGACAGAGGTAGTAAATTAACTGAATTGGCAAAAATACTTAGCATGGTTGTAGGAAACACCTGGTTTAAACAACATCCCCGAAGACTGGCAACGTGGTGCAGCCCAGATAAACAGACTTTTAACCAGATAAACTACGTATTAATCAACAAACGATTCCAGAATGCATTACTGACAACAAAAACCGTGCCAGGAGCCGACTGCAATAGTGACCATGACCCACTCTGTGGAAAAATTAGAATAAAGCTAAAGAAAGCAAGCAGAAAAGTGAGAAACATCAAACTGAATACAGAACTCTTTAAAAATGACCAAGAACTGCGAGAATAATACAGAGTTATTATAACAAATAGATACAATGCAATAGTGAAGATAAACAGTATAGATTAAAAATTGGCAATGTTAAGAAATTCTATCAACTAAACTGTTAGGGAGATAATATCACTGAAAAAAGAAGCCCCTAAAAATAAATCGATGACAGACGACATCTTAGGACTGATGGACAAGAGGAGGAGGAGTAAAAATAACCAAGAAAAATATAGCAAGATAAATAAAGAAATAAGACGCAAATGCAGAGAAGCAAAGGAAGTGTGGCTAAATGAACAGTGCAGACAGATAGAGGACTCTCATAATAAAGACAGCAAAAACATGCACAAACGAATTAGTGAACTCACAGGCAGGAAAACAAAATATACCACAGGACGCCTGAAACCAAAAGAAGGTAAAATGTTAATGGGAAAAGAAGACATTGTGGACAGAGTACATCGGTGAGCTATATGAAGGAGAAAGACCAGAATTAACACCAGATACAGAAAACTGTGATGTACCACCAATACTTGATGAAATCACAGAAAATCACATGAAGAAAGGAAAAGCAACTGGGCCTGATAATATAACAATAGAAGAAATAGAGGCGCTAGAGGAAATAGGAATAAATAACCAAGTTACTGAATGACATTTACAACAGTAGTTATATGCCCAGTGACCTGCTTAAATCTACGTTGATAGCACTACCAATGTAGGTGCAAAGGAATGTGATAACCACCGGACTATCAGCCTCTCATGTCACATAACAAAGCTACTTCTGAGAATCATTATGAGAAGAACAAGGAAAAAGATAAAAATGGAAATAGCAGATGAAAAGTTTGGATTTGTTGAAGGAAAGGGAACACACAATGCCATTTATGCTTTGCGAACACTGATAGGAAGAGCTTTAGAAGTACAGAAACATCTTTACTTATGCTCCATTGATTACACCAAGGCATTTGACAAGGTGAAACATAATGAAATTATTAAAATGCTTGAAGACATCAATATAGACAGCAAAGCCCTGTGGATTGTAAAACATCTATACTGGCAGCAAGAAGCAGCAGTTCGAGTTGAAAATAGAACTGGAAAATATCAACCTATAAAACAAGGGGTGCAATAAGAGTGTGTACTATCTCCAGACCTTTTTTCTCTGTACAGCGAGAATATTCTAAGAACGATCATCACAGAATCAAGTATAAAAATTGGAGGATAATATTAACAATCTTTGGTATGCAGACAACGCAGTACTGATAGCTGAGAACCAACAAGACCTGCAAAATCTCTTGGATAAAGTTACCAAAGAAATTGAACAGAAAGCCTTACTTTGAACATCAAAAAGACAGAGACTATGGTTATATCTAAGAAACAGAATCCACCAACATGCAGTATAAAATCAAAAATGGAACTATTCTAAAACAGGTACAGAAATTCAAATACCTTGGAGCAGTAATAACTTCAGATGGGAAATGCAGAACAGAAATTAGGAACAGAATAGGCCAAGCAAAGGCTGCATTTCAGAGAATGAGAAACATATTATCCAACACATCCTTATCAATGAATGTTAAAAAACGAGTTCTAAAATGCTATATTGAACCTATCTTGTTATATGGAAGTGAATCATGGACAATAGGCAGGTCTGCACAAAAATCATTGGAAGCAGCAGAAATGTGGTTTATTAGAAGAATGTTGCAAATCCCCTGGACAGCAAAAATAACTAATGAAGAATGTATGAGAAGAGCTGGAGAGACAAAAAATCTTGTCACAAAAATAAAGAGAGAGACAATGTACTTTCATAGGACATGCAATGAGAAGAGGGGGCATTGAAAATATTATAACAACAGGAAAAATAGAAGGAAGAAGATCAAGAGGAAGACCAAGAGAAATGATACCAGACAGTCTGACAGGATGGTGTGAGAGGAGATCACCAACTGAGCTGATGGCCTGCATGAGGGATCGTGTACTCTGGTGAAGCATAATAGCCAATGCCAGTCAGAATGGCACATGATGATATTCCATTTGTGTATCATCAGTGACACTGACAGTATGTGCTATCTAGTTTGTATATTTCCCTTGACACTGAATGTATGTGCAATTCAGTGTGTATATCTCCCTTGACACTGACTGTATGTGTTGTTCAGTTTGTATATTTCTCTTTACACTGACTGTATGTACTATTCAGATTGTATATTTCCCTTTACACTGACTGTATGTACTATTCATATTGTATATTTCCCTAGACACTGACTGCTTGTACTATTAAGATTGTATATTTCCCTTGACACTGACTGTATGTACTATTCAGATTGTATATTTCCCTTTACACTGATGGCTTGTACTATTCAGATTGTGTATTTCCCTTTACATTGACTGTATGTACTATTCAGAGTGTATATTTCCCTTTACATTGACTGTATGTACTATTCAGAGTGTATATTTCCCTTTACACTGACTGTATGTACTATTCATATTGTATATTTCCCTTTACACTGACTGTATGTACTTTTCATATTGTATATTTCCCTTTACACTGACTATATGTACTATTCAGATTGTATATTTCCCTTGACAATGACCATATGTACTATTCAGATTGTATATTTCCCTTGACACTGACTATATGTACTATTCAGATCATATATTTCCCTTTACACTGACTGTACTATTGTATATTTCCCTTGACAATGACTGTATGTGCTATTTGTATTGTCTCACTTATGCCACAGATCACTGAATTTGAGCTTTTATCATTTCACAGATTCCTTCACGCTTTGACAGCTGCATTCCATAACAGCTAGTATAAGCCTTCTTGTTCTATAATTCATTATTTCCATCACTATCAGGAGCCAAATCAACAGGGGTTAGTGCCACCTTTCACCAGGCATCTTAATACTTGACGATTCCCATCAACTCATCTGATAACTTTCTGCCCTGGCCTTGCCTGGGACCGTCCACGATCTTTACCTTCAGCCCCTTCCTGGTCTTTTCTTACTTAACTTTTACTTGTTGTAATGCTTTCATGTCCTGGTTTTCTAAAACTTATGTCCTTTTTTTTTTCTCTTAAAGTTATGCTAATCATTTCATTTGTCTTAATCTTTAATATCTTCATCCTTAGCAGGAGGGGATGTAACTCCAGCAGATAATGAAAGGAAAATATCTGGGGCCAGCATAACTTTCATTTCTCTTCCTGATTCCGAAAGGCAGGCCAGGAGCTGGACTGAGTGCTGTACACAGAGACCAGGTCTGGAACAAGGGTGAGGTCAATTACATCAGGTAGATGTAAGTCAGTTCTGGTAGCAGTTGCCTCCTGTGTTACAAAACTGGCTTGTAGGTCTCTATTCTTCTTCTTCTTCGACCTATCTGAAATCTGCAAAATTATGTTGACAGAATCCTCAAGATGATAAATGATAATGTATGCCTTTAGGCTTTCATATGCACTGGCGAGTTGAAAAAAAAGAAGATTGCGATTCGTTTTAAGGCGTTATTCGCCTCGTGCCGATGGTTTAGAACCTAACTTGCTGTTAATACAGGTGAGGTATGAGTGTTTTCATGGCGCAGAATACTCCTCGTATGTCATTAAAGGCAACAAACATAATTGTAAGTAGTGGTAAACAAAATGTAATACTTGGATCTATGTATGATCATCTACAGATCTGTTATAATTGCATGGTACTATGTGTGGTACCTGGGATCTGCAAAGAATAGGACCACTGTACCCTACCACGCATGATCGTAAAAGGCGACTAAGGAGGGTTCGGCATAGGGCCAGCAACCCTATCTGGTAAAAAAACTATCAGACTGCTACAGAAACGGAAGCAAGGGAAAAAACAAATGCACCATAAGAAATATCTTATTGGCAGAAATGCAGATGAAGCCACTGACAACAATTATTGAGGAAAGACGCTGGCGATGGTTGGGACTTGTGTTCCGAATGACTGATAACTCACTACCAAAAATAGCACTAATGGACACCACAGGGGAACAGAAGTAAGGGTAGACCAAAAGAGACATGGAGAAGAACAACAGAAAGGATGTTGAGCAATAGAGGGCAAAAAAAAAGGCGAAGGACAGGCATTTGTGGAAAACCCTTGCGGAAGCCCCATGTGCCCTGGGCACTTAAGGTTCAGAGAGAGAGAGATGTATGATCATCTAGAGATCTATTATAATTGCATGGATCATCATGTATGATCATCTACAAATCTGTTATAATTCCATGGATCCGTGCATGGTCATCTACAGATCTGTTATAAATTCTAGCTTTGTGTTTACAGCATCAGCCAGAACTCAGGGGGAGACAAGGCCAATATGACAAGGGTCAGCTGGCTTAACACGGATGAGACTATCAGAGATGGTTTGACAGGGGATACATCCAATAGGAGTTCCCGAAGAGGTCAGACTGTCATCAAAGAATCATCTCTGGAGGAGCAAGCCAATTCGCAGGGGGAAAGGAAGCCATCGCCAGACTCTCGAGCTCAGGCGGGATGTGGGGCTTGGACACCACGTGACCTTTCAGACGGTGATCTCTACAGCAGGTGAAATCATGTTCGCTAAAGTGCACAGCCAGAGATCAAATCATGTGTTATTTATAATGTAAAGGATATGTGTGCAAGTGTGTGATGTTTTGTATAGTCAACATTGAAAATAATGTATGTGGTGTTTGTACAGCAAGCAATCAAATATTCCTCTTTAGAGATTGATCTTCTGTAAAGCAATCAAATATTTCTCTGTAGAGATTGATCTTCTATAAGGCAAACAGTCAAATATTCCTCTGTAGAGATTGATCTTCTGCTTATACACTCCCTGCAGGATACATCAAGCTTACACTGATGTTCCAGCATCTGCTACTTTTAGCGGCGAAATCATTCATCCTCTTATCACTGATGATGCTCAGCAAATGTCTGCTTCTGGACTTCATTCTGAATCTTCAGTAGACACGCTATTGAGAGAGTCAAGGAGATTACACGGAAGTTACAACTTCAGAACATTATCGCCCGATTTAGAGCATCACAGACTCGACTGCTCCTATGATTCCGTGTATGCTGTGAACAAAAACAACGACAGTGCCATAGACAACGAATCTGACAGCATGGAGCAGTATATTCCCCACCTCTCAACAGTCTCACAAAAACATCACCAAAGGCCCATTATACCAAATACTAGCATGGACATTTCCAGACGTTCAGTTCAGAATTTTGAATCATTTCTGTATACATCTCAGTTAGATGGACAGTCGCGCACAAGTCCGCCATCCCTGAACTCCACCAGCCCAGAGAACATTCCCACCAAACCCGAGAGGAAAATTGGTCAGGTCAATCATGTATATTTACCAGAATCTGCAGCGTGCGATCTATTAAGGCAGGGTAACAAACAGAATATTCAACATGAAGAAGAAATCTTCTATACAAGAGAATCCTGTAATCAGTACCTCCGCTCCAAGCTTGATGATCACGGCATTGATCATGTGACTAGAAACTCTAAAGTAGACTTCAATGATGTTGTGAACCAACCTAAAACAGAATTTGCTAACATTAACAATAAACACTCAGAAATGCAACCGCAGACACTTTCAGCAACAAGGATGGTTAGTTCTGTTAACAACAGTACTCAGATACTTCCGGCAGAAGATGCCATATATTCTCAGTGCGCATGCACAGCCAACTTGAGTGCAGGTTTTGGCCAGAAAATGCCATCACCCAACAGAGGAATCCCCTGCTCCAGTTTCATGAGAGAGAAATACAAGCAGAACTCAGACCTTTGCTTTCACGCAAACCCTTCGTCAGAGTTACAGGCCCTTATAGACCCAACCGCATCTAAAACGCAGCTCCTAGGCTGTAGCTCACACAGACACTCTCCTCTGCGGAAGCGTGAATCCCTTCCAGTGATCACCATGGTCAGCAAACACCATCGCATTCTTCACACAGGACACGATTATCGCCCTCGCTACTCCATCCCAACTGTCCCCGTAAGCGATCGCCTCTCTCCGTCTGCATTGACTTCTGGTCGCGGTCAGAGATTTCGCTGTCCCAGTGACTTTGAACAGACAACAGCACCTGAAGATGTCATGACTCAAATGTCAAACATAAGTTCTGCCTGTATGGTTATCCCACCAATGGCCACAAATCTGGTTCCGTTCCCTGTGCCCACACAGTCCAAGGATACCTTCTCGAGCAAACAACAGTTTCAGCCATATTCTTGCAGCACCAAACAGACGCAAGCCACCAACGGCAACAAAGAACCACTCAAGCAGAAGACACCACGATCCAAGAAGAACAGCATTGTGACCTTTGTTCGAGGTCGGAGGTCAAGCAAAATGAGTAAGCCAGAAATTAAACACAATCGAAGTCTTTCTCTGAGTAGATACAGCTCAGAGTCCAGGAGCGAGAGGCTGAAGAAGCTGCAGCAACAGACAAGTAAAGAGGTGTGAGGTTGAGGCTCTCTTTTAGCAGAGAGAGGTAAGGAGGTGTGAGACTGAGGACTCTCTTTTAGCAGAGAGAGGTAAGGTGGTGTGAGGCTGAGGACTCTCTTTTTAGCAGAGAGGTAAGGTGATGTGAGGCTGAGGACTCTCTTTTAGCAGAGAGGTAAGGTGGTGTGAGGCTGAGGACTCTTTTTAGCAGAGAGGTAAGGAGGTGTGAGGCTGAGGACTCTCTTTTAGCAGAGAGGTAAGGAGGTGTGAGGCTGAGGACTCTCTTTTAGCAGAGAGGTAAGGAGGTGTGAGGCTGAGGACTCTCTTTTAGCAGAGAGGTAAGGTGGTGTGAGGCTGAGGACTCTCTTTTAGCAGAGAGGTAAGGAGGTGTGAGGCTGAGGACTCTCTTTTAGCAGAGAGAGGTAAGGTGGTGTGAGGCTGAGTACTCTCTTTTTAGCAGAGATGTAAGGTGGTGTGAGGCTGAGTACTCTCTTTTTAGCAGAGATGTAAGGTGGTGTGAGGCTGAGTACTCTCTTTTTTAGCAGAGAGGTAAGGTGGTATGAGGCTGAGGACTCTCTTTTATGTAAGATTATACAAGAATGACAAGCAATGAACTAGACAATACATGAATTAACAGGCAATGAATAGACTATACAAGAATAACAAGCAATGGACTAGACTATACAACAATAACAAGCAATGGACTAGACTATACAACAATAACAAGCAATGAACTAGACTAGACTATACAAGAATAACATGCAAAGGACTAGACTATGCAAGAATAACAAGCAATATACTAGACTATACATGAATAACAAGCAATGAACTAGACTACACTATACAAGAATAACAAGCAGTAGACTAGACTATATCAAATAAAATTTGTAAAGGGATGCATTTTTCCCATCGCAACATATGCCTGTGAGACCTGGACACTTAGCAAAACAGCTGAGAAACACATAAATACCTTTGAATGTAAATGCTACAGAAGAGTTCTTCAGATATCATGGACACAAAAAAGAACAAATATATCCATACTACAAGAACTTAATATTGAAGAAGGCTGGCTAGTAAAGAAGATTAAACAGAGAAAACTTAAATATTTTGGACACATTAAACGTCATGATAATCTAGAGAAGACCATCTTGGAAGGGTACATAATGGAAAAAAGAAAGAGAGGAAGACCAAGGCGAAGATGGCTGCAAGACATCGTTGATGATCTGCAAATGGATGCATCAGCAGCAGGCCATCTTGCTCACAACCGAGAGCCCTACAGGAGTGCAGGTTGGGAGGCAAAGTTCCACATGGGACATGCAAATGAATGAATGAATGAAGACTAGACTATACATGAATAACTAGCAGCAGACTAAACTATACAAGAATAACAAACAGTGGTCTTGACTATACAAGAATAACATGCAGTGAACAGACTATACAAGAATAACAAGCAGTGAACTAGATTATAAAAAATGACAAACAATCAGTGGACTACACTGCACAAGAATAATAAGCAATGAACAAGGACACAAGAAGAAAGGACTCATAGATTTGAACATTTTGAATTTCAGGAGAAAAGAGATGGAAAACTAAGATCTTGTGAACTGCTGTGTTCTGGTTTTTATACATTTCTTTGTGTGATAAGGAACAAAGATGACCTAATAGTACAAACTGTTAATATGCAATGTTGTATAAAAATTCTACCAATAAATGTCAATTTTGTTATGGTAATGTATTGTTACATTTCATGTATAAACCATAAATATCGTAACAATGAAAGTGTTGAATTTATTTTTTTTAAACCTCTTAACATGGCAGCAGCCATCATAGTTCTTGTTTTTATGTCTCATGGCAAATGCATGCTGTAGGAGTGTGAACTGTTAATGCCTTCATATTTCAAGGCCACTATAGCATTACTCAGTTCGAATGTAATATCCACTCTCATTTATGCATGCAAAAGCTGGAAAACACCTAAAGAAATAGACAACAAATTAGACTCTTTTGAAAACAAATGCATAAGGAAAATACTCGGTGTAAAGTGGAACAAATTCAAGAACAACGCAGAGATAAGAAAGATGAGCTAACAACCTGTCCCATGGGTGGTCAGGAAAACGAGATCAATCATGTGATGAGAAGAAACGGAGAATCCTAAAACAAACTATCAAGTGGAACACAACAGGCTGAAGAAAAAGAGGTCGACCACATGAAACTCTAAAGAGGACTTTGCTAGGAGAGGTAAAGTCAGTAGGCATAAAATCCCTTGATGAGGTTGAAAAGCTCGCCGAAAACAGGAAAACTTGACGAACTACCATGAGATATCATACTATGTAATGTTTAATGGCATGGGAAGGATGTAAAATAGCATTTGAGTATACCGACACATGTCCTCACTGCCGGTGTATTCCTACGGAAACCTTGGGTACGCATTTTTTTTTTAGGCTAGGTTGACTCAAGTATCAGTCAGTCCAAACAAAAACTCTGCCTGAGTGCGAAACTGAACCAGGGACTTTCTGATTTGCGGGTAAGTGCACTAACCATTACACTACATTGGTTATTATTCATTATGTCCCTTGTGGAACTTTTGTCTCCCTAACAGCACTCCTGTAGGCCTGTCGGTTGTCAGCAAGATGGCCTGCTGCTGATGCATCCATTTGCAGATCATGAACAATGTCTTGCGACCATCTTCTTCTTCCTTTTTCCCATTATGTACACTTCCAAGACGGTCTTCTCTAGATTATCATGACGTTTAATGTGTCCAAAATATTACATTTTCTCTCTTTAATCCTGTTTACTAGCCAGCCTTCTTCAGTATTAAGTTCTTGTAGTCTGGATATATTTGTTCTTTTTTGTGTCCATGATATTTGAAGAACTCTTCTGTAGCATTTACATTCAAAGGCATTTATGTGTTTCTCAGCTGTTTTGTTAAGTGTCCAGGTCTCACAGGCATACTTGTATGTTGCGATGGGAAAGATGCATGCCCTTAAAAATCTTATTTTTGTAGTTCTGTCTGTTCCTCTCCACAGATTCTTTAGTTGTTTTACTTTCTGAAGAGTGACAGATGTCCTCCTTTTAATTTCCCTCACTGTATCTCCATTATTAGTTAGTAGTGATCCAAGATATTCAAATCTCTCCATTCATTCATTTGCATGTCCCTTGCGGAACTTTGCCTCCCAAACAGCACTCCTGTAGGGCTCTCGGTTGTGAGCAAGATGGCCTGCTGCGTCCATTTGCAGATCGTCAACTATTTCTTGCAGCCATCTTCGTTCAAATCTCTCCACTTCTTCCAATTTTTTTCTCATTGATACATATTTCAGCTACCTTGTTTGTTTTGTCAGTTGTCATCAGTTTAGTAGTTATCTTCTTCTTACATCCTTCCCGTGCCGTTAAACGTTGCATAGGGCTTGCATAGTTGTTTGCCAAGATTTTCTGTTCTCAGCGAGTCTTTCAATTTCATCAAGTGATGTTATGCCCACTAAACTGGCTTCTCTTAACAATGTCCTCTTTAGAGTTTCACATGGTCGACCTATTTTTCTTCGACCTGTTGTGCTCCACTTGATGGCTTGTTTTGGCATTCTCTGACTGTTTCTTCTCATCACATGGCCTACATATGTCCATCTTATTTTTCTGATCACACATGAGACTGGTTGTTGTTTGCTCATCTGTCTTATCTCTGCATTGTTCTTGAATTCCTTCCACTTTATACCAAGTATTTTCCTGAAGCATTTGTTTTCAAAAGAGTCTAATTTCTTTTCTATTTCTTTAGTTGATTTCCAGCTTTCGCATGCATAAATGAGGGTGGATATAAAATTTGAATTGAATAATCTTAACTTGGTTTTTGTGCTTATAACTTTTGAATTTCATATGTTTTCAAGATTTTTGAAGGACAATGCTGTTTTTGCAATTCTAATTCTAACTTCCTTCCTTGTGTCATCATCCTGGTCTATGTAGCTGCCAAGGTATGCAAATTTGTTTACTTCATCAACAACTGTTCCTTCTACATATATTTTTCCTTCTTGATTAATGAGAAGTTTCATTATTTTTGTTTTGTCTTTGTTAATTTCAAGCCCTATTTTGCTAGCCAGTGAAGACAGTATTTCCTGCATCGATTTCACATTATCACTGATAAAAGTCATGTCATCTGCAAAATCAAGATTTTCTATTTGGGTCCCATGTATAGTTGCTCTTCAAACTGGGAAAGTACAGCACATTCCCCTGGGTTAAAAAATACTGAATATCCTAAGAATGAGTTTCAGCGTGATGAAATAACAGTTTGGTCCAGGACAAACATTTCACATGCTTCAAGTATGATTATTTTGGTGTTTTAAATAGCTTTTCTTTCATTTTGTTTCTGGTCTATTCTGTTCTTAAGAGATAGCATCATTCCTGTCAGGGCATTCCCATACCTGCTCCATTGCCCTTTCCAGGAACTAATGTAAAGTAAACATGTAAACTGTCACACACTGACTGTGGGTTCATTGCTTCTGTCCACAGTGGGAGCATGTTATTCCCACACCACCAGCTCCTTCATTCTGCAGATGTAGGGGCTTATTCTTTCATTCTGCAGATGTAGGGGCTTATTCTTTCATTCTGCAGATGTAGGGGCTTATTCTTTCATTCTGCAGATGTAGGGGCTTATTCTTTCATTCTGCAGATTTAGGGGCTTATTCTTTCATTCTGCAGATGTAGGGGCTTATTCTTTCATTCTGCAGATGTAAGGGCTTATTCTTTCATTCTGCAGATGTAAGGGCTTATTCTTTCATTCTGCAGATGTAGGGGCTTCTTTCATTCTGCAGATGTAGGGCTTATTCTTTCATTCTGGTTCTTCAAAGTTCTGTTTTCATTTCATTTGTCTTCGCTCACTCTCAAGTTAATGCTACATTACTTAGTACCAGAGTCTAAGAATGAGTTTCAGTTCAGTCTCTCTACAGGGGCATTTCATGAGATCTTTTTTTTTCTTTACCGATGCATTGTAATAAAATCTAGCACCACTTAATTGCTTCCAAAATATCCCTAATCCAAATTTCCTTCCGTTCTAAAACCAAAAATCTAATAAAGGCATAGTTCTTCACTGTAGTGAGTTTTAGGTCACAAGTACAAGGGAAACCACTGCAACTACCCAGTGATGCTAGGTACCATGATGACACTACAGTACTAGTTCTTGACCTGGAGTCCACGGACATCAAGGGAGTCTGTGAACCAGCACAAGATTTGGGTCAATTTAAATTTTAAAAGTCTTAGCATCATCTGGGTTCCACTTATTGACTTATTTTTAATGAGAGGCCACAGCCAAGAAAAGCTTAACAACTTGAGGGCCCACAGCCAAGAAAAGTTTAACAACCTGCAGGGCCACAGCCAAGAAAAGTTTAACAACTTGAGGGGCCACAGCCAAGAAAAGTAACAACTTGAGGGGCCACAGCCAAGAAAAGTTTAACAACTTGGGGGGCCACAGCCAAGAAAAGTTTAACAACTTGAGGGGCCACAGCTAAGAAAAGTTTAACAACCTGCAGGGCCACAGCCAAGAAAAGTTTAACAACCTGCAGGGCCACAGCCAAGAAAAGTTTAACAACCTGCAGGGCCACAGCCAAGAAAAGTTTAACAACCTGCAGGGCCACAGCCAAGAAAAGCTTAACAACCATTGCTCTACTGTGATGACACTGGCCAGTAAAATGAAAGCAAATTAGAATGTTACATTCTTTTTTGTGTAAATGAAGGTTTAGAATAAATGTAAATCTGTTGCATGTATTCTTATTAAACATTGCTTTTAACAACATATTACTCGTGCAATAAATATGCAACCACTCTGTGTATGTACCTGAAATATGTAGTTATAAATATGAGACCAGATGCAGTACTAAACAATGCAGAAAAGAACATTTTCTATGAAATGTTCAGTATATGACAACTCTTGTATGTAACAAATTTATGTATATTAGTTGGGACTATCATCTTTGTGCTCTAATCAAGTCCATATGTGCTCCAGTCACCTGCTAAACATATTCCTCAGCACATATCGGCATTGGTAACACCAAAGGGAGACTGGTAACACCAGAAAACCCCAGAAAGACACTGATAACTCCTAAGTCAGGCGGATAACACCTGTTGTTGTTGTTGTTTGTTTGTGCAATCTCCCTGTAACTGTGAACTGTTGTTCTTCACAGCCAGTGCTGTGGAGGTATTGAGGCCCAGCATCGTATCAGCTGTACACAGAGACTGGATTTGAGAGCGGGTTATGGTAGCTATTTTTGTTCAGTCCTGGAGTACAGCTAAAAAGCGGAATGTATAAACTAGGAAAAAAAGAAGGAACAGCATTATTACTTAACGATTACAACAACAACAAAAAAGCGGGTGTGCAATGCTTCTTTAACAGACTCCGCCACCATGGGGACTGTGGTGATCCCTGCCCCAGTAGCCAGGCTAGGGCTGTTACTGGGGGTACCACGGAGAGGTGGGACAGGGTCTTGGTCAGCTATGGTTCGCTAACCCTGATGGTAGCATATCAGCTATGGGTCGCTGAATGCCTCATCGGACACCATCTTTACCCCTACTGATAACACCAAAAGGAGTCTCATAACACCAGAGATTGGTGATACCACACAGACACTGGTAACACCAGACAGACCCAATAACATCAGATTGACTGATAACAGCTGAGACTGATAATGGCAGATACAGACTGACAACACCAAACAATAACACCAGACTGACTGATAACAACTGAGAATGCCAGATATAAACAGATAACACCATACAGACAGTGATAACAGGTGTATGCTGATGTGGAATTCTTATGCCCTTAACATAATGGTCATGACCAGCATTACCACATTTTACTTCAACCTTTTCAACCCTAGCAGAAATGTATCACTGTGTGTGTCTGCATCTACTGCCTGGCTATCAGCACAAACATGTTAATAAGGCTTGTTGCCAAGTCCATTATCCAACTTGTAATGTCAATGCAGTATCAGAGAAAAATATGTGTGATTAGTCTTCAAATCATTGTGGACAAACCACTTTAGACATAAAATATTGTAGACAATGTACTTTAGTTGTAAAACATTTTAGAGAAAGCACTTTAGACGTAAAACATTTTAGAGAAAGCACTTTAGATGTAAAACATTGTAGACAAAACACTTTAGACATAAAACATTGTAGGCAAAGCACTTTAGACATAAAACATTGTAGACAATGTTCTTTAGACATAAAACATTGTGTAGAAAGCACTTTAGACATAAAACATTGTAAACAATGTACTTAGACATAAAACATTATAGACAAAGCACTTTAGATGTAAAACATTGTAGACATAGAACTTTAGATGTAAAACATTGTAGACAAAGCACTTCAGATGTAAAGCATTGTAGAGAAAGCACTTTATATGCAAAACATTGTAGGCAAAGCACTTTAGACATAAAATAATGTAGACAAAGCACTTTAGACATAAAACAATTTAGGCAAAGCACTTTAGACATAAAACATTGTAGACAAAACACTTTAGACATAAAACATTGTAGCAAAGCACTTTAGACATAACACATTGTAGACAAAGCACTTTAGACATAACACATTGTAGACAAAGCACTTTAGACATAAAACATTGTAGACAAAGCACTTTAGACATAAAACATTGTAGACAAAGCACTTTAGACATAAAACATGTGCCAATCATGCCTGCTACAAAGTGAATAATTTTCTTCAAAACAGCAATATTTTCACCAAGATCAGTAAAAAAGTTATGGGTATTCTGAACATGTGACAATAAAAATGATAATATGGGACATGCATTTTTAAAATAATGGAAAATTAGGCATTCCAGCTGAAGTAATGATTACCTGGACAAATCCCTAAAATATAGGATGGCTACTCTCTAGTTCTCAACATCCTTATTTGGCATGGTAGTTGTTCTCTGGTATATCCTCAAGTCAGTAATGTATTTTGTTTGTAGTGAGCGAAAACTTTGCAGTTTATGAAAAAAAAGTGCAGATGTCCTGCAGTGCTAAATTCAAACTTATGAGCTGAAGAGCTGACAATTGTATTTCTACATGTTTACAAGGATATTTCATCATGAATGCATCAGAATAAGAGTTTCATTAAACATTGTTTTACTCAATTGTTGATGTTTGTTGTTTTGTCATCCTGCCATTCAGGAATATACCAGCCTTTATGTTGTAATTACTAATATATAGGTGTATGTTGAATATTGTCATTCTCTGGTAGTATTGTACAGTTCCAGTGATCAGATTTTACCTGGATTAAGCTTAGAGAGCAAATGAAAAGCTATACTCGCATTCTTGTAAACATAATATCAGCATTGTCACTTTCTGCAATCATTTTGATACCAATCAATCTTCATTCTAGGCACATTCCAAAAATTTATACAGGCATCCTTCTTTGCTAATTGTTAGTGGGCCAGTTATACATTCTACATTTCTTTAACATAAATAGAATGTGATTGTGAATTGAATCTCAGACTCAGACAGAGTGAGCCACCATTTAGCCAAGAAAAACAACCCACTTATAAACTCGAACCAGGATGCCTTGCATTGTTCTCTGATAGTTAAGTGGCTGACCTTCCCACCAAGTGCCAGGCTCTGATAGTTAAGTGGTTGACCTTCCCACCAAGTACCAGGCTTTGATAATTAAGTGGTTGACCTTCCCACCAAGTACCAAGCTTTGATAATTAAGTGGTTGACCTTCCCACCAAGTGCCAGGCTTTGATAATTAAGTGGTTGACCTTCCCACCAAGAGCCAGGCTCTGATAGTTAAGTGTTTTACCTTCCCACCAAGTGCCAGGCTCTGATAGTTAAGTGTTTTACCTTCCCACCAAGTGCCAGGCTCTGATAGTTAAGTGGCTGACCTTCCCACCAAGTGCCAGGCTCTGATAGTTAAGTGTTTTACCTTCCCACCAAGTGCCAGGCTCTGATAGTTAAGTGTTTTACCTTCCCACCAAGTGCCAGGCTCTGATAGTTAAGTGTTTTACCTTCCCACCAAGAGCCAGGCTCTGATAGTTAAGTGTTTTACCTTCCCACCAAGAGCCAGGCTCTGATAGTTAAGTGTTTTACCTTCCCACCAAGAGCCAGGCTCTGATAGTTAAGTGTTTTACCTTCCCACCAAGAGCCAGGCTCTGATAGTTAAGTGTTTTACCTTCCCACCAAGAGCCAGGCTCTGATAGTTAAGTGTTTTACCTTCCCACCAAGAGCCAGGCTCTGATAGTTAAGTGTTTTACCTTCCCACCAAGAGCCAGGCTCTGATAGTTAAGTGGCTGACCTTCCCACCAAGTGCCAGGCTCTGATAGTTAAGTGTTTTACCTTCCCACCAAGAGCCAGGCTCTGATAGTTAAGTGTTTTACCTTCCCACCAAGTGCCAGGCTCTGATAGTTAAGTGTTTTACCTTCCCACCAAGTGCCAGGCTCTGATAGTTAAGTGTTTTACCTTCCCACCAAGAGCCAGGCTCTGATAGTTAAGTGTTTTACCTTCCCACCAAGTGCCAGGCTCTGATAGTTAAGTGTTTTACCTTCCCACCAAGTGCCAGGCTCTGATAGTTAAGTGTTTTACCTTCTCACCAAGTGCCAGGGTTTGATTCAATTTCTTCTCTTAAGTTTCTCTCATGTTAATAAATGCTTTACCAACAGCTGTTTAAAACAAATCTTACTTATTCTAATGTAATATTTTTCTGTGTGCAGACCTTCACTGTTTCCAACTGAAATAAAAATTACAGACGTAGCTACCTCCCCACACAAAGTCCAGAAATACATTCACGTCATGGGACAACAATGAAAGTGATTTTAGAAATCATTACAGTGTAAGCGACAGCAAGATATATTGGTAAAGGTAATCCTGTCGTGCCTTAGAGGCACATAGGGATATGGTGGTAGCGCCCATATTTTCCTTGACCTGTCAGCACACTAGAGGGTGACCTGGTCAGTATCATGCCTGGCCGCCTTTCTTTCCCCAACTCCAGAATAAGTCAGGTACCCATTTTACAGCTGGGTGACTGATATGTAGAATATATGCAAAATAACATACAAGTATTGTGTGTGCATGTACAGATGTCATGTTTAAAAATATGTCTGTTTCATGCAATGAACAAAAGTGTTTTTTACAAGTATTTTAAAAAAAGCTCTCTCAGCTGAATACTGAAAATCATAAAAACAAGACAATTAGGATACTCTGGGCATGTCAAGAGGCATAACAATACTTTGAAGACCCTTCTTAAGGGCAAGATTGAAGGGAAGAGAACCAGAGGACAACAGTAAGAGATGGACAGGAACCAGTTTGGCTGAGTGCACTACAAAAGCAAGAAAAAGACCAGAGTGGAGATTCATTGCAGCCAACCTTCCATGGAGAGATGGCACAAGATGATGATGATGATGACTGTTGGTCTCCTTGAAGTAGCAAACTTAAGACCTTTACAGGTGATGTTGTGATGAAGATGTAAGCATTCAGTAGGTTGTGGAATGGGCTCAGGTGACTTCTCAGAAGGCTCCACCATCACAAGGAACACACTGGTCAAGATGAAGTAACAATAACAGGATGTTTCAGGCTCCATTCTTTTACATGGAAGAGGCTGATCAAGATACAAATCTGGACCCTGACAATCATACCATCTTCTAGAAGTTCTCATTGTGTACAATGTATGAAATAGTTATGCTGTGTCAGAAAGTGTATAGGAAAAGTTAGATGTGCAAGACCCAGTGGATTGTGGTACGGTTCTGATTTATAAATAGTAAATAAGGGGTTCATTAGAAAAGAGGACAACCACAGTTGAAATATTACAGAGGGGCACTCAGAGTATCATGCTTAGAAAGAAAATCAAAGAAAGAAACACACAGAGGGGTGATTGATAAGTTATCGGCATAAGTTGAAACGCACAGTTGATATTATATGCATTTGTAAATCAGGTTAATGTAAGATTAAACACAAAGTTTCAAGAAATTAACTGCAACCAATTTTTATACAGGCTACTGAAGTGGTAAGGGGTGGCAGAAACTGAGAAAATGGATAAAATTTCTTATCAAGCAGTCATTCGCTACCTCTTCATCAAGGGTTTATCATCGAAGGAGATCAATGAGGACATGGTTGAGACTCTAGGGAAGAGTGCCCCTTCTTACAGCACAGTGAAGAAATGGGCAGCTCATTTCAAACATGGAAGGGAGAGTCTGAAAGATGATCCCTGTTCAAGAAGACCAAGAACAATAACCACCGATGAAACCACTGGCAGAATCCATGACATGATAATGGAGGATCGACGACTAACTCAGCAGTACATTGCTACTGAGTTGGGCATCTCCCAGATCTTCAAATGACAAAGGTCTCTGCTCGATGGGTCCCGAAACTTCTTGGAGCTGATCACAAACGACAGCGTCTCAAAATGTCAATAGACAATCTTGACCATTTTTCTGCAGATCCTGAAAAGTTTCTTCAGCAATTTGTGACTATGGATCAGACTTGGGTTCATCATTTTCAACCAGAAACCAAAGAACAGTCAAAGCAGTGGAAACATCAAGGATCCCCACCTCTAAAGAAAGCAAGGGTGGTTCTGTCTGCAGGCAAAGTGATGGCTTCCATCTTTTGGGATTCAGAAGGTGTGTTATTAGCAGACTATCTTCAAAAGGGCAGAACGGTCACAGGGGCCTATTACGCTAATCTTGTGAAGCAACTGCCGGTCAAAACTGAAGGAAAAGCGTGGAGGGAAATTGACGAGAGGAGTCATCTTTCAGCAAGACAATGCCCCAGCTCACAAGTCGGCAGTGGCAATGGCTGCCATTCATGAATGTGACTTCCAGCTTCTTGAACATCCTCCTTATTCCCCAGATTTGGCCCCTTCGGACTATTACCTGTTTACCATACTCAAAAAGGAACTCATAGGTCACAAATTTGCTTTAGATGATGACGTCATTCATGCTGTAGACCACTTTCTACTGGCACAAGATGCTGACTTTTACAAAGAAGAGATCCATATGCTCCAGGATCGCTGGACTAAGTGCATAAACTTGCAAGGGGACTATGTTGAGAAATAACCAAAAAAAGTTCTCCACAAATAATCCGTTGTACTGTATGCTGAGAACTTATCAATCATCCCTCGTGTATCGGTCATGTGATGAAAAGAAACAGCCAGAGAATCCCAAAACAAGCTATCAAGTGGAACGCAACAGGCCAATGAAAAGAGGTTGACCATGTGAAACCCTAATGAGGACATTGTTAAGAGAGGCCAGATTAATAGGCATAAAATCCCTTGATGAGGTTGAAAAGCTCGCCAAAAACAGGAAAATGTGACGAGCCCTATACGATGTTTAACAGCACAGGAAGGATGTAAGATACCTTTCAGTGTTTAAGGGACAAATGGATGTTCAGTGTTTAAGGGACAAATGGATGTCTTGACAGGTCTTGGTGTTTTGCTTCATGTAGTGGAATATTTAAGGTCTCTGTGACCAATCTACCCGATGTAGTATTGTTCACAAAACCGCACATATTACATTACAGGAATTTATGGAAAGGATCATTTCATTAGCGATAATGCTTGCTACCCTGATTTTTGCGATGTGCCTCTTAGCTGGGTAACTCCAACTTCAGCACCTTTCCTTGCTAGGGCAGACTGTGGTCTTGCTTGGACTGCCATGAAGACAGTGGTGTAGGCTGGCCTGGCCAAAACTTTTCCAGCCTCTGGTGGCTGTACTTAAGCCCCTTCTCCACATCAGATCCAACATGCAATGCTGGCTGGCCAGACAGGTTTGAGACAGTTCCACAGAGACACTCCGACTTTATGATGAGGAATCCTACGAGTGCCTCAACAATATCCATTCCCCGCCACCTATAGTCTGCTGGCTCTGTTTTGTTTACATCATTCTGATAGCCACTGTTATAAAGAACTATAGGCTTGTCATGTCCTGGATTCATTGGTTCACATCAGACTTTCCTCATCCCTGCCAGCGATCTCCATGTCCCCATCCATCCACCAACCTGACATTACATTTTACAAAAATAACAATTAATTTTGATTGCTACAGGTTTCTATGCTACAGAAATAGGTCAGGGTTTTTAAGCAAGCAGGTCTATGTTCCCTGTCTCACACAGACTATGTTAAGATAAGTGTGTTCTTAACACAGTTGTTCCCTGGGGGTGGAAAGGATCATAATCACAGTCTCTGTCTGGTCATGTTGTAAGAGGCAGCAAAAGAAAAAAAAAAAGATTGTCTCTGATTGCAGTGGAGAATACTAAATACTCTGTATTACTAGTTGGGGGGGGGGGGGGGGGTTGTGACTGAAATCACTCACTTACGAGACAATGAACAAGTTAACAGTAAGTGAACATGAAATGGACATACAGAAAATCATGAAATGACAACTGTGTATAAGTTAACCAACCACACAGAAAACCATGAAATGACAACTGTTTATAAATTAACCAGCCACACAGAAAACCATGAAATGACAACTGTTTATAAGTTAACCAGCCACACAGAAAACCATGAAATGACAACTGTGTATAAGTTAACCAGCCACACAGAAAACCATGAAATGACAACTGTTTATAAGTTAACCAGCCACACAGAAAACCATGAAATGACAACTGTTTATAAGTTAACCAGCCACACAGAAAACCATGAAATGACAACTGTTTATAAGTTAACCAGCCACACAGAAAACCAAGAAATTACAACTGTGTATAATAATCAATATATATAATAACAGGCCAAAGAAAAAGAGGCAGATCGCGTGAAACTCTGAAGAGGACATTGTTAAGAGAGGCCAAATTAACAGGCATAAAATCCCTTGATGAGGTTGAAAGACTTGCCGAAGACAGGAAAAATTGGCGAACTACTTTGCGAGCCCTGTGTGACATTTAACAGGACACGGGAAGGATATATAAGATATAAGATAATAATCAAGACCAACTAAATTACAAAAAAATATAAACTAGGGAAAAAAGTAGGAACAGCTTTATTAATTAACAAGTACACAGTTGTGTACTCATTAAATAATAAAGCTGTTCCTACTTTTTGTCCTAGTTTATACATTTTGATATCACAACTTCACTGCAGTGGCTCCATGTATAGTTATATACTCATACACTAATTATTGTGCGTCAACAAAATTACAATGCTGATGAAGAAATTACTACAAATGGCTATTATTAAAATGTGTTTAGACTGACAAGATAAAAATAATCCCTGGATAACCAACTTATTCATCTAATCTTACTGTAGTGAAAATCACAATGAAGCATTTTGATCAGTACATCTTCACTGTAAGAGTTTTTGTTTGGCAGCACCATTTAACAGAGAATAACTAAATGAACCTCGTTGGTGACCCTTGACCCTTGAAAGTGGCATCAATTCTCCACTCACACTAGTAACAATTTTTATCCCACATATTTTTTTATGCACTTTCTCTGCATCTGATGCATGTATTCTTTCAATATGCCAAGATAATAATAATTTTAAGCAATGTCTTTCAAAGGACTACACTGGAAAAGTAAAATTTAGGTAATGTCTTTCAAATGACCAAAGCTGAAAAAGTAACATTTTGGCAATGTCTTTCAAAGGACCAACACTGAAAAAGTAACATTTTGACAATGTCTTTCAAAGGACCAACACTGAAAAAGTAACATTTTGACAATGTCTTTCAAAGAACCAACACTGGTAAAGTAACATTTCAACAATGTCTTTCAAAGGATCAACACTGGAAAAGTAACATTTTGACATTGTCTTTCAAAGGACCAATGCTGGAAAAGTAACCAGTTTTTCATTTCTTTATCATGGGGCTTCTAGAAGATATTAAATAAAAATCAGTGAGAGAACATCAAGGATAGGCTCAGTATTGCACACTTTTGAGAAGCTCTTCAGTTCTGCCCGACTACTTTGCACAGCTTTTAATAATCTTTTTTTTTTAAAGTAATAACAAAGAATGGTGATCATGTTTATTTTTTTTCTTTTCACATGTAAACAGTACATACTCTATGTACATTTAAAGCATATATCTATAACTTCTCATAAAACCACAACCACCATAGTGACTATCACCTCATAAAACCACTACCATCACTATCACCTCATGAAACCACTACCATCACTATCATTATCACTATCACCTCACGAAACCACTACCATCACTATCACCTCATGAAACCACTACCATCACTATCACTTACCTCATGAAACCACTACCATCACTATCACTTACCTCACGAAACCACTACCATCACTATCACCTCATGAAACCACTACCATCACTATCACTTACCTCATGAAACCACTACCATCACTATCACTTACCTCATGAAACCACTACCATCACTATCACCTCATGAAACCACTACCATCACTATCACTTACCTCATGAAACCACTACCATCACTATCACTTACCTTATGAAACCACTACCATCACTATCATTATCACTATCACCTCATGAAACCACTACCATCACTATCACCTCATAAAACCACTACCATCACTATCACCTCATAAAACCACTACCATCACTATCACTATCACCTCATGAAACCACTACCATCACTATCACTATCACCTCATAAAACCACTACCATCACTATCACTATCACCTCATAAAACCACTACCATCACTATCACTATCGCCTCATGAAACCACTACCATCACTATCACTATCACCTCATAAAACCACTACCATCACTATTACCTCATAAAACCACTACCATCACCATCACTATCACCTCATCAAACTATACCCATTACCATCAGCAGCAGTGTCACATTCCATGGCAGGTATTCTGACAATGTCAGATACACAGTCTGTTTTAGCAATGCAGACTTGACCACATCCAGCAAACGAAAGACAAATATGCCCAAAAATATGTGCAAACAAGATCTCAGCATGCTGAACATAAGACCCTGCATACAGACCACTAAACTGCTCACCAATGCAAGCAGAATTATGGACTTTGTATGCCAAACTCTCAACTCTGACTTTTTATAAATGCTGGGTTACCATATGTCTGTATTTAGTATGGGCAGTCCATATTTTAATGGCTTTGTCTATGTCCTTACCATATTTGAGAAAAAAAAACAACTAAATGTCTGTATTTTTTTAACCGACAGCAGAGTTAAATAAAATGTGATGTGCACTGAGGATTCTGGTGCAAATGTGTTGGAGAAAGCAGGTCATTTCACTATGAATATCAAGGCAGTTTTTTTTTTTTAATGAATCACCAAAATGTGATTTTTAAACATTACATTTCTGTACTGGATGCTAATCAACATTGTCACACATGCTGGGGTCAGTTTTGTGTGCCACTCTGTATAATATGAACTAAATGGTGACAATTCTGTAACCACATCCACAGATTCCTCCAACAGATTAGACTTTAAATTTTTTTTTTATCAGATAGGATATTTGTTCCACATTTTCATTTCATTCTAGTTTTTTTTTTTAATCTGATGATCTAACATCAGTGACAGAAGCAGCTATTTAAACCCAACACGTGACTAAATGGTTGAAAATTATGGTTTAGAAAATAAACTTGTGCAGACATTACAATTAATGACCAAAACCTAACAGAAACAGATACCTTCACATACCTTGGCAGCATCCTGACACCGGACAGAGGAACAAATAAAGAGTAGAATAGATAGTCAGATTATTCAATATGGAATTACTAGAACATGCTAACTCAGAATGCAAACAACATAGGACTAAAGATCAACGTAGAAAAGACAAAGTTAATGAAGCAAAATGTGAACAACAGAAATGTACTCAGAGTAGACAGCAAGTTAGTGGAGGAGGTCAACGAATTTGTATACCTTGGCAGTAGAGTAGTAGAAAATGGAGACAGCACAGAGGACATCAACACTACTTACTAGAGCAAACCAGGCTTTTGCAATGCTGCAGACTATGGAAATAAAAAAAACTAAGCATAAATATGAAAATCAGGATATTTAAGAGTAATGTTCTAAGTGTACTACTATATGGAAGTGAATGCTGGAAAATCACCAAAACCATAGAAAACAAGTTGAATTCTTTCCAGACTAAATGTTTACGAAGAATTAGAAAAATATTTTGGCCAAACACCATAAGAAATAACATCTTATTGGCAGAAATGCAGATGAAGCCACTGACAACAATTATTGAGGAAAGACGATGGCGATGGTTGGGACATGTGTTCCGAATGACTGATAACTCAGTACCAAAAATAGCACTAAGATGGACACCACAGGGGAACAGAAGTAAGGGTAGACCAAAAGAGACATGGAGAAGAACAAAAGAAAGGATGTTGAGCAATAGAGGGCTCACCTGGGCAAGAGCAGAAAAAAAGGCGAAGGACAGGCATTTGTGGAAAACCCTTGCGGAAGCCCCATGTGCCTTGGGCACTTGAGGTTCAGAGAGAGAGAGAGAGAGAGAAAGATAGAACAACTTTCATTTATCTTAGAAACATCTGGATCTTCTCCATTAAGGCGTATTTGGAATACGGTGTTAAGCCCACATTTTCTATGACCCTTGGCACATGAAAGTGCGATGTTATCAGTATCACGTCTGACCACATTTACCTTCCCAGATTTCTCTGGTACCCATTTCTGAAGCTGAGTCAACCCTGGAGCTTTCTTGGTGCGCACCAGAAATAAATCCCACCAGATTAGTAAACCAAGCTTCTAACTACTCAGCTAACTAGGTTGCCTTGTGAGTTTCCTTACACTGAAAATAAAGTTCTTTTTTTCAATATGTCCCAAAAATGTTCAACTTTTGTGGTTAAACTAGGAAACAAGTAGGAACAGCTTTATTATTTAAAGGTTACAAAGTTGTGACATTTCGGCGTGAGCTTTTATCAAACAAAAAGCAGGACGAAGAATCAAAGAGAGGAGACAAAGTACAGATTCACATTAACAACTTTTGTGGTTATACTTTAAAAGGTCTGGTTCATTTGTTAGTGGTGAAATACAGCTTTTACTAGCATGTTTCCTATAGTCTTGCTATTAAGAGTGGGATGTCTAGCATGTTTCCTATAGTCTTAAGAGTGGGATGTCTAGCATGTTTCATTTAGTCTTGCTGTTAAGAGTGGGATGTCTAGCATGTTTCCTTTAGTCTTGCTACTAAGAGTGGGATGTCTAGCATGTTTCCTTTAGTCTTGCTGTTAAGAGTGGGATGTCTAGCATGCTTCCTTTAGTCTTGCTGTTAAGAGTGGGATGTCTAGCATGTTTCCTTTAGTACTGCTGTTAATAGTGGGATGTCTAACATGCTTCCTTTAGTCTTGCTGCTAAGAGTGGGATGTATCACTACATCTCAGCTTGTAATGCTATTATGTCAGCATTTCACCTTTGCCATTTATGCAATTTGTACTTTGTCTCCACCAACCATGTGATATGTCCATATTTTGTCTTCACTAATTATGTCAAAATCTGTCAACATTTAGCCTTTACCAATTGCATAATTTGTCCCCATTTCACCTTCATCAAATTTTCTGATTTGTATTTTGTCTTTATCAATGAAGGTAACCGTAATAAATGGTACTCATTTCCCATCTTTGGTCCACTCAAAAACTGCTTCTATCTCCACAGCCCTGCTCCCACGTGGAGCTACATCTTGGATTATGAACTTATGTAGGATGAGGAGATGTTTTTGTGCAATACTGGAGAAATGAAGGGTATTGTTAGGCAGTGCCTGCGTGAAATGATTGTTTTAGTTTTCCCTTATCAAGGATAACAGTGCAAAAGCAGGGCATAATATGTGCATAGACAGAGTATATAAGAAAGAAAGAGGAAAACACAGCCATTTATCTCTGACTAGCTCTACTCCACTAGAACCAGTTTTACCGCAGCCTTCATTACACTGTTATGCTACTTCTTCATCTCCCTAAAACAGCCGATTCTGTGACTTCACGTCGGATTGGGAGCGGGTTATGGCAGCTATCTTTTGTTTCAGTCCCTGAAGTGGAACTAAAAAAAAAAAAGCAGGGGATGCGCAATGCTTCTTTAGAAGAATCCACCACCGCTGTGACAATGGAGATCCCCGTCCCGTCAGCCAGGACAGCATTAGAGTTGTTTTAAAAGCTAAAGAACCACAAAGGCTGCACTTCAGACCAATTACCTTTTGCATTTATAGTGTGGCGGAACGTTAAGGATCCTGTTCTGATTGTAGGGTTTAATTAGGATTTATAGCGTATCGCCCCCCCCCTTTTTTCTCTAATTACTGCATAATTTTGCTGAAGAAGGGTTATATCGTATGTTAAACATTTACTTTTTTCTATTAGAAAGCCTACACGTTCAACTTCGGCGGCTGCCATCTTGATGAACTCTTACACGATGAAGGTGATTTTTTTTCCTCTCACGAGTCTTACCGATTTAAGATTTACAAATAAATGACAAAATAACTACGACTAGTGACTACTTCTAAGTTCATACAACTCACGAATGAACTTAGTATCACATTCAAAATATATCATATATTGTTTTGCTTCAGTGATGATATTAATGACTAGTTTCATAGAACCACCAGATTCAACGCGGTCCCATGGTGTAATGGTTAGCACTCTGGACTTTGAATCCAGCGATCCGAGTTCAAATCTCGGTGGGACCTGAATTTTTTTTTTTTCCCCGCGACATTACCAGTTCTCTCTCTCTTTTTTTTCTTTCTTTTTTTTTTCCTCCTCTCCTTGCATCTCCCTTTCCTTTCCTTCTCTTCTTATTTTTTACTTTGAGTTTAGTCTTACATTCTTTTTATATGTTTTTTTTTCCTAATGCACTCCTGTAGGCCTTTCGGTTGTGAGCAAGATGGCCTGCTGCTGATGCGTCCATTTGCAGGTCATCAACGATGTCTTGTAGCCATCTTTGCCTTGGTCTTCCTCTCTTTCTTTTTCCATTATACACCCTTCCAAGATGGTTTCCTATAGATTATCATGACGTTTAATGTGTCCAAAATATTTAAGTTTTCTCTGTTTAATACTCTTTACTAGCCAGCCTTCTTCAATGTTAAGTTCTTGTAGTCTGGATATAGTTGTTCTTTTTTGTGTCCATGATATTTGAAGAACTCTTCTGTAGCATTTACGTTTGAAGAAATAAAATAAAGAGATAAAATATAAACGAACATGAATGGTATGTTTTAAAAATAAATTCAAATAAAACGAATAGAGCACTTAGCTGTAACTTGTAAGAAGCTTGTAAGAAATCATTTAGACTCCACATCTAGAAAAGCCAACCGAAATAACCAGACACGAACTACGCTCATCTGTTCTATCATTGAAACATAATCTGCCCTCTATCTGTTCCTTATCCTCATCCTGTTTTTCTGTATCCGAAATCTGGTTTTATAAAGCTAACATTTTCTTACCAATCCTTCTCGAAGTTTTCTAACCCGTGAAGTCCAACCTCACGTGGGAAACTCATTGTTTCTGACCTTCAGTTAAGACAAAATCACAGATTCCGTGCGAGTGTACATCTTTCAGTCATGTCCCTCTAAAAGTTGACACCTGAGTCTCCTAAATTAGACAGCACCCGACTAGCATAGGGAAAATAAAGTACGAATAAGGGAAGAAGAAGTGAACATGGTCCAAGCTGGTTTCAGGCACGGAAGACGATCAAGAGATCATATATTCCTTATAAGATTAATAATAGAGAAATGCAGAGAGTTTAATGTGAATTTATATTCATCCTTTATAGACTACTCAACGGCATTTGATTGTGTACAACACCAAAAACTTTGGGAAATAATAGAAAAAAATGAGATTTCCAACACATTTGACACAATTAACATCACTGCTATATCTAGCAGCAGTAAGAATAAATGGTGAAACAACAACTTGGTTTGACATAAAACAAGGGGTACGTCAGAGGTGCATATTGTCGCCTTACTTATTTAACTTGTATACTGAAAATACAATGAGGAATGTTAGAGAAGATGTAGACAAAGAGTATTACGACGCCATAACAATTGGAGGTTATGAAATACCAGAGATTAGATATGCTGATGACACAGTATTACTGTCCACAACACAAAAAGGATTGGAAAAACTAATTATGTCAGTCCGTAAGAATAGTGAAGAGCAAAACCTCTATCTTAATGCGAAGAAAACTAAATTGATGACAGCTGACAAAACAAACAAGGTAGCTGAAATATATATCAATGAGGAAAAATTGAAAGAAGTGGAGAGTTTTGAATATCTTGGATCACTGTTACTAATAATGGAGATACAATGAGGGAAATTAAAAGGACATCTGTCGCTCTTCAGAAAATAAAACAACTAAAGAGTCCGTGGAGAGGAACAGACAGAACTACAAAAATAAGATTTTTAAGGGCATGCATCTTCCCCATCGCAACATATGACTGTGAGACCTGGACACTTAACAAAACAGCTGAGAAACACATAAATGCCTTTGAACGTAAATACTACAGAAGAGTTCTTCAAATATCATGGACACAAAAAAAGAACAAATATATCCATACTACAAGAACTTAATATTGGAGAAGGCTGGTTAGTAAAGAGGATTAAAGAGAGAAAACTTCAATATTTTGGGCACGTTAAACGCCATGATAATCTAGAGAAAACCGTATTGGAAGGGTACATAATGGGGAACAGAAAGAGAGGAAGACCAAGGCGAAGATGGCTGCAAGACATTGTTGATGATCTGCAAATGGACGCATCAGCAGCAGGCCATCTTGCTCACAACCGAGAGGCATACAGGAGGGCTGTTAGGGAGGCAAAGTTCCACAAGGGACATGAAAATGAATGAATGAATGAATGAATAAGGGAAGCTACTCTTACTTTACTCCGAGCGATAGTCCCCTCTTTGTCCAAATCTATACTCTTTTCTCTACTACAAATACTGCCACAAACCCACCAAATATAAAGAAAATTAATGAGAATTTGTAATTCAAGTAGTACTAATGCGGCGGTATTAATGGCGATAACAACATGATACTGTCACACAAAAGATGAAGAATGTATGTCATCATTATTTTCTTCTGTATGTGGTTGGAAGGCTGACGACAAGCATGCAGCTTATGCTCCCATAATTTTTTTCAAACTCTAGGGGGAAGAAAGCAAGTTTAACAGCATTTCTATGGCTTGATAAGCTGAATTCCGACAAGTTTAATAGCATTTCTATGGCTTGATAAGTCTGAATTCTATTCTTAAAAATAGCGAAGAACTTCCATCTGAATGTGGTAGTATTAAAGCTGAAATATCACATTCACAAAGTTCTTGAAATGGATTACATTCTGAGGCACCTATGAAAGATTTGTCCAGTTTTTTCTTCTTTTGAGTGAATTGTTTTTTTTAAAATCCAAAATTATAGAGATTTACTGTTAAAATTTGTAGATGTAAATTTTAAAAATTATCACTACATTAAATTTAAAATGATCTAGATTTATAGCTGAACAACTGGGAGTGTGCAATATTTCTTTGACAGACTCCGTCGCTATGGAGACCCCTGTAACTGGTTGTCCCGTTAGCCAGGCTAGTTCTGTTACTGGGGGTACCAACTTAGGCCGGCTTACCGATAATGCAATAGTTGTATTTACATGGGGCAGAAGGTGAGAAGGTCCAACTCTGGCCTGGGTGGGCTACCACCTCTCACCCAGCGGGGATGCACTGATATCCTAAACACGTCGAGGTCTTCCGGTGAGAAAGTCCAACCCTAGACTAAACTGGTGCAATGAAAACCACGGTGTCACGCAATCCCGCTTCCGAGACCCACCAAGAATACAGGCTAAAGCCCTGTGATACTCTGAACCCCTTGTGGTCCTCTCGTGGATCTCGTGTGGTCTTTTCGGGGACCACACAGGGGACCACGGGACCTAACGAGGACCACAGGCGTGAATTCAGTAGGATCACAGTGCGGTTTTGGTGGTAGAAGCGAACGAAGAAGAAGAAGACATGGGGCAGCAGGTTTGAAGGGGGGGGGGGTGGAGTGGGGGTCAAGGTCAAAAATAGGAAAAGTGGATTGAATGATAATAATAATAATAATCATTTATTTTTAAACGCATTTTTATTTATTATTGATCATGCTCACTCATGGATCGGCCCACATTTTCTTGGAAGATGGTTAAAAATGAATTCATTTCTCTCTTAAGTTATTACAAACAAACAAAAAATAGTTTATATAGTGCAAAAGCTAAATATTATAGTGTAGTTACAGACTGTACTCCACTGTTTGTAAGATTTGTTAACGTGGATCCAGATAACATCGGTATTTATTAGCACTTTCTTGGTTTCGTTTCTGTAAAAGTCACTACGGGCTCAGTGTTACCTAATGTGTTCTTAGGAAATTCTCAGCCATGAATATTCCAACCGCAGACACGCGCGGCCATGCTACGACAAAAGCATGAAGGGAAAATATTCGGGAGTTCAACAACGCATTAGAGACTTGAACCCGCACGCGCGCGCGTGTGTGTGTAGGTGGGGGGAGGGGGAGGAAGGGGGAGACCTTCATGAAAACATATTACAACTCTAACGTTCAAGCCACTAAGTACTGCCCACTTGGAATCTAGAATCAAGGCCATTTGTCCTTTAATTAAGATATCTTTTTCACGAAGTTTATGACGCTGCGATAGAAATTGGTGATGATGATGATGATGATGGAACAAAAGACAAGAAATAAATCTGAAACATATGCTCCTACTTGTACTTGTACGAACTTCCAGCAACTGCGAGCTGGTGTTCTTTGCAGTCCATGCTGTAGAGATGTTGAGGCACAGCATCGTATTGGAGTGGAAACAGGTTATGGCAGTTACTTTTTCAGTCCCTGAGTACAGTTAAAAAGCAGGAGGTGTGCAATGCTTCTCTAGCAGACTCCACCACCATGGGGAATATGGCGATACCTGCCCTGTTATCCAGGCTAGGCATGTTACTGGGGGTAGCAGTTGAGATGTGGTACAGGGTCTTGGTCAGCTATTGTTCGCTAACAGTGACTCTAGCATATCAGCTATGGGTCGCTGATTGCCTCATCGGACCTAAAGTCACAGTTTTAAATTTTGAAAGTGTTTTGTCTGACTTTGTGAACATGAAAGCAAGTCACTTTTCCCAATTTAAACTCTAGATACGCGTATTTATTTGAAACAACTGAAATGCAAATAAAGTGAAGACATGTTTTCCTTTGGTGGTATAAAAAGATCTCCCTTGTACATGTGATGAGCATTATGATATTGTAATATATCTATATTCTTTTCCTGTAACTGCTTCTCGCTTTGTAATAAATTTATAGTTTATCCCTTTGTGTCCCGGGGGTACTCACAAGTACTACTTTGTTTAAATTGTAATATTTCATAAATGCAAACATCATTCTTGATGATACTCGAAGGAATATGTGTAACAGCATTCAGTCAAACAATCAGTAAAGGGCCAGCACTCTGAAATTTTGCTCTTCATTGCGCGGCGTGTACTTATTTCTGTCCTGTCAAACAAAACTGGCATTCAGAAAACCAGAGTTTCTTCCTCTTTGTAAATTCCGTCCTTAATAAAAACATGAAAATGTTTATAAAAAACTTTCCTTCTTTCTATGTTCATTGGCCACCAAAAATTACCTTATGACATTAAAAAAATAATGAGAAAGTTACGGGGAAATTAATTCAGAATACAAAGGGTTATCTTACGATTTTTGTATATTGTTTATAAATTGTTATTAATGCTGTTTATACTTAATATTCTGTCATGTCGGTCATCATCATCATCATCATCATCAGGTGCCGTGCCGACTGGCATTGGCTGTTATGCTTCTCCAGAGTACCCGATCCTTCATGCAGGCCATCAGTTCAGTTGGTGATCTCCTCTCACACCATCCCGTCAGACTGTCCAGTATCATTTCTCTTGGTGGTTCTAAGGACTGTTATTGCCGGAGGTGGGGTGGAGAATTCGATCTCCACTCCAACGGCGTGCATCTCAAACAGCCTCTGGCAGTCAAGTCCAGCTCCTGGCCTTCCCGTGGCAGAACTATTTAAACTGAGAGGAGAAGGGGCGAGGGCGAATATCTGGCGCCTGAAAACCAGATACTTAGGGTAGATGAGTGGCACGTTTGGTAGCTCATCTGCCGCTGTTGGCGAGATTCTTCAGCTGCCGTGCGTGGAGCGGTGCTCTTCCCGGCCAATGAAGAAAGGTGCAAATGGGGTTGCCGCGTGGCATCACTGCAGAAATGGTGGTAGAAAGGATAAAGCGAAGCAAACAGTCAAATCACGGCACCTCTGGTCTGGAGGTCGGCCACGTCCTGAGTGCAGTCATATCGGGTGAAAAGCTGGCGAGACTCTTCAAATGCCGCGCGTGGAGTGAAGCTCCTCCCGGTCAAGGAAGAAAATGCGGAAAAGAAATAAAGGTTGCTGTGCGGCGCCGACGTGAAAAGGTGGTGGAAAGGATAATGTGAAATTTAATCGGTATGTCCAGTAGTATCGCTGCGAGAGCTACACATACCACGGCGCCTCTGCTCTAGAGGCCGGCCACGTCCGAAATACACCTACACTGGTGAAATATGCCTAAACCGGCACACACCAGGGGTGGAACTTGATGGCTTGACATGTCATGCCACCTCCGCTCTAGAGGTTGGTCACGCCTGATATACACCCATACTGGTGAATTATGCCTAAACCGGCTCATACCAGGAGTGAATCTTGAAGGCTACGCATGTCACAGTACCTCTGCTCTAGAGGTCGGTCACATCCCAAACACGCCCATACTGGGTTAATATGCCTAAACTGGCTCAACCCAGGGGTGGAAGTCACTAGTGGTGAGGATTCGTCCTCCTGTATAAAAGTTCCATCCTGGTCACAACTAGGAAGGGTAGCGGCCATGACCACAAAATGCTGAAGTCGGAGACACTGGACCAGGGCAGTCTAGATAGGCAACCACCTCTCACCCGGCGGGGATGTTTGCGTATCCTAATCACTCTGAGGTTTTCCGGTGAGAAAGTCCAACTCTGAACTGGATGGGCAACCACCTCTCACCCGGCGGTGATACACGGGTATCTCAAAACACGTCGAGGTCTTCCGGTGAGAAAGTCCAACCCTAGACTAAACTAGTGCAACGAAAACCACGGTGTCACGCAATCCGCTTCAGAGACCCACCAAGAATACAGGCTCAAGCCCTGCGATACTCTGAACCTTTTTTATTTGAGAAGTTGGCGTGGCGTCAATATACGATACTACACAGGGAGGTAAAAGTCCCAGGGCTGGCTTTGATAACAAGGAAGATGTGCGACTGGGTCTTGATCGTCCATGGTTCGCCTACCCTAACGCTAGAACACCACTTCGCGACGTCACGTTATGATAACCAAGAACAGACAACTAACATTTTACTAATAAGGAAACAATTTACAGGCGTAGTCTCCCTGGACGTGAACTCTGACCTTTATTGTTTTCACTAAAGGAGGTTGACTACATTTTATATTCTTGATAACAAAAGTCCCAAAAACTTAGCCAAGATTTAGCCAGTCTTTTCTAATCATGGCTTTGCCAAGGAGCGGGAAAATCGTGTTGAAGAACTCAGCCTTGTTTATATGCGATATCCAGGAGAAGTTCAGAAAAACGGTGCAGTATTTTCCACAAATAATCAACGTAGCAGGTCGCCTGCTTGCAGGGGCCAATGTTCTGGACATGCCTGTCATAGTGACAGAGCAGTACCCGAAAGGTAATAAAGGTCACACGACGATGATGGTTTTGTCTCTCATGTTTCGAGATGGTTTGAACGTACGATCAATGTATCTTTCTCAGAAATACGTTTGGGCATATTGCCACAAACCTTCTCCATTGCTTCTTTCTTTCTGCACTATCCTGGTTGTTCTCTTTTGTTCAGTAGCCAAACCGTGTCACTGATGACACACTGACGTTGTCAGTGTTTGTTTTCAAGAATGCTGCAGAAGGAAAAAAATGTTTCTGCTTAATTGTCCACAGATTTCCACGTGAATAAGCAAGTTTTGGGGTCCATATCTGTCTGTCTTTTTTTTTTTAGGTGGAGTAAGAAATGGAAAAAAGTTCTATTTATAGAGTTGGTGCTAGTAACACCAGCAGGGACTCCCGAGATCTGTGAGTGTATAAAAGTTGTCTGGTCAGAACTGGATCAGATTTACCTCATTAGGTGTTTAATGGTGGAAGTGATAAATTAGCATACACAAAAATGATTATTAGGCTAGAGATGGTCAGCATTTAGATGACAGCCACCCCCTGGGAACAATTGTGTTAAGAACACACTTATCTTAACATAGTCTTTGTGAGACAGGGAATATAGATTTGTTTGTGTAAAAACTCTGACCTACTTCTGTAGCTCAGAAACCTGTAGCAATCAACACTAATTGTAATTGTTACTTTTGTAAAATGTAATGTCAGGTTGGTGGACGGATGGGGACATGGAGATCTCTGGCGGGGATGAGGAAAATCTGGTGTGAAACCAATGAATCCAGGACGTGACAAGCCTATGGGTCTTTACAACAATGGCTATCAGAATGATGTAAACAAAACAGCCAGCAGACTATAGGTGGTAGGGAATGGATATCACTGAGGCACTCGTCAGATTCCTCACCCTAAAATTGGAGTGTCTCTGTGGAACTGTCTCAGAGCCGTCTGATGTGGAGAAGGGGCTTAAGTACAGTCACCAGAGGCTGGAAAACAAAGTTTTGGCCAGGCCAGCCTACACCACTGTCTTCATGGCAGTCCGAGCAAGACCACAGTCTGCCCTAGCAAGGAAAGGTGCTGAAGTCTGAGGTACCCAGCCAAAAGGCACATCGCAAAATCAGAGTACCATGCATTATCGCTAATGAGATGTCTCTATCTGCAGTTTTCAAACATGGTGCTCGCCCTGTGAAGACTAACCAGGCAGGTGCAGTGCCGGGCCCCCTGCCTTGAAAGGGTCCATCCAGTGCTACTGGAGGTCCTTTCAGTTCATCTTGTGGAGCCAGGAGACATGAGAGTAGGGCTACTGGCCAAAAAAATACGACATCAGAAAACTGCTAAAAAGCAAGAACTTAAAATAATGCAGTGGAATGCTGAAGGTATCAGCAGTGTTAGAGATGGCTATAGCAAAAAGATGGAACTAGACAACATACTCTTTGCAGAGCAGGTAAGTATATGCTGCATACAGGAGACACACCTAACCAAAGATTCTGCCTTTAAAATCAGAGGTTACCAGTGTTTTAGATCAGACTGACAGGATAGAAGAAAAGGAGGAGTACTCACACTTGTTAAGAATAACATCAGCTCATGTCAGGCAGGAGTGTACATGGAAGGAGCCAAATACCAGGTGATCTATCTAAAAACCAGTAATACAGTTTCCACCTCCTTACCTATTACTATCCTAATGACCGCTACTTGCTCTAGAAACAATCCCACATAAAAAAGAGACTGAAGGTCTGTAGAGATTTTAACAGCCATTCCCAGAGCTGGGGCTATGACCACATAGACAAGAGAGGAGAGGAAGTTGAGAGCTGGCAGGATGATAATGGACTTCTCCTGATCAACCAGCCAATGGATCCCCCAACATTTTACTCAAGGGCTTGGCGTACAACCTCAACACCAGATCTGGCATTCCACTCTCCAGACCTGAAGTGGAACATTACACGCGAAGTTGGAAAACAACTTGGAGGTAGCGACCATCGACCAGTCTTCCTGACAATAGAAAATGAACTCCTTAACACCAGTAGCCCTCTCCTCAGATGGAACTATAAAAAAGCAAACTGGACAATGTACAGACATCGTACAGGTATCCTGGGACAGCTGTCCATAGAAGGTAAGGATATTAACAGCATAGTGAAGGAATTCAGTGCTTGTATCCTTCAGGCCGCCCATGAAACCATTCCCAGAGGACAGAGGAGCATGTAGGGACTATAAATCATACTGGTCTAGTGAGCTGGGAAAACTCCATGATGATGTGGAAGCAGCTCGAAAGCAAGCAGAAAATAGACCATGCCAAGAACTCCTCAATAATTACCAACATACTAAGGCCAAATTTCAGAGAGCCAAGCTGCAAGCCAGACAGGAAATTTGGAGAGAGAAAACAGAGTCTCTAAGCTTTTAAAAGGATGGAAGAAAACTGTGGAAACTAATCAAACAGTTAAATGATGAGAGCACTGGAGGAAGTACAAAGATTACACTAACAGAGAATGGGAAAACTCTTACAGGTAAGCAGGTAGCAGATCACTTTGCTCGCATGTTTGCACAGGACTGCAACATTGATATCCATCCAGAGAAGGAGCGTACAGTGTGCATTTACCTACAGAAGGAAGAGGAACAAGGCAGAAAAGTGGAGGTCATGGGTACATCAATCGCACGCAGTGGGTTAGATCTAGCAGTCAGTAAACTGAAACCAAGGAAATCATCAGGACCAGATGGAGTGACCAATGAAATGATCAAGAACCTGGGAATGGCAGCAATGGGAAAGCTGTTGGATATTTTCAATATGTGTTGGAGCACATCAGTGAGGAAAAACTGGAAGAAGTGGAGAGTTTTGAATATCTTGGATCACTACTAACTAATAATAGAGATACAATGAGGGAAATTAAAAGGAGGACATCTATCGCTCTTCAGAAAGTAAAACAAATAAAGAATCTGTGGAGAGGAACAGACAGAACTACAAAAATAAGATTTTTAAGGGCATGCATCTTTCCCATTGCAACATATGCCTGTGAGACCTGGAAACTTAATAAAACAGCTGAGAAACACATAAATGCCTTTGAATGTAAGTGCTACAGAAGAGTTCTTTAAATATCATGGACACAAAAAAGAACAAATATATCCATACTACAAGAACTTAATATTGAAAAAGGCTGGCTAGTAAAGAGGATTAAACAGAGAAAACTTAAATATTTTGGACACATTAAACATCATGATAATCTAAAGAAGATTAAACGTCATGATAATCTAGAGAAGACTGTCTTGGAAGGGTACATAATGGAAAAGAGAAAGAGAGGAAGACCAAGACGAAGATGGCTGCAAGACATCGTTGATGATCTGCAAATGGATGCATCAGCAGCAGGTCATCTTGCTTACAACCGAGATGCCTACAGGAGTGCTGTTAGGGAGGCAAAGTTCCGCAAGGGACATACAAATGAATGAATGATGAATGAATGTTGGAGCACAGGTAAGTTACCTCAAACCTGGAAGGAATCAAGCATGGTAACACTTCTAAAGCCAGGGAAAAACAGTGATACGGCCTCCAGCTATAGGCCAATCAGTTTCACTAGCTGCCTATGCAAAACAATGGAATGCATCATTGACCTGTGGCTAAAATGGTACCTAGAAAGTGAAAACCTTCTTGTTCCACAACAAGCAGGATTTAGACAGTACTACAGTACAGAATATCAAGTAACCTATCTCTCTCAAAGATTGAGGATGCATTCCAAGAGAAAAACCTTGTACTAGCAGCATGGATAGACCTGAAGAAAGCCTTTGATAAAGTATGGAAAAAAGGTCTGCTGTGGAAACTAAGAAACTGCAATGTGAATGGAAGACTGTACAGCTGGATAAAGTCCTATTTACACAATAGAAATGACATGAAAACCATATACAAAATCACAAAGCAAATGACAGGTAACTTCAGCACAAGATGTGAGAGTGCAGTAAGGACACATAAGGGACAACTGGTCAGTGGATAAAGAGAAAAAATTGAAAGATGGAGGGAACACTTTAACACTCTACTAAACAGAACATAAGCAGCACAAACAATAGACATACCTGAAGCAAAAACGGAACTAAACGTCAATACAGGACCAATAACAATAAGTGAAGTAAAGGAGGCAATAAAGAAGCTAAAATTAGACAGGGCACCAGGTGAAGATGAAGTGACTGCTAAGATGTTGAAAGCAGAAGAAACAGAAACACCAAAACAACTCTGCCGGATACTGCAACAAATTTGGGATCTAGAAAAAGCTACAGAGGAGTGGAAAACTGGCCTTATAGTAAAACTACCAAAGAAGGGTGATCTCAGAGATTGTGGGAAGTGGAGAGGCATTACCCTACTGTCACTCACCAGTAAAGTATTTTGCAGAATTATCATCAACAGAATTGTACCAGCACTTGAGGGACAACTTCAGAAAGAGTGGCAGGATTTAGGAAAGGAAGATCATGCATAGACCACATACTTGTACTTAGACAAATATTAGAACAGGCAAATGCATATGCATTGTTTATAGATTTTGAGAAAGCCTTTGACAGTGTCAACAGAGATGCACTATGGAAAATCCTAAGATGGCATGGCCTCCCCCATAAGATAGTGAATGTAATCAAAGCCCTATATGAGGGTTTTCAGTGCAAAGTGATCTGTGTAGAACATACCTCCAGCAGCTTTAGGGTACAAACAGGAGTGAAGCAGGGATGTGTACTATCACCAACATTATTTATCTTGGCAGTAGACTGGTTAATGAAGGAGACAACATAGACAAATGCAGAGGATTACAATGGACCCTTGACGCAGTGCTGGAGGACCTTGACTTTGCAGACAACATTTGTTTGGTATCAAGCAGCCACAAAGATATGCAAGATAAAATAAACAAGCTAACTCAGAATGCAAACAACATAGGGCTAAAGATCAACATAGGAAAGACAAAGTTAATGAAGCAAGAGTAGATAACAAGTTAGTGGAGGAGGTCAACGAATTTGTATACCTTGGCAGCAGAGTAGTAGAAAATGGAGACAGCAGAGAGGGCATCAACAGCAGACTTACTAGAGCAAACCAGGCTTTTGCAGTGCTGCAGACTATATGGAAATCTAAAAAAATTAAGCATGAATACGAAATCAGGATATTTAAGAGTAATGTTCTAAGTGTACTAATCTATGGAAGTGAATGCTGGAAAATCACCAAAACCATAGAAAACAAGTTGAATTCTTTCCAGACTAAATGTTTACGAAGAATTAGAAAAATATTTTGGCCAAACACCATAAGAAATAACATCTTGTTGGCAGAAATGCAGATGAAGTCACTGACAGCAATTATTGAGGAAAGACGTTGACGATGATTGGGACATGTGCTCTGAATGACTGACAACTCACTACCAAAAATAACACTAAGATGGGCACCACAGGGGAACAGAAGTAAGTGTAGACCAAAAGAGACATGGAGAAGGACAACAGAGAGGATGTTGAGCAATAGAGGGCTCACCTGGGCAAGAGCAGAAAAAAAAAGGCAAAGGACAGACATTTGTGGAATACCCTTGTGGAAACCCCATGAGAGAGATCCTGCCACATTTAGAATATGGCTCAACAGCTTGGTGCACAGCATCAAACACTACGCTGCATAATCTAGACAAGGTACAAAGTCAGTCACTACGGATTATCACAGGTGCCATGAGGCCCACACCAGTAGTAGAAATGCAGAAAATAGTTAGTGTTCAAGCACTAAAAGAATGTAGAGACACAAAAGTCATGACCTTGGGAGAGAAATTCCTCAGCTCTATAAGCCATCCCCTGAAGGAGAGATTCAATAACTTGGCACTAAGATGGCTTAAAAAAGCAGTTTCATTCATCAGGCCAAGCGTATGCGTAAGCTGATACCTGACCTTCCAACTGTAGTTACTCCATTATCATCTGTACCAGAGCATACACGATGGAAAGAAGCAGATTGTACACAAATAACTATTCAGACTGAAGTGAAAGATGTGCAGAATGATGAGATGCAGAGCAGTCTTGTAAGATCAACGGCCACACTTAATGTGCTGGATGACAAATATCCATGTGACACCTGGATATGTGTGTATACAGATGGATCTGCACACAATGTCAGAAGGAATGGAGGGGCAGGAGCACATATTGAATATCCAAACAACACCACTGACAAGATGTCCATACCAACTGGAAAATACTGCAACAACTATGATGCAGAAGTTAGGGCAATTATTGCTGCAGTTGAAAAACTATCAGACTCCAGAATTAATACATGCCCCATAGTAATTCTCACAGATGCAAGATCAGTACTGGAGGCTCTTCAGTGCGACAAACTACCAGACCTTAAGGATGCCTTGTCAAAAACTGGCTTACAACATAGTGTCACTTTGCAATGGATTCCCTCCCACTGTGGGATACCAGGCAATGAGAAAGCTGACCATCTGGCCAAAGAGGGCACTGAAATGGAGCAACCAGACATACCAATCACTTATAATCAGAAGAAAAGCATGATAAAAACTTACAGAAAGCCACAAACACCACCACATGATGACTATCACATGCTAAACAGAAAGGAACAAGTCACCATTTTCCGTCTCCGAACAGGACACAGCCGACTCTGAAGTCATATGTATACAAAGTTTAAGGTTGGTACTACTAATCTATGTACGTGTGCCCAGGTGCCCCAAACTGTAGAACATATCCTCCAAAACTGCACCAAGTAGAAGACACTGAGAAATAATTACTGGCCCAGTGAAACCACTAAAGAAGATAAGTTCCATGGTTCCATATATGAATTACAAAAAACAGTGAAATTTATCCAAGAGACAGGACTGCAGATATAGATGGACAATGTGTAGAAAGAAGAAGAAGATGATGACAGCATGTTGAACATTTATAAATCTATGATCTTTCAGAGCTTATTTGAGAATCTGAAGCATGAATCCTGAATATGATAAATAGTTTCTGAAGATCTCTGCATAATAATCTTCCACACCTGTGGCAGCTGGGGTTGGGGGGGGGGGTAAGGTAAGGTAAAGGAAGGTAAAGTAAGGTAAGGTAAAGGAAGGTAAAGTAAGGTAAGGTAAGGTAGAGTAAGATAAGGTAAGGTAAGATAAGGTAAGGTAAGATAAGGTAAGGTAAGATAAGGTAAGATAAGGTAAGGTAAAGGTAAAATCCCAGTTTCCACGCCATTAAGGCATACTGGGGAAAAAGTGTTAGGCCCTTATTTCTACGACCTTCATGCAAGTGTGATGTGGGTCAGTATCATGCCTGGCCATATTTATCTGCCCAGATTTCCCTGGTATCCAGCTTTAGAGAGTGGTTGGACTTAAACCCATGTACCAGTGGATTAGTAAACCAAACACCTAACCATTCAACTAACCGGGAAGCCAAATGTGGGTTGGGGGGGGGGGGGGGTAAGGGAGAGGTCTAAAAAGTTATCCAGATTAAGATGAATCAGTGACATGAGTAATGAAGTCAGAATAAGCCATGGATTACTGGAGAATGGTCATCATTATCAGTATGAATCAAAAATTGAAGGGAAAAAGGAAGGTGCAGAAGAGAAGATGTTAGAGAAGGTTTATTGAAATAGAAAAAGGAAGGTGCAGAAGAGAAGATGATAGAGGAGGTTTATTGAAATGGAAAAAGGAAGGTGCAGAAGAGGGTAGAGAAGGTTTATTGAAATGGAAAAAGGAAGGTGCAGAAGAGAAGATGTTAGAGAAGGTTTATTGAAATGGAAAAAGGAAGGTGCAGAAGAGAAGATGTTAGAGAAGGTTTATTGAAATGGAAAAAGGAAGGTGCAGAAGAGAAGATGTTAGAGAAGGTTTATTGAAATGGAAAAAGGAAGGTGCAGAAGAGAAGATGGTAGAGAAGGTTTATTGAAATGGAAAAAGGAATGTGTGCTGATGGGGTAAACATGATAGCCAAACAGATGATCCATGGACAGTTCTGAATGGAGAAAATTTGTTTAGAGAATTGCTGGGCAAGAAACTTAGAATGAATGGAGAAAATTTGTTTAGAGAATTGCTGGGCAAGAAACTTAGAATGAATGGAGAAAATTTGTTTAGAGAATTGCTGGGCAAGAAACTTAGAAGGAAGAGAAAAGTACACTACAAATGTCTGAATGTCCTTAAACTGATTCTGATCATGTTTGCACTTAAGGGAAAAAGTCCCCAGGGCTAAAACAGATAAACACCAGCCAGGGACCTACTTGTTTTTCTGTGCATCAACCAGGTTTGGGGCATACGGTCTCTGAGCTGGATGTCAGTCAACACAAGATCTTCTCAAAGACTTCCTTCTCCATGCTGGTACCGGATGTTGAGGCACAGCTACAGAAATACAGTGGTAAGTATCTATCACTCTTCAAAAAATAAAACAGCTAAAGAATCTGTGGAAAGGAACAGACAGAACTACAAAAATAAGATTTTTAAAGGCATGCATCTTTCCCATCGCAACATATGCCTGTGAGACCTGGACACATAACAAAACAGCTGAGAAAGATGAAGGTGGGTGCAAGGCATTTGATGCTTTGCGAATGGATGCATCAGCAGCAGGGCATTTTGCTTACAACTGAGAGGCCTACAGAAGTGCTGTTAGGGAGGCAAAGTTCCACAAGGGACATGCAAATGACTAACTGAAATGAGTAAATCTCTAAGTCAGCCCAGATGGTAACTTTCTTGGTCAGAATATGTGGTATAAGATTTACCATAAGTTGTTTTGTTTTTTCCTCTGAAGTTGGAAAAAATATTCTTCCTTCTGCTAACATCTCAGCTTCTGAGTTCTTGTGATATTCAGCTTGCACAAAATGATCTAGTGGACCTATTTTATAAAATCATCATCATCATGTGCTATGCTGGCAGGTTTTGCTGGTCATGCTTTTGTCACAGATGTTTCTGTCAGCCCAGTGGGTGACTTTTTACATCGCATATGACCATCCATGATTTTTTTGTCATGGTCTTCCTCTGCCTCTCTTCCCATTTATCTTTCCTGTTGTCATGATCTTGATATTCAAGCATTCCCATCCAGTGAATGGTTATTGTCATTTTCTTATGGATTTAGTTAAGTTCCTTCATATGTTTGCTTTTGTTAGACATCCCCAGTTTGTCATCTTATCTGTCCACAGCTTCTAAGAAACATCACTGTTGCCTCTGTTGATCTCTGTATCTCTCATAACCCATTTCCATAGAGTAGGATGGGCTCAATCCATTCATTGTCCATATCTCATTTACATAGAATAGGATGAGCTCAACCCATTCATTGTTCATATCCCATTCCCATAGAGTAGGGTGAGCTCAGTCCATTCATTGTCCATATCCCATTCCCATAGAATAGGATGGGCTCAGTCCATTCATTGTCCATATCCCGTTTCTGTAGAGTAGGATGAGCTCAATCCATTCATTGTCCATATCCCATTTCCATAGAGTAGAATGAGCTCAATCCATTCATTGTCCATATCCCATTCCCATAGAGTAGAATGAGCTCAGGCCATTCATTGTCCATATCCCATTTCCATAGAGTAGGATGAGCTCAATCCATTCATTGTCCATATCCCATTTCCATAGAGTAGGATGGGCTCAATCCATTCATTGTTCATATCCCATTCCCATAGAGTAGAATGAGCTCAGGCCATTCATTGTTCATATCCCATTTCCATAGAGTAGAATGAGCTCAGTGCAGCATTTTAGAACTCTCTTTCTGATGTGATGTATTCTTGTCCTGTCCTGCCAGTGCCCAAGATAAATGGTGCTGCCTGCAGCAAGAGGTTTCCACTTCTTTTGCTGCTTCGCTGTCTTCTTGCTTGCCTCCCATGTCAGTCTTTGTGCTTACCAGCATTTTCTCTGCTGTACATTCTCCAGGTCTCTTTGGATCATCCCATGCTTGTTTTATCCTGTGGAGTCCACATCGAAGGTGCTAGTGGTAAGGTGTCATTCTCGTTACGTGGCCAATCCGTTGCCACCTTCTCCTTTCAGTTAGTGTTGACATTGGTGTCCTTTCTGTTTCTCTTAACAAAAGATCATTACTTATGGTATTTGGCCAGAACACTCATTTTAACTTACATAGAGTCACATATATATGTATATTTATAAAAAGGTAAAAAGAGACAGTTCTTAAAAATCCACACAATCATTGAAACTTTTTCCACACGCCATTTCTTATAATAAATTCTTTGAGCTCATCGGCCAACACAACCTTATCATCTATTTCACACGTTTCCATTTCACATGCTTTCTTCTTCACATATCCTTGTCAATCATCACAGTTCATTTAGCTTTCAGACAGTTTACTGACAACAAAATGTCTCAGCACTTCTCTGTCTGTTGTTACTGTAGTATTTTTAAAATTTGTTTTCTTCATGAACCGTTTCATTGCAAACTGTGTTTTGTGAACTGTGAGGTTAGCCTGATTCTGACATATATTTACTCTAGTCCAGCAACACTTCATTGGTAAAATCTCTCTCTCTGAACCTTAAGTGCCCAGGGCACATGGGGCTTCCGCAAGGGTTTTCCACAAATGCCTGTCCTTTGCCTTTTTTCTGCTCTTGCCCAGGTGAGTCCTCTATTGCTCAACATCCTTTCTGTTGTTGTTCTTCATGTCTCTTTTGGTCTACCCTTACTTCTGCTCCCCTGTGGTGTCCATCTTAGTGCTATTTTTGGTAGTGAGTTGTCAGTCATTCAGAGCACATGTCCCAACCATCGCCAGTGTCTTCCTCAATAATTGCTGTCAGTGGCTTCATCTGCATTTCTACCAACAAGATGTTATTTCTTATGGTGTTTGGCCAGAACACTCATTTTAACTTACACACAGTCACATATATATGTATATTTATAAAAAGGTAAAAAGAGACAGTTCTTAAAAATCCACACAATCATTGAAACTTTTTCCACACGCCATTTCTTATAATAAATTCTTTGAGCTCATCGGCCAACACAACCTTATCATCTATTTCACACGTTTCCATTTCACATGCTTTCTTCTTCACATATCCTTGTCAATCATCACAGCTCATTTAGCTTTCAGACAGTTTACTGACAACAAAATGTCTCAGCACTTCTCTGTCTGTTGTTACTGTAGTATTTTTAAAATTTGTTTTCTTCATGAACCGTTTCATTGCAAACTGTGTTTTGTGAACTGTGAGGTTAGCCTGATTCTGACATATATTTACTCTAGTCCAGCAACACTTCATTGGTAAAATCTCTCTCTCTGAACCTTAAGTGCCCAGGGCACATGGGGCTTCCGCAAGGGTTTTCCACAAATGCCTGTCCTTTGCCTTTTTTCTGCTCTTGCCCAGGTGAGCCCTCTACTGCTCAACATCCTTTCTGTTGTTGTTCTTCATGTCTCTTTTGGTCTAGCCTTACTTCTGTTCCCCTGTGGTGTCCATCTTAGTGCTATTTTTGGTAGTGAGTTGTCAGTCATTCAGAGCACATGTCCCAACCATCGCCAGTGTCTTCCTCAATAATTGCTGTCAGTGGCTTCATCTGCATTTCTACCAACAAGATGTTATTTCTTATGGTGTTTGGCCAAAATATTTTTCTAATTCTTCGTAAACATTTAGTCTGGAAAGAATTCAACTTGTTTTCTATGGTTTTGGTGATTTTCCAGCATTCACTTCCATAGAGTAGTACACTTAGAACATTACTCTTAAATATTCTGATTTTTATATTAATGCATAGTTTTTTAGATTTCCATATAGTCTGCAGCATTGCAAAAGCACCAGTACCTTTTGTTTAATTGCTTGTATATATTTACCTGGCATCATATCTTTTATGTAATTGCTTATAACAGTAGAATTAGCTGCAGAAATTGATATCAACCTTTTTTTTTCTGATCTTCCTACTGTTTTTTTTTTTAATAAAAAAGTACACACTCCTTCATTTACGTGCACCTTCATATATACCCCTACTTGCACCTTCATATATACCCCTCCTTGCACCTTCATATATACCCCTACGTGCACCTTCATATATACCCCTCCTTGCACCTTCATATATACCCCTCCTGGCACCTTCATATATACCCCTACTTGCACCTTCATATATACCTCTCCTTGCACCTTCATATATACCTCTACTGGCACCTTCATATATACCCCTCCTTGCACCTTCATATATACCTCTACGTGCACCTTCATATATACCCCTACTTGCACCTTCATATATACCTGTACTTGCACCTTCATACACCTTCATATTTCTCTACATGCACCTTCATGCACATTTTATTATCTAGTGTCATATATATTTCTTCTTCTTCTTTTCTGTCTTCCTGTGCCAATAGCTTTGCAGGGAGTTTCAGACATCAGAGCAAGGGGGGAGGCCTGGGTTGCTGTTATGATATGCTTCCTCACTGTATCTTTCATCCCCACCTATCCACTTTTTTTCCTTGGTCATCCTTGTGCCTTATATCCAGATGTTTTTGAGATGTGTGCACGTGCAGGTGGTTGTTCTGGATTCATGGATATCAAGTGCTTGAACCACCAAACTCTCGTCATATATACTTTCTGAGTTAATTTTTCCGTTTCTGTAGCAGTCTGATAGTTTTTTTTACCAGATAGGGTTGCTGGCCCTATGCCGAACCCTTCTTAGTCGCCTTTTACGATCATGCATCAGGGCTCACCTGGGCAAGAGCAGGAAAAAAGGCAAAGGACAGGCATTTGTGGAAAACCCTTACAGAAGCCCCATGTGCCCTGGGCACTTAAGGTTCAGAGAGAGAGAGAGTTAATTTTTCCCCATGTAGTGCTAATACTTTCTTGTTTTCATTTTATTTGTATAGGTCTGTGTGGAATAGGTCTTTCTTGTATTTACTTTCAGATGTTCAATCAGTAGTTCAGTGTGGTATAGACTTCTCTGTTATATTTTACTTTCAGATGTTTGATCAATAGTTCTGTGTGGTTTCAAATGTCCAGTTAATAGTTCTGTGTTGTATAGATTTCTCTCTTGTATTTACTTTCAAATGTCCAATCAATAGTTCTGTGTGGTATAGATTTCTCTCTTGTATTTACTTTCAAATGTCCAATCAATAGTTCTGTGTGGTATAGATTTCTCTCTTGTATTTACTTTCAAATGTCCAATCAATAGTTCTGTGTTGTACAGATTTCTCTCTTGTATTGTCTGTGTCTTGTTCAGAGACGGAAAATGGTGACTTGTTCCTTTCTGTTTAGCATGTGACAGTCATCATGTTGTGGTGTTTGTGGCTTCCTGTAGGTTTTTATCATGTTTTTCTTCTGATTATAGGTGACTGGTATGTCTGGTTGCTCCATTTCAGTGCCTTCTTTGGCCAGATGGTCAGCTTTCTCATTGCCTGGTATCCCACAGTGGGAGGGAATCCACTGCAAAGTGACTCCATGTTGTAAGCCAATTTTTGACAAGGCATCCTTAAGGCCTGGTAGTTTGTTGCACTGAAGAGCTTCCAGTACTGATCTTGCATCTTTGAGAATTACTATGGGGCATGTATTAATTCTGGAGTCTGATAGTTTTTCAACTGCAGCAATAATTGCCCTAACTTCTGCATCATAGTTGTTGCAATATTTTCCAGTGGGTATGGAAATCTTGTCAGTGTTGTTGTTTGGATATTCAGTATGTGCTCCTGCCCCTCCATTCTTTATGGTATTGTGTGCAGATCCATCTGTATATACACTTTTCCAGGTGTCATGTGGATATTTGTAATCTAGCACACTAAGTGTAGCTGTTGATCTTACAAGACTGCTTTGCATCGCATCATTCTGCACATCTTTCACTTCAGTCTGAATAGTTATTTGTGTACAATCTGCTTCTTTCCATGGTGTATGCTCTGATATGGAAGTGAATGCTGGAAAATCACCAAAACCATAGAAAACAAGTTGAATTCTTTCCAGACTAAATGTTTACGAAGAATTAGAAAAATATTTTGGCCAAACACCATAAGAAATAACATCTTATTAGCAGAAATGCAGATGAAACCACTGACAACAATTATTGAGGAAAGACGCTGGCGATGGTTGGGACATGTGTTCCGAATGACTGACAACTCACTACCAAAAATAGCACTAAGATGGAGACCACAGGGGAGCAGAAGTAAGGGTAGACCAAAAGAGACATGGAGAAGAACAACAGAAAGGATGTTGAGCAATAGAGGGCTTACCTGGGCAAGAGCAGAAAAAAAGGCGAAGGACAGGCATTTGTGGAAAACCCTTGCGGAAGCCCCATGTGCCCTGGGCACTTAAAGTTCAGAGAGAGAGAGAGATGCTCTGATAGGATGATAATGAGCAACTACAGTTGGAAGGTCAGGTATCAGCTTATGCATACACTTGGCCTGATGGAATGAAGCTGCTTCTTTTAAACCGTCTTAGTGCCAAGTTATTGAATCTCTTCTTCAAGGGATGGCTTACATTGCTGAAGAAGTTCTCTCCCATGGTCATGACTTTTGTGTCTCTATGTTCTTTTAGCGCTTGAACACCAACTATTTTCTACATTTCTACTATTGGTATGGACCTCATGGCACCTGTGATAATCTGTACTGACTGATTTTGTACCTTGTCTAGATTATGCAGTGTAGTGTTTGATGCTGTGCACCAAGATGTTGAGCCATATTCTAAATGTGGTAGAATATATCAGCAAAGTTGAGGATTCTTTCACTAGCTCCCCATGTGGTTCCACTTAATTTTCTTAATATGGCTAGTTTTCTTCTGGCTTTTGCTTCTGCACTGTTGATGTGTTGCTTCCAGGTCAGTTTTGAGTCAAGAGTCACTCCTAAGTAAGTGGGTTGGTTGTCCATCCTTAAGGATATTCATTTACAAAGATCTTACCTGCTTTCTGTTTAGATGAGAGAGTGAACAGAGTGGTACTTGATTTCTCTGTGTTTATACTTACACACCATTTGTTTGTCATTGATATCAAGATGTCTGCTGCTCTTTGGAGTCTCTGTGTAGCAAATGTCATGTATTCATCTGTACACCACATGACCAGATCATCTGCATACAGTGCCGCTTTGATTCCATAGGGAAGTTCCTTGACCAGGCCATTAATGAATACCAGGAATAGTGTAGGTGAAAGGACTCCTCCTTGTGGTACACCATGTCGCAGCAGTACTTTCTGGTATTGTGTGCAGATCCATCTGTATATACACTTTTCCAGGTGTCATGTGGATATTTGTAATCTAGCACACTAAGTGTAGCTGTTGATCTTACAAGACTGCTTTGCATCGCATCATTCTGCACATCTTTCACTTCAGTCTGAATAGTTATTTGTGTACAATCTGCTTCTTTCCATGGTGTATGCTCTGATATGGAAGTGAATGCTGGAAAATCACCAAAACCATAGAAAACAAGTTGAATTCTTTCCAGACTAAATGTTTACGAAGAATTAGAAAAATATTTTGGCCAAACACCATAAGAAATAACATCTTATTAGCAGAAATGCAGATGAAACCACTGACAACAATTATTGAGGAAAGACGCTGGCGATGGTTGGGACATGTGTTCCGAATGACTGACAACTCACTACCAAAAATAGCACTAAGATGGAGACCACAGGGGAGCAGAAGTAAGGGTAGACCAAAAGAGACATGGAGAAGAACAACAGAAAGGATGTTGAGCAATAGAGGGCTTACCTGGGCAAGAGCAGAAAAAAAGGCGAAGGACAGGCATTTGTGGAAAACCCTTGCGGAAGCCCCATGTGCCCTGGGCACTTAAAGTTCAGAGAGAGAGAGAGATGCTCTGATAGGATGATAATGAGCAACTACAGTTGGAAGGTCAGGTATCAGCTTATGCATACACTTGGCCTGATGGAATGAAGCTGCTTCTTTTAAACCGTCTTAGTGCCAAGTTATTGAATCTCTTCTTCAAGGGATGGCTTACATTGCTGAAGAAGTTCTCTCCCATGGTCATGACTTTTGTGTCTCTATGCGCTTGAACACCAACTATTTTCTACATTTCTACTATTGGTATGGACCTCATGGCACCTGTGATAATCTGTACTGACTGATTTTGTACCTTGTCTAGATTATGCAGTGTAGTGTTTGATGCTGTGCACCAAGATGTTGAGCCATATTCTAAATGTGGTAGAATATATCAGCAAAGTTGAGGATTCTTTCACTAGCTCCCCATGTGGTTCCACTTAATTTTCTTAATATGGCTAGTTTTCTTCTGGCTTTTGCTTCTGCACTGTTGATGTGTTGCTTCCAGGTCAGTTTTGAGTCAAGAGTCACTCCTAAGTAAGTGGGTTGGTTGTCCATCCTTAAGGATATTTCATTTACAAAGATCTTACCTGCTTTCTGTTTAGATGAGAGAGTGAACAGAGTGGTACTTGATTTCTCTGTGTTTATACTTACACACCATTTGTTTGTCATTGATATCAAGATGTCTGCTGCTCTTTGGAGTCTCTGTGTAGCAAATGTCATGTATTCATCTGTACACCACATGACCAGATCATCTGCATACAGTGCCGCTTTGATTCCATAGGGAAGTTCCTTGACCAGGCCATTAATGAATACCAGGAATAGTGTAGGTGAAAGGACTCCTCCTTGTGGTACACCATGTCGCAGCAGTACTTTCTGGCTTTTGTGACCATCCATTACTACTATAGCTCTTCTATTGTGTAAGAAGGACTTTATCCAGTTGTACAGTCTTCTGTTCACATTGTAGTTTCTTAGTTTACACAGCAGACCTATTTTCCATACTTTATCAAAGGCTTTCTTCAGGTCTATCCATGCTGCTAGTACAAGGTTTTTCTCTTGGAATGCATCCTCAATCTCTTGAGAGAGATAGGTCACTTGATCTTCCGTACTGTAGTACTGCCTAAATCCTGCTTGTTGTGGAATAAGAAGGTTTTGACTTTCTAGGTACCATTTTAGCCTCAGGTCAATGATGCGTTGTATTGTTTTGCATAGGCAGCTAGTGAGACTGATTGGCCTGTAGTTGGAAGCCATATCATTGTTTTTCCCAGGCTTTAGCAGTGGTACCATGCTTGCTTCCTTCCAGATTTGAGGTAACTTACCTGTGCTCCAGCACATATTGAAAATATCCAACAGCTTTCCCATTGCTGCCATTCGCAGGTTCTTGATCATTTCATTGGACACTCCATCTGGTCCTGGTGATTTCCTTGGTTTCAGTTTACTGACTGCTAGGTCTAACTCACTGTGTGCATCCTTGATCTCCATTTTTCTGACTTGTTCCTCTTCTTTCTGTGGGTCAGTGCCCACTGTACGCTCTTTCTCTGGATGGATATCAATGTTGCAGTCTTGTGCAAACATGCAAGCGAAGTGATCTGCTACCTGCTTACCTGTAAGAGTTTTCCCATCCTCTATTAGTGTAATCTTTGTACTTCTTCCAGTACTCTCATTGTTTAACTGTTTGATTAGTTTCCACAGTTTTCTTGCATCCTTATCAAAGTTTCCTTATCTGTTTTCTCTCTCCAACTTTCCTGTCTGGCTTGCAACTTGGCTCTATGAAATTTGGCCTTAACATGTTGGTAATATGAATTCAAGAACAATGCAGAGATAAGACAGATGACTGAACAACAACCAGTCTCATGGGTGATCAGGAAAAGGAGATGGACATATGTTGGTCACTTGATGAGAAGAAAGGATCAGAGAATCCCAAAACAAGCTATCAAGTGGAACACAACAGGCCGAAGAAAAAGAGGCAGACCACGTGAAACTCTGAAGAGGACATTATTAAGAGAGGCCAAATTAACAGGCATAAAATTCTTTGATGAGGTTGAAAGACTCACCGAAGACAGGAAAAATTGGCAAACTACTTTGTGAGCCCTATGTGACGCTTAACGGCACGGGAAGGATATAAGAAGATAAGATGTTGGTAATTATTGTGGTGTTCTTGGCATGGTCTATTTTGTGCTTGCTTCCGAGCTGTTTCCACGTCATCGTGCAATTTTCCCAGCTCACTAGACCAGTCTGGTTTATAGTCCCTACTGCGTCCTCTGGGAATGGTTTCACAGGTGGCCTGAAGGATACAAGCAATGAATTCCTTCACTATGCTTTTAATATCCTTACCTTCTGTGGACAGCTGTCCCACCAGGATACCTGTACAATGTCTGTACATTGTCCAGTTTGCTTTTTTGTAGTTCCATCTGGGGAGAGAACTACTGGTGTTAAGGAGTTCATCTTCTATTATCAGGAAGACTGGTCGATGGTCGCTACTTCCAACTTGTTTTCCAACTTCGCATGTAATGTTCCACTTAAGGTCAGGGGAGTGGAATGCCAGATCTGGTGTTGAGGTTGTATGCCAAGCCCTTGAGTAAAATTTTGGGGGATCCATTGGCTGGTTGATCAGGAGAAGTCCATTATCATCCTGCCAGCTCTCAACTTCCTCTCCTCTCTTGTGTCGTAGCCCCAGCTCTGGGAATCATCATCATCATCATCAGGTGCCGTGCCAACTGGCGTTGGCTATTATGCTTCTCCAGAGTACCCGATCCTTCATGCAGGCCATCAGTTCAGTTGGTGATCTCCTCTCACATCATCCCGTTAGACTGTCCAGTATCATTTCTCTTGGTCTTGCTCTTGATCTTCTTCCTTCTATTTTTCCTGTTGTTATAATATTTTCAATGCCCCCTCTTCTCATTGCATGTCCTATGAAAGTACATTGTCTCTCTCTTATCTTTCTGACAAGGTTTTTTGTCTCTCCAGCTCTTCTCATACATTCTTCATTAGTTATTTTTGCTGTCCAGGGGATTCGCAACATTCTTCTAATAAACCACATTTCTGCTGCTTCCAATGATTTTTGTGCAGACTTGCCTATTGTCCATCATTCACTTCCATATAACAAGATAGGTTCAATATAGCATTTTAGGACTCGTTTTCTAACATTCATTGATAAAGATGTGTTAGCTAATATGTTTCTTATTCTCTGAAATGCAGTCTTTGCTTGACCTATTCTGTTCCTAATTTCTGTTCTGCATTTCCCATCTCTCTTCCTGTACAGCCATCAGGATTTCGAAACGGTTCTTCACTTCTATACCGTATTGTTCTGGTATATTTGTAAGGTCAAAGCGGAGTGGTCTTGATCCCATAACTATCTTTTTTATCTTTATCTTCATGTCTGCTATTAATAACTCATGGTCCGTGTCACAATAAGCACCTGGTAAAGTTTTTGCTGATGTTATGCTTGACCTCCACCTTCTCTGCACTAAAATGTAATCTATTTGATTCCTGGTTTTCCCATCAGGTGATGTCCATGTGTAAAGTCTTCTTGGATGTTGTTTAAAAAGTGTGTTAGCGATCATTAGCTCATTTTCCATACAAAACGCCATTAGATTGTCACCTGCCTCATTTTTGTGTCCTATGCTAAATTTCCCTACAACCTGTCCTTCATCTTCTGCTCTTTCTGTACCAATTTTTGCATTAAAATCACCCATTATAAATACAATATCATTTTTCCGTACCTGGTCCATTGTCGTCTGCAGTGTGTTATAAAAATGTTCTACTTCATCTTCTTCTGCTGCTGATGTAGGTGCATATACCTGGATGACTGTTACATTTCTAGGAATGCCCTTAAGTCTGATTGTTAGGATTCTATCACTTACTGGATTGTAGCCTAGTAATGCTTTTGATGTTGATTTGTCCAAATAAAAAGCCACTCCATTCTTTCCTCCTACTTCTCCGCCAGAATATATAAATATATTATCATTCTCGCTCTTAAAGTGTCCTGATCCTTTCCATCGATGTTCGCAGATTCCCAAAATGTGTATCCGCGTTCTTTTCATCTCGTCACTTATTACTTGATATTTTCCCTCATACATACTTCTTACATTCCATGTTCCTACTCTTATTTTTCTTTTTAGTTTGATACAGGGGTTTTCCTTGGTAACACCGTCAGGATTTTGTCCGTCATCACAATTACTAGTACCGACCTCTGCCTCACACTCTTCCCCAGTGTTAAAATTAGATCTATCTGGCCTGGGGGACTCACCACCAGATCTTTTTCCTATTTGACTTTCCATGATTGCTGCTTGGGTTTCTTGGTATGTTTCCAGAAGGTAGTTTACCGTTTCGAAATCCTGATGGCTGTACAGGAAGAGATGACACCAGATGAATTGGCTACGCAGGCCAAAGATATCTTAGTAACAACAGCTAAAGACATGGTTCCAGTAAAGAAAACACAAAAGAATAGATGGATCACAGCAGGTACACTAGAACTGATAAAACAATGTAGAGAAATGAAGACGCAGTGGAGAGTGACAAACAACAACAAAGATAAATATAAAACTTTAACAAAAGAAGTACGAAGAAACATAAGAAAAGACAAAAAACAATACATACAAGATTGTTATGAAAGAATAGAAGAACATCAGAGGTGTGGAAGAGATAGTGAAATGTTTAAAGAAATGAAGACATTGACGAGAAATGTCACACCTAAGCTAAATGTAATTTGTGATGAGATGGGGAATACCCTGACAGAGACAGAGGAAATTCTGGAAAGATGGAAGGAATATTGCAAAAGAATGTATGAAACAACCGACTGTGGAAGCAGAAATCAACAGTGTGAATTATTATTGCAGGAGAAAGAACCCGAGCCGACAATGGAAGAAGTTTTATGGGCAATAAAGAGTCTGAAAAATGGTAAATCACCAGGATGTGATGAGATAACCGCTGAATTTATTAAAGCAGGAGGAAAGGAGTGTGCAACAATCTATCATGCACTATGTAAAAAATATGGCATTCAGGTATTTGGCCAAAAGAATGGAAAAGAACTGTATTCATTCCACTGCCAAAAAAGGGTAACCTGAAATTATGCACCAACTACAGAACTGTTGCCCTGATTAGTCATGCCAGTAAAATTCTGTTAAAAATCATAATGGGTAGACTTCGAAAGAAAATAGAAGAAGAAGTCAATATGGTCCAAGCTGGCTTCAGGCAAGGAAGAGGATCAAGAGATCATATATTCAATCTAAGATTAATAATAGAGAAATGCAGGGAGTTTAATGTGAATCTATATTTATCCTTTATAGACTACTCAAAGGCATTTGATTGTGTACAACACCAGAAACTTTGGGAAATAATGGAAAAAATGGGATTTCCAACACATTTGATACAATTAACATCACTGCTGTATTTAGACCAACAAGCAGCAGTAAGAATAAATGGTGAAACAACAAGTTGGTTTGACATAAAACAAGGGGTCCGTCAGGGGTGCATATTGTCACCCTACTTATTTAACTTGTATACTGAAAATATAATGAGGAATGTTAGAGAAGATGTAGACAAAGAATATTACGATGCCATAACAGTTGGAGGTTATGAAATACCAGAGATTAGATATGCTGATGACACAGTATTGCTGTCCACAACACAAGAAGGAATGGAAAAACTAATTATGTCAGTCCGCAAGAACAGCGAAGAGCAGAACCTCTATCTTAATGCAAAGAAAACTAAAGTGATGACAACTGACAAAACAAACAAGGCAACTGAAATATGTATCAATGAGGAAAAACTGGAAGAAGTGGAGAGTTTTGAATATCTTGGATCACTACTAACTAATAATGGAGATACAATGAGGGAAATTAAAAGGAGGACATCTATTGCTCTTCAGAAAGTAAAACAAATAAAGAATCTGTGGAGAGGAGCAGACAGAACCACAAAAATAAGATTTTTAAGGGCATGCATCTTTCCCATCGCAACATATGCCTGTGAGACCTGGACACTTAACAAAACAGCTGAGAAGCACATAAATGCCTTTGAATGTAAATGCTATAGAAGAGTTCTCCAAATATCGTGGACACAAAAAAGAACAAATATATCTATACTGCAAGAGCTTAATATTGAAGAAGGCTGGCTAGTAAAGAGGATTAAAGAGAGAAAACTTAAATATTTTGGCCACATTAAACGTCATGATAATTTAGAGAAGACCATATTGGAAGGATACATAATGGGAAAAAGAAAGAGAGGAAGACCGAAACGAAGATGGCTGCAAGACATTGTTGATGATCTGGAAATGGATGCAGCAGCAGCAGGCCATCTTGCTCACAACCGAGAGGCCTACAGGAGTGCTGTTTGGGAGGCAAAGTTCCGCAAGGGACATGCAAAGGAATGAATTTCCCATCTGAAGTTATTACTGCTCCAAGGTATTTGAATTTCTGCACCTGCTTTAGAATGGTAGGGGCCGGCTAGCGTAGTGGTTAGAGCACTCGTCTAGCAACCAAATGGTCGAGGGTTCGAATCCCCAGCTGAGCGGGACCTTTTTTTCCGACCAATACGGCCCTGAGGTCGACCCAGCCTCGTAAAATGGGTACCAGAGAAAATCTGGGAAGTAAAGGCAGCGAGGAAAGGAACTGGTCACCCTACCTCATACGCTGATGACCCAGCATAATGAGGTCTCTAACGCTTCACCCCCTACGGCATTTGAAATGCTATGGGACTATCTTTACTTTTACTTTAGAATGGTTCCGTTTAATTTAATACTGCATGCTGGTGGATTCTGTTTCTTAGATATAACCATAGTCTCTGTCTTTTTGATGTTCAAAGTAAGGCCTTTCTGTTCACTTTCTTTGGCGACTTTATCCAAGAGATTTTGCAGGTCTTGTTGGTTCTCAGCTATCAGTACTGTGTCGTCAGCATACCGAAGGTTGTTAATATTGTATCCTCCAATTTTTATGCCTGGTTCTGTGATGATTGTTCTTAGAATATTCTCGCTGTACAGAGAAAAAAGGTCTGGAGATAGTACACATCCTTGTCGCACCCCTTGTTTTATAGGGTGATATTTTCCAATTCTATTTTCAACTCGAACTGCTGCTTCTTGCTGCCAGTATAGATGTTTTACAATTCTCAAGTCTTTGCCGTCTATATTGATGTCTTCAAGCATTTTAATAATTTCACTATGTTTCACCTTGTCAAATGCCTTGGTGTAATCAATGAAGCATAAGTAGAGATCTTTCTGTACTTCTAAAGCTCTTTCTGTTAGTGTTCGTAAAGCATAAATGGCATTGTGTGTTCCCTTTCCTTCAACAAATCCAAACTGTTCATCTGCTATTTCCATTTTTATCTTTTTCCTTGTTCTTCTCATAATGATTCTCAGAAGTAGCTTCGTTATGTGACATGAGAGGCTGATAGTCCGGTGGTCATCACATTCCTTTGCACCTGGTTTCTTTGGTAGTGCTATAAACGTGGATTTAATCAGGTCACTGGGAATATAACCACTGTTGTAAATATCATTCAGTAACTTGGTTATTATTTTTATTCCTGTCTCCTCTAGTGCCTCTATTTCTTATATTGTTATATAATCAGGCCCAGTCGCTTTTCCTTTCTTCATGTGTTTGATAGCTTCTATGATTTCATCTTCAAGTATTGGCGGTCCATCACAGTTTTCAGTATCTGGTGTTAATTCTGGTCTTTCTCCTCCATATAGCTCACCGATATACTCTGTCCACCTGTCCACAATGTCTTCTTTTCCCATTAACATTTTACCTTTTTTCGATTTCAGGCATCCTGCTCTGGGAATGGCTGTTAAAATCACCACAAACCATCAGCCTCTCTTTATGTGGGATTGTTTCTAGAGCAAGTGGGCGGTCATTAGGACAGTAATAGTTAAGGAGGTAGAAGTCTGTATTACTGGTTTTTAGATGGATCATCTAGTATTCGGCTCCTTCCATGTACACTCCCACCTGACATGCGCTGATGTTATTCTTAACAAGTGTGAGCACTCCTCCTTTTCTTCTGTCCTGTCGGTCTGATCTAAAACACTGGTAGCCTCTGATTTTAAAGGTGGCATCTTTGGTTAGGTGTGTCTCCTGTATGCAGCATATACTTACCTGCTCTGCAAGGAGTATGTTGTCTAGTTTCACCTTTTTTGCTACAGCCATCTCTAGCACTGCCAAGACTCTCAGCATTCCACTGCATTATTTTAAGTTCTTGCTTTTTGACAGTTTTCTTCCGTTTATATTTTGGCCAGTAGCTCTACTCTTATGTCTCCTGGCACCACAAGACGAACTGAGAGGACCTTCAGTAGCACTGGGTGGACCCTTTTCAAGGCAGGGGGCCTGGCACTGCACCTGCCTGGTTAATCTTCACAGGGCGAGCACCATGTTTGAAAACTGCACATTTCATTAGCAATAATGCTTGTTACCCTGATTTTTGCGATGTGCCTTTTGGTTGGGTACCTCCAACTTCAGTACTTTTCTTTGCTATAGCAAGGACTTGCTCGGACTGCCATGATGACGGTGGTGTAGGCCGGTCTGACCAAAACTTTGTTTTCCAGCCTCTGGTGACTGTACTTAAGCCCCTTCTCCACATCAGATGGTTTTGAGACAGTTCCGCAGAGACACTCTGATTTTGGGATGAGGAACCTGATGAGTGCTTCAACGATATCCATTCCCCACCTCCTAGTCTGCTGGCTCTGTTTTGTTTACATCATTCTGACAGCCGTTGTTGTAAAGACCCATAGGCTTGTCATGTCCTGCATTCATTGGTTTCACACCAGACTTCCCTCATCCCCGCCAGAGATCTCCACGTCCCCATCCATCCACCAACCTGACATTACATTTTACAAAAATAACAATTACAATTAGTGTTGATTGCTACAGGTTTCTGGGCTAGAAACGTAGGTCAGAGTTTTTAAGTAAACAGATCTATGTTCCTTGTCTCACAAAAACTATGTTAAGATAAGTGTGTTCTTAACACAGATGTTCCCAGGGGATGTGTTGTATAGATTTCTCTGTTATATTTTACTTTCAGATGTTCAATCAATAGTTCTGTGTTGTATAGATTTCTCTGTTATATTTTACTTTCAGATGTTCCATCAATAGTTCTGTGTTGTATAGATTTCTCTGTTATATTTTACTTTCAGATGTTCACTCAATAGTTCTGTGTTGTATGGATTTCTCTGTTATATTTTACTTTCAGATGTTCACTCAATAGTTCTGTGTTGTATAGATTTCTCTGTTATATTTTACTTTCAGATGTTCACTCAATAGTTCTGTGTTGTATAGATTTCTCTGTTATATTTTACTTTCTGATGTTCACTCAATAGTTCTGTGTTGTATAGATTTCTCTGTTATATTTTACTTTCAGATGTTCACTCAATAGTTCTGTGTTGTATAGATTTCTCTGTTATATTTTACTTTCAGATGTTCAATCAATAGTTCTGTGTTGTATAGATTTCTCTGTTATATTTTACTTTCAGATGTTTAATCAATAGTTCTGTGTTGTATGGATTTCTCTGTTATATTCTACTTTCAGATGTTCAATCAATAGTTCTGTGTTGTATAGATTTCTCTGTTATATTTTACTTTCAGATGTTCGATCAATAGTTCTGTGTTGTATAGATTTCTCTGTTATATTTTACTTTCAGATATTCGATCAATAGTTCTGTGTGGTATAGAGGCCCATGCTTGTGTGCAGCAGACAGTATTCGACCTTGTTGAGAAAAATTACAGTGTTCATGTCATCGTTGATGGCTGCTCCAGTCGAAGTATGGTCGACAGGTAAGGTTTACATGTTAAGATTTAAACTGCATTAAGAGAAGAACAAGTCGAGATCTTTAGTCACAGAACGGGGCACAACAGATTGAGACATCACACGTTTAACAGGCTTGAGATAGATACAAGCAACAAACACACCTGCGGTACTGACAGTGACAACCCTTCATTTGAAAGACTGAGATGGTGATTTTGGCCATCACCTATGCCAATCCAGGACAAGCTGTATGGCGACCTTGATAACCTAAAACAAATGACACCATTCTTCAGAGATATCCAAGCGGATGTCTGAAAGTGTTCAAAGAGGAAAACAAAGAAACTGTTATTAAGTTAACGTTATTTAGAATTTTTTTTTTAGTAATATAATAAATTATAAATTTTATAGTATTATGTGGACAAAGTTTATTTATAAATTTCAGAGAATTATATCTTACATCTTACATCCTTCCCGTGCCATTAAACGTCACATAGGGATCACATAGTTGTTTGCCAAGTTTTCCTGTTTTCGGCAAGTCTTTCAACTGTGTCAAGGGATGTTATACCCACAAAACTGGCTTCTCTTAACAATGTCCTCTTTAGAGTTTCACATGGTCGACTTCTTTTTCTTTGGCCTGTTGTGCTGCACTTGATAGCTTGTTTTCACATTCTCTGATTGTTTCTTCTCATCACATGGCCTACGTATGTCCATGCTCTTCTACTTGTTGATTGCAGTCCAGCACTTGCTTTTGGTGCCGGGATTATGGCTGTGCTGTATGAATTCCATAACTCATCTATATCTGTCTCATCTGCCTCGCTGAGTGCTGCGAAATGTTTGGTAAGTTCCAGATTGAACTCACTGTTGGTATTTTCTTCTTGTAGGCTATGACTGTTTATCTTTCTGAGTACTGCTTTCTTGTGTTAGCTTTTCAGTTTAAGTCTTATCTTCCCTATACACAGGTTGTGATCACTGTTGATATCTGCACCCCTATATGCTCTTACATCTATCAGAGATGTTCAGAGTTGTTTTCTAATACAAAACTGATCTATCTGGTTTCTGGCTGTATCATCTGGAGATATCCATGTTGTTTTATGTAATTCTTTGTGTGGAAATATTGTTCCTCCAATGACCATGCCCTCTGTTAGACATATTTCAGTTAATCTTTCTCCATTCAGATTTATTGAATCAGTTCCTTCTTTCCCCGTTACTTGTTCGACATCTGTGTTATCTTTTCCTGCCTTGGCATTGAAGTCTCTCATGATATTTAAGATGTCGTGTTTAGGTACTTTGTTGATAAGTTGTTGTAGTTGGTAATAGAAATCGTCTTTTATTTCATCATCTGCATCGTTCGTGGGTACATAGCATTGTATGATTGTCATTCTTCTGTTGCCTTGTTTTGTATCATGCTCTTATCATACGACTGTTCACTGGTTCCCATTCTGTAAGGCTCTTTGCTGCCGCAGATGACATAATTATACCCACTCCTTGGTAATTCCCATCGTCTCTGCCGGAATATATTATTAACTTACAGTTTTCTGCCATTCTTTTCCCTGCTTCTGGCCATCACATTTCACTGATGCCCAACACATCCAGGTGATATCTATCCATTTATTTTATTACCTGAGCAGTTTTTGTTGCCGGGATTATGGCTGTGCTGTATGAATTCCATAACTCATCTATATCTGTCTCATCTGCCTCGCTGAGTGCTGCGAAATGTTTGGTAAGTTCCAGATTGAACTCACTGTTGGTATTTTCTTCTTGTAGGCTATGACTGTTTATCTTTCTGAGTACTGCTTTCTTGTGTTAGCTTTTCAGTTTAAGTCTTATCTTCCCTATACACAGGTTGTGATCACTGTTGATATCTGCACCCCTATATGCTCTTACATCTATCAGAGATGTTCAGAGTTGTTTTCTAATACAAAACTGATCTATCTGGTTTCTGGCTGTATCATCTGGAGATATCCATGTTGTTTTATGTAATTCTTTGTGTGGAAATATTGTTCCTCCAATGACCATGCCCTCTGTTAGACATATTTCAGTTAATCTTTCTCCATTCAGATTTATTGAATCAGTTCCTTCTTTCCCCGTTACTTGTTCGACATCTGTGTTATCTTTTCCTGCCTTGGCATTGAAGTCTCTCATGATATTTAAGATGTCGTGTTTAGGTACTTTGTTGATAAGTTGTTGTAGTTGGTAATAGAAATCGTCTTTTATTTCATCATCTGCATCGTTCGTGGGTACATAGCATTGTATGATTGTCATTCTTCTGTTGCCTTGTTTTGTATCATGCTCTTATCATACGACTGTTCACTGGTTCCCATTCTGTAAGGCTCTTTGCTGCCGCAGATGACATAATTATACCCACTCCTTGGTAATTCCCATCGTCTCTGCCGGAATATATTATTAACTTACAGTTTTCTGCCATTCTTTTCCCTGCTTCTGGCCATCACATTTCACTGATGCCCAACACATCCAGGTGATATCTATCCATTTATTTTATTACCTGAGCAGTTTTTGTTATTGTGGCCATTGTTCTTACATTCTAAAATCTGACCTTTGTTATGCATTGTATGGACAGAGTTTATAAACTTCAGAGTATTGTATGAACAAAGTTTATTTGTAAACTTCAGAGTTTTGTATGGACAAAGTTTATTTATAAACTTCAGAGTATTGTATGAACAAAGTTTATTTATAAACTTCAGAGTGTTGTATGGACAAAGTTTATTTATAAACTTCAGATATAGCATGACCAACCAGCATGGAAGAAGAGGATAAACAAGCCAGCATCTGAGAATGATCAAAGAAGTAGTAACCACTGATGATGTATGTGTGGAGAAGGATAACCAGCATTGTAACCACTGATGATGTATGTGTGGAGAAGGATAACCAGCATTGTAACCACTGATGATGTATGTGTGGAGAAGGATAACCAGCACTGTAACCACTGATGATGTATGTGTGGAGAAGGATAACCAGCACTGTAACCACTGATGATGTATGTGTGGAGAAGGATAACCAGCACTGTAACCACTGATGATGTATGTGTGGAGAAGGATAACCAGCATTGTAACCACTGATGATGTATGTGCGGAGAAGGATAACCAGCATTGTAACCACTGATGATGTATGTGTGGAGAAGGATAACTAACATTGTAACCACTGATGATGTATGTGCGGAGAAGGATAACCAGCACTGTAACCACTGATGATGTACGTGTGGAGAAGGATAACCAACACTAACCACTGATGATGTATGTGTGGAGAAGGATAACCAGCACTGTAACCACTGATGATGTGTGTGTGGAGAAGGATAACCAGCACTGTAACCACTGATGATGTATGTGTGGAGAAGGATAACCAACACTGTAACCACTGATGATGTATGTGTGGAGAAGGATAACCAGCACTGTAACCACTGATGATGTATGTGTGGAGAAGGATAACCAACACTGTAACCACTGATGATGTATGTGTGGAGAAGGATAACCAGCATTGTAACCACTGATGATGTATGTGCGGAGAAGGATAACCAGCACTGTAACCACTGATGATGTGTGTGTGGAGAAGGATAACCAACACTGTAACCACTGATGATGTATGCATGATGTTTGCCTTCTCTTGCTTCCTTTCAGAATGTATGCTCTAGAGAGGATGCGTGAAGCTGGAGCTCATCTTACCACCAGTGAGAGCATCCTGCTTGGACTTATCCGCGATGCTTCTCATCACAAGTTCAAGGACATTCAGAAACTTATTTGGGATGTGGCCCCGGATAGTGGGTTACTGTCCAGACAGCCACAGAATGGGACAGCCATTTAATCATCTCTAAATTGTAATATGTACTCAGAAAAAAAGAGATACTTATTGTGTAGGCAGGACTTCATTTTAGGCTGTCTTTTTTTTTAGTGGCATGGACATTGTAGAAGTTGCCATGGTTACAGACAAGAAACCTGACAAGGTGTCACAGAATAACAGGTTATTTCATTTAAACTGTGGTCCAATTTGGACCTATGAAGAATGTGACTGCTGCTGCGACTGCTGCTGCTGCTGCTACTACTACTACTACTACTACTACTACTACTTCATTGTATTGTCTGTCTATATCTGCAGTCCTATCTCTTGGATAAATTTCACTGTGTTTTGTAATTCACGTATGGAACCACAGAGTTTATCTTCTTTGGTGGTTTCACTGGGCCAGTAATTATTTCTCAGTGTCTCATAGTGCAGTTTTGGAGGATATGTTCCACAGTTTGGGGCACCTGGGCACATGTACAAAGATTAGTAGTACCAACCTTAAACTTTGTATACATATGAATTTGGAGTTGGCTGTGTCCTGTTCAAAGATGGAAAATGATGACTTGTTCCTTTCTGTTTAACATGTGATAGTCATCATGTGGTGGTGTTTGTGGCTTCCTGTAGGTTTTTATCATGCTTTTCTTCTGATTATAGGTGATTGATGTGTCTGGTTGCTCCATTTCAGTGCCATCTTTGGCCAGACGGTCAGCTTTCTCATTGCCTGGTATCCCACATTGGGAGGAAATCCACTGCAAAGTGACTCCATGTTGTAAGCCAAATTCTGACAAGGCATCCTTATGATCTGGTAGTTTGTTGCACTGAAGAGCTTCCAGTACTGATCTTGCATCTGTGAGAGTTACTATGGAGCATGTATCAATTCTGGAGTCTGATAGTTTTTCAACTGCAGTAATAATTGCCCTAACTTCTGCATCAAAGTTGTTACAGTATTTTCCAGTTGGTATGGAAATCTTGTCAGCGGTGTTGTTTGGATATTCAGTATGTGCTCCTGCCCCTCCATTCTTTATGGCATTGTGTGCAGATCCATCTGTATACACATGTATCCAGGTGTCACATGGATATTTGTCATCTAGCATATTAAGTGTGGCTGTTATCTTACAAGACTGCTCTGCATCTCAGCATTCTGCACACCTTTCACTTCAGTCTGAATAGTTATTTGTGTATAATCTGCTTCTTTCCATGGTGTATGCTCTGGTACAGATGATAATGGAGCAACTACAGTTGGAAGGTCAGGTATCAGCTTACACATACGCTTGGCCTGATGAATGAAGCTGCTTCTTTTAAGCCATCTTAGTTCCAGGTTATTGAATTTCTCCTTCAGGGGATGGCTTACAGAGCTGAGGAATTTCTCTCCCAAGGTCATGACTTTTGCATCTCTTTTAGCGCTTGAACACCAACTATTTTCTGTATTTCTACTGCTAGTGTGGACTTCATGGCACCTGTGATAATCCGTAGTGACTGATATTGTACCTTGTCTATATTATGCTGCGTAGTGTTTGATGCTGTGCACCAAGATGTTGAGCCATATTCTAAATGTGGTAGAATTCATTGCTGATATACATTCTTGAGGATTCTTTCACTACCTCCCCATGTGGTTCCACTCAATTTTCTTAATATGGCTAGTTTTCTTCTGGCTTTTGCTTCTGCACTGTTGATGTGTTGCTTCCAGATCAGTTTTGAGTCAAGAGTCACTCCTAAGTAAGTGGGTTGGTTGTCCATCCTTAAGGATATTTCATTTACAAAGATCTTACCTGCTTTCTGTTTAGATGAGAGAGTGAACAGAGTGGTACTTGATTTCTCTGTGTTTATACTTACACACCATTTGTTTGTCCATGATGTCAAGATGTCTGCTGCTCTTTGGAGTCTCTGTGTAGCAACTGTCGCATATTCATCTGTACACCACATGACCAAATCATCTGCATACAGTGCCGCTTTGATTCTATAGGGAAGTTCCTTGACCAGGTCATTAATGAATACCAGGAATAGTGTAGGTGAAAGGACTCCTCCTTGTGGTACACCATGTCGCAGCAGTACTTTCTGGCTTTTGTGACAACCATTACTACTCTAGCTCTTCTATTGTGTAAATAGGACTTTATCCAATTGTACAGTCTTCCATTTACATTGCAGTTTCTTAGTTTCCACAGCAGACCTTTTTTCCATACTTTATCAAAGGCTTTCGTCAGATCTATCCACGCTGCTAGTACAAGGTTTTTCTCTTGGAATGCATCCTCAATCTGTTAAGAAAGATAGGTCACTTGATCTTCTGTACTGTAGTACTGCCTAAATCCTGCTTGTTGTAGAACGAGAAGGTTTTGACTTTCTAGGTACCATTTTAGCCTCAGGTCAGTGAAGCGTTCCATCGTTTTTGCATAGGCAGCTAGTGAGACTGATTGGCCTGTAGCTGGAGGCAGTATCACTGTTTTTCCCTGGCTTTAGCAGTGGTACCATGCTTGCTTCCTTCCAGATTTGAGGTAACTTACCTGTGCTCCAGCACATATTGAAAATATCCAACAGCTTTCCCATTGCTGCCATTCCCAGGTTCTTGATCATTTCATTGGACACTCCATCTGGTCCTGGTGATTTCCTTGGTTTCAGTTTACTAACTGCTAGGTCTAACTCGCTGCGTGTGATTGGTGCATCCATGACCTCCACTTTTCTGACTTGTTCCTCTTCTTTCTGTGAGTCAATGCGCACTGCACGCTCTTTCTCTGGATGGATATCAATATTGGAGTCTTGTGCATACATGCGAGCAAAGTGATCTGCTACCTGCTTACCTGTAAGAGTTTTCCCATCCTCTATTAGTGTAATCTTTGTACTTCTTCCAGTACTCTCATCATTTAACTGTTTGATTAGTTTCCACAGTTTTCTTCCATCCTTTTCAAAGTTTAGGAACTCTGTTTTCTCTCTCCAACTTTCCCATCTGGCATGCAGCTTGGCTGTCTGAAATTTGGCCTTAGCATGTTGGTAATTATTGTGGTGTTCTTGGCACGGTCAATTTTCTGCTTGCTTTCAAGCTGCTTCCACATCATCATGGAGTTTTCCCAGCTCACTAGACCAGTATGGTTTATAGTCCCTACGAGCTCCTATGGGAATGGTTTCACGGGCTGCCTGAAGGATACTTCAGGTCTGGAGAGTGGAATGCCAGATCTGGTGTTGAGGTTGTATGCCAAGCCCTTGAGTAAAATGTTGGGGCATCCATTGGCTGGTTGATCAGTAGAAGTCCATTATCATCCTGTCAGCTCTCAACTTCCTCACCTCTCTTGTCTATGTGGTCATAGCCCCAGTTCTGGGAATGGCTGTTAAAAGCACCACAGACCATCAGTCTCTCTTTGTGTGGGATTGTTTCTAGATCAAGTGGGTGGTTATTAGGACAGTAATAGTTAAGGAGGTGGAAGTCTGTATTACTGGTTTTTAGATGGATCATCTGGTATTCAGCTCCATGTACACTCCTGCCTGACATGCGCTGATGTTAGTCTTAACAAGTGTGAGCACGCCTCTTTTTCTTCTGTCCTGTCAGTTTGATCTAAAACACTGGTAGCCTCTGATTTTAAAGGCGGCATCTTTGGTTAGGTGTGTCTCCTGTATGCTTACACCCACTCTGCAAAGAGTGTGTTCTCTAGTTCCACCTTTTTGCTACAACCATTTCTAACACTGCTGACACTCTCAGCATTCCACTGCATTATTTTAAGTTCTTGCTTTTTGGTAATTTTCTGCTTTTGTAGTTTTTTGGCCAGTAGCACTACTCTCATGTCTCCTGACTCCACAAGACAAACTGAGAGGACCTCCAGTAGCATTGGGTGGACCCTTTCGAGGCAGGGGGCCCGGCACTGCACCTGCCTGGTTAGTCTTCACAGGGCGAGCACCATGTTTGAATACTGCAGATAGAGACATTTCATTAGCGATAATGCGTGGTACTCTGATTTTTGTGATGCGCCTTTTGGCTTTCCTTGCTAGGGCAGACTGTGGTCTTGCTCGGACTGCCATGAAGACAGTGGTGTAGGCTGGCCTGGCCTAAACTTTGTTTTCCAGCCTCTGGTGACTGTACTTAAGCTCCTTCTCCATGTCAGATGGTTTTGAGACAGTTTCACAGAGACACTCCGACTTTTGGATGAGGAATCCGATGAGTGCCTCATTGATATCCATTCTCCATCACCTATAGTCTGCTGGCTTTGTTTTGTTTACATCATTCTGATAGCCATTGTTGTAAAGACCCATAGGCTTGTCACGTCCTGGATTCATTGGTTTCACACCAGATTTCCTCATCCCCACCAGAGATCTCCACATCCCCATTCGTCCACCAACCTGACATTACAGTTTTACAAAAACAACAATTACAATTTGTGTTGATTGCTACAAGTTTCTGGGCTACAGAAGTAGGTCAGAGTTTTTAAGTAAATAGATCTCTGTTCCCTGTCTCACAAAGACTATGTTAAGATAAGTGTGTTCTTAACACAGTTGTTCCCAGGGGGAATGCCAACTGCCAGAAAAGTAATAAATTGCTACTGATTATAATTATGCTACTGCTTCTGCTACTTATAATCATCATCATCATTGTCATAATAATCCTGATACATTCTTATAGACACTGAAAACATACTTTTCCATTTTTCCAATGCAGATCAGTTGTCCTCCTTTTCCTGTGTCAGTTCAGGTATTTTTCTTTGTTGTTTTTTCTTTTGAGTTTCCCATTTCTTGGGTTCTCTAACTACCGTTTTTTCTCATGACACATCTCTTCTGTCTTGCCTTCTGTTTTCTCATGACACATCTCTTCTGTCTTGCCTTCTGTTTTCTCATGACACATCTCTTCTGTCTTGCCTTCTGTTTTCTCATGACACATCTCTTCTGTCTTGCCTTCTGTTTTCTCATGACACATCTCTAACTTCTGTCTTGGCTTCTGTTTTCTCATGACACATCTCTTCTGTCTTGCCTTCTGTTTTCTCATAACACTTCTCTAACTTCTGTCTTGGCTTCTGTTTTCTCATGACACATCTCTTCTGTCTTGCCTTCTGTTTTCTCATGACACATCTCTAACTTCTGTCTTGGCTTCTGTTTTCTCATGACATCTCTTCTGTCTTGCCTTCTGTTTTCTCATGACACATGTCTAACTTCTGTCTTGCCTTCTGTTTTCTCATGACTTATCTCTAACTTCTGTCTTGCCTTCTGTTTTCTCATGACACATCTCTAACTTCTGTCTTGTTGCCATGATACATCTCTATCTTTAAATTTTGCCCTGATACATCTTCTAATCTTGACATGTTACATCTCTAACTTTAAATCTTGCCATGATACATCTCTAACTTCTAATCTTGCCTTGATACATCTCTAACTTCTAACCTTTCCGTGATACATCTCTAACTTCTAACCTTTCCATGATACATCTCTAACTTCTAACCTTTCCATGATACATCTCTAACTTCTAACCTTTCCATGATACATCTCCAACTTCTAACCTTTCCATGATACATCTCTAACTTCTAACCTTTCCATGATACATCTCTAACTTCTAACCTTTCCATGATACATCTCTAACTTCTAACCTTTCCATGATACATCTCTAACTTCTAACCTTTCCATGATACATCTCTAACTTCTAACCTTTCCATGATACATCTCTAACTTCTAACCTTTCCATGATACATCTCTAACTTCTAACCTTTCCATGATACATCTCTAACTTCTAACCTTTCCATGATACATCCAGAATGTTTACATTGTCTTCCCGTTATGACTGTAAATAGCTTTTGATGTTCTTTGTAAACTGTTCCTTTATGCTATTACTTAAGAAAGTATGACTTTCTGAGAGTCCGTGTATAGTTTTTCTCCACCATCTTTACCTAAAGAGATCACCATCATCTGCCCTCTGCCCAAAGAAAGTTGACCACATGGACCCTCCACTATCAGCTGTAGCAAATCTTGCAAGGGTAAAAAGTAACCAGTAAATTTTTAAAAATGAAAATAATCTTCAGCGAAGCAGGTTTCATAAAATGTTTGGTCTCAGTCTTAGACTATCGTTGTTTATAACCAGCAGTGTTGTCTAATTTCACAAAATATTAGTGGTAAACAAGAGAAGAATCACATTGTGAGTAATCAGTTCCCCCACAAGAGAGGTTTCAGGCAATAACTTGAGTAGGAAGAAGATGATCATTTTTTGAACTTCAACAAAAGCTGTCTTAGCCATCTTACCTGGAAAGCTGTCTTGGCCATGTAACATGGCACATATAGACTATCTGTCAGACTTGGCACATACAGACCATCTGTCAGACAGCGGCACATACAATCTGTCAGTGGCACATACAGACCATCTGTCAGACAACAACACATGTAGACCATCAGACAGTAGCACATAGAGACGAATCTGTCAGACAGTGGGACATACAATCTGTCAGTGGCACATACAGACCATCTGTCAGATATTGGCACATACAATCTTTCAGTGGCCCTTACAGACCAACAGACAGTAACACATAGAGACGAATCAGTCAGACAATAATGGCTTAGAGAAAGTAGCAAGCATCCGAGTGCAATCCCAAAGTTTATACAAAATCTACCCCCTCTTTTGAGAGCTCCGCATCTGGCACAAACCCTTCATGCTCTCAGCCATATTTTCTACATGCTCTCAGCCATATTTTCTACATGCTCTCAGCCATATTTTCTACATGCTGTCAGCCATATTTTCTTCATGCATTCAGCCACATTTTCTCCATGAATTCAGCCACATTTTCTCCATGCATTCAGCCACATTTTCTTGATACACTCAGCCACATTTTCTTTATACATTAAGCCACATTTTCTTCATACACTCAGCCACATTTTCTTGATACATTAAGCCACATTTTCTTCATACATTAAGCCACATTTTCTTGATACATTAAGCCACATTTTCTTGATACATTAAGCCACATTTTCTTGATACATTAAGCCACATTTTCTTCATACATTAAGCCACATTTTCTTGATACATTAAGCCACATTTTCTTCATACATTAAGCCACATTTTCTTGATACATTAAGCCACATTTTCTTGATACATTAAGCCACATTTTCTTCATACATTAAGCCACATTTTCTTCATACATTAAACCACATTTTCTTGATACATTAAGCCACATTTTCTCCATACATTAAGCCACATTTTCTTGATACATTAAGCCACATTTTCTTCATACATTAAGCCACATTTTCTTCATACATTAAGCCACATTTTCTTCATACATTAAGCCACATTTTCTCCATACATTAAGCCACATTTTCTTCATACACTAAGCCACATTTTCTCCATACACTAAGCCACATTTTCTTCATACATTAAGCCACATTTTCTTGATACATTAAGCCACATTTTCTTCATACATTAAGCCACATTTTCTTGATACATTAAGCCACATTTTCTTGATACATTAAGCCACATTTTCTTGATACATTAAGCCACATTTTCTTGATACATTAAGCCACATTTTCTTCATACATTAAGCCACATTTTCTTCATACATTAAGCCACATTTTCTTCATACATTAAGCCACATTTTCTCCATACATTAAGCCACATTTTCTTCATACATTAAGCCACATTTTCTTCATACACTAAGCCACATTTTCTCCATACACTAAGCCACATTTTCTTCATACATTAAGCCACATTTTCTTCATACATTAAGCCACATTTTCTCCATACATTAAGCCACATTTTCTCCATACATTAAGCCACATTTTCTTGATACATTAAGCCACATTTTCTCCATACACTAAGCCACATTTTCTTGATACACTCAGCCACATTTTCTTCATACATTAAGCCACATTTTCTTCATACATTAAGCCACATTTTCTCCATACACTCAGCCACATTTTCTCGATACACTACTCCATATTTTCTCACTCTCTATTGTCAGCAAGTATTTCCACTGACTGCATTTTTTGTTCTGGCAAGTGAAAATACTTGAGACATGAATCCTTAGTTGTCTCCTTTGATTTACTTTCAAAGTGCCTTAAATCATATGAAGTGTCCCTAGAGTTCAATGAATAATCCTGCACATTTCTTAACATCTGATTCCAAAACTAGTAATGGAGATACAATGAGGGAAATTAAAAGGAGGACATCTATTGCTAAAAGAAAAAAGTAAAATAACTAAAGAATCTGTGGAGAGGAACAGACAGAACTACAAAAATAAGATTTTTAAGGGCATGCATCTTTCCCATCGCAAGATATGCCCGTGAGACCTGGACACTTAACAAAACAGCTGAGAAACACATAAATGCCTTTGAATGTAAATGCTACAGAAGAGTTCTTCAAATATCATGGCCACAAAAAAGAACAAATATATCCAGACTACAAGAACTTAATATTGAAGAAGGGTGACTAGTTCAGTCATTTGCATGTCTCTTTGCCTCCCTATCATCTCTCGGTTGTAAGCAATATGGCCTGCTGCTGATGCATCCATTTGCTGATTATCAATGATGTCTTAACCTTGGTCTTCCTCTCTTTCTTTTTCCCATTATGCACCCTTCCAAAACGGTTTTCTCTAGGTTATCATGACGTTTAATGTGTCCAAAATATTTAAGTTCTCTCTGTTTAATCCTCATTACTAACCAGTATTTTCAATATTAAGTTCTTGTAGTATGGGTATGTTTGTTCTTTTCTGTGTCCATGACAAATTTGACTAGTAAAGAAGTCCATAAAAAAATCCACTAACAGCTCAAGACCTCAATATTGTCTCGGAAATTTGATGATCAAACATGACACTGGCAGTATGAATTCTAGCACTCCAGCACGTCTGGGACTCTCACTTACTGCACTCTGCAAGAGATTCTACGAGAAGGCGACATGGGAGGAAGATAAAGATGATTAAAGAGAAAAAGAAAAGAATATTTTGTTTTAGCTGAACAAATCCCTGGCTATATTCCATTCATGCTTGTTATAACGGGGGAAGTTCACCTGAGCTGCGACGTACAGACTCTGTAAGAAAAGTTTGTATATAATGGTCATGGCGAAAGTGTAGAACAATAAAGACTCCTCTCTTGTGTAGACAACACACAGGAACAACCTTTTCTACAGAAAAACAACACAGGAACAACCTTTTCTATAGACAAACAACACACAAGAACAACCTTTTCTACAGACAAACAACACACAAGAACAACCTTTTCTACAGACAAACAACACACAAGAACAACCTTTTCTACAGACAAACCACACAGGAACAACCTTTTCTACAGACAACACACACAGGAACAACCTTTTCTACAGAAAAACAACACACAAAAACAACCTTTTCTACAGACAAACAACACACAAGAACAACCTTTTCTACAGAAAAACAACACACAGAAACAACCTTTTCTACAGAAAAACAACACACAAGAACAACCTTTTCTACAGACAAACAACACACAAGAACAACCTTTTCTACAGACAAACAACACACAGGAACAACCTTTTCTACAGAAAAACAACACACAAAAACAACCTTTTCTACAGACAAACAACACACAAGAACAACCTTTTCTACAGAAAAACAACACACAGAAACAACCTTTTCTACAGAAAAACAACACACAAAAACAACCTTTTCTACAGACAAACAACACACAAGAACAACCTTTTCTACAGACAAACAACACACAAAAACAACCTTTTCTACAGACAAACAACACACAGAAAAACCTTTTCTACAGACAAACATCACACAGAAAAAGCTTTTCTACAGACAAACGTCACACATAAAAACCTTTTCTACAGACAAACAACACACAGGAACAACCTTTTCTATTGACGAACAACACACAGAAACATTATTTTCTACAGACAAACAACATACAGAAATATCCTTTTCTACAGACAAGCATCACACAGAAAAACCTTTTCTACAGACAAACATCACACAGAAAAACATTTTCTACAGACAAACATCACCCAGAAAAACATTTTCTACAGACAAACAACACACAGAAACAAACTTTTCTATAGACAAATAACACACAGAAACAAACTTTTCTATAGACAAATAACACACAGAAACAAACTTTTCTATAGACAAATAACACACAGAAACAAACTTTTTTATAGACAAACAACACACAGAAACAAACTTTTCTATAGACAAACAACACACAGAAACAACCTTTTCTACAGACAAACAACACACAGAAACAACCTTTTCTATAGACAAATAACACACAGAAACAAACTTTTCTACAGACAAACAACACACAGAAACAAACTTTTCTATAGACAAACAACACACAGAAACAATCTTTTCTATAGACAAACAACACACAGAAACAATCTTTTCTATAGACAAACAACACACAGAAACAACCTTTTCTATAGACAAACAACACACAGAAACAACCTTTTCTACAGACAAACAACACACAGAAACAACCTTTTCTATAGACAAATAACACACAGAAATAAACTTTTCTACAGACAAACAACACACAGAAACAAACTTTTCTATAGACAAATAACACACAGAAACAAACTTTTCTATAGACAAACAACACACAGAAACAACCTTTTCTACAGACAAACAATACACAGAAACAAACTTTTCTATAGACAAATAACACACAGAAACAATCTTTTCTAGAGACAAGCAACACACAGAAACAACCTTTTCTACAGACAAACAACACACAGAAACAACCTTTTCTACAGACAAACAACACACAGAAACAACCTTTTCTACAGACAAACAACACACAGAAACAACCTTTTCTATAGACAAATAACACACAGAAACAACCTTTTCTATAGACAAACAACACACAGAAACAAACTTTTCTATAGACAAACAACACACAGAAACAATCTTTTCTATAGACAACAACACACAGAAACAATCTTTTCTATAGACAAATCACACACAGAAACATCCTTTTCTATAGACAAACAACACACAGAAACATCCTTTTCTACAGACAAACAACACACAGAAACATCCTTTTCTATAGACAAATAACACACAGAAACAACCTTTTCTACAGACAAATAACACACAGAAACATCCTTTTCTATAGACAAATAACACACAGAAACAAACTTTTCTACAGACAAACAACACACAGAAACAAACTTTTCTATAGACAAATAACACACAGAAACATCCTTTTCTATAGACAAATAACACACAGAAACAATCTTTTCTATAGACAAACAACACACAGAAACAACCTTTTCTATAGACAAACAACACACAGAAAAACCTTTTCTACAGACAAACAACACACAGAAACAACCTTTTCTATAGACAAATAACACACAGAAATAAACTTTTCTACAGACAAACAACACACAGAAACAAACTTTTCTATAGACAAATAACACACAGAAACAAACTTTTCTATAGACAAACAACACACAGAAACAACCTTTTCTACAGACAAACAATACACAGAAACAAACTTTTCTATAGACAAATAACACACAGAAACAATCTTTTCTAGAGACAAGCAACACACAGAAACAACCTTTTCTACAGACAAACAACACACAGAAACAACCTTTTCTACAGACAAACAACACACAGAAACAACCTTTTCTACAGACAAACAACACCAAGAACAACCTTTTCTACAGACAAACAACACACAGAACAACCTTTTCTACAGACAAACAACACACAGAACAACCTTTTCTATAGACAAACAACACACAGAAACAACCTTTTCTACAGACAAACAACACACAGAAACAATCTTTTCTATAGACAAACAACACACAGAACAACCTTTTCTATAGACAAACAACACACAGAAACAATCTTTTCTACAGACAAACAACACACAGAAACAACCTTTTCTACAGACAAACAACACACAGAAACAATCGTTTCTACAGAAGAACACTCAAGTCAGCCGAGGTAGCCTGAACTGCTATACTTGAAGACGATTATTTCCAGTATAGTGGCGTTCATGAACGGCTCATAGAATTGACAAAGAACGCCATGACAACTGTGATAAACTCCAAGACACTCAAGCTCTTCCAAGACCCAACGATTACAGGCATATTTTTCAGCGTTTAGCCACATCCATCCATCCATCCTCCTCACACCAGGTCAACCCACAGTTTCTTTTCTCCCAGTGGCCGTTCCTCCAGCCACGCTCCTGTGAACTATGAGCGTCGGTCAAGCCTTTACCCTGTCGTGTTTATTTCCTAATCTCTGTAAATAATATAGCTATATAGTCATAGGCTGTAAATAATATAGCTATATAGTCATAGGCTATAAATAATATAGCTATATAGTCATAGGCTATAAATAATATAGCTATATAGTCATAGGCTATAAATAATATAGCTATATAGTCATAGGCTATAAATAATATAGCTATATAGTTATAGGCTGTAAATAATATAGCTATATAGTCATAGGCTATAAATAATATAGCTATATAGTCATAGGCTATAAATAATATAGCTATATAGTCATAGGCTATAAATAATATAGCTATATAGTCAGAGGCTGTAAATAATATAGCTATATAGTCATAGGCTATAAATATAGCTATATAGTCATAGACTATAAATAATATAGCTATATAGTCATAGGCTATAAATAATATAGCTATATAGTCATAGGCTATAAATAATATAGCTATATAGTCATAGGCTATAAATAATATAGCTGTATAGTCATAGGCTATAAATAATATAGCTATATAATCATAGGCTATACATAATATAGCTATATAGTCATAGGCTGTGACACCTACATTGAGATAGTTAGTCGCACTCATTTAATCGATGGATCAACTTCAGTTAATCGATTGATCATCTTCAGTTAATCGATGGATCATCTTCAGTTAGTTGATAGATCATCTTCAGTTAGTCGATGGATCATCTTCAGTCAGTCAATGGATCATCTTCAGTCAGTCGATAGATAATTTCAGTTAGTCGATGGATCATCTTCAGTCAGTCGGGATCATCCTCAGTTAGTCGATACATTATCCTCAATTGCGCGTCGGACGATTAGTCCTTGAGTGCTCTGATCCCGTATTCAACATTTCCACCAATGTTTGTCGGCTGACGATACCAGTTCTGAGTTGATTAAACCAGTCTACATTCAAGTAATCGTATGGTTTCATCATGGACCTTGAGTAAGACAACAGAAAAGAGAAATTAGGCCCTTGAAACGTGGATGTATGGAAGAATAGGGACAGGACATGAAACCCAATGACAGGAAAGAAAACAACGAATGCTAAACCAACTAGCAGTGAAAAGAGAAAGAATGCTAAACCAACTAGCAGTGAAAAGAGAACGAATGCTAAACCAACTAGCAGTGAAAAGAGAAAGAATGCTAAACCAACTAGCAGTGAAAAGAGAAATATTGAAAATCATAAAAAAACAAGACGGCTAAGATACACCAAGAGGCGCAATACTAAACTGAAGACCTTCTTAAAGGCAAGATCGACGGGGATAGAACAAGAGGACGACAGCGGACATAGATGGGTGGACAACATCAATAGATATGGATTGGGACAAACTTGACCGAGTGTTCTACGAAGACAAGAAACAGAACAGAGTGGAGATTCATTACAGCCAACCTTTCGTTGGGAGACGACACGAAATGATGATCATGGTTCATCTTTCAAGTTTTATGTTATCATTTTTTTCTGTGAGGGTCGAATCTTCTGCGTGAGTAGAAATAAACGATAGAAACGATTGTTTAACTGAGAAAGAAACGAGAAAAGCACTGCTCATATTCTTAACCTGGCCCACGAGAAGATAAATTGTGAGTGACAAATCTTTCTGAAATCTTCAGCCTTGACCCTTTTTCCGCTTGAACTTCGGCCTCCATTGTAGAACCCATTCTTTCTCTTTCAATTACCTGTCCGTTATCTTCTTTCTAGGTAGTGAAGGATCAACGATGAGATCTGCTCCTATCTTTTCCGTTTGTTTTTGTTGTTGTTGTTAAGTTGAGAAGTTCATCTGCCGAAGTTTCGAAGCTAGAACGAGTATTTGAACTGGACGACATGAAAAGAAAACAACAAAAGTTGTCTTTTTGGAAAGAGTTTGTTATATGTTTGTTGTATGTCTATCATTTACATGCACCAGATTACCAAAAAAGAAAAGACATGACCTGATGTTCGCAGACGACCAAAGCTTATACACCAGAATCATATCAGTAACTTGCAAAGAATGCAATAAAATAGAAACACTACTGATAAGAAGAACCACAAGAGAGTGTAACATTTAAGTAACACCAAACTCAATAAGGCTCAGTCAGTCAGTCAGTCAGTCAGTCAGTCATTCATTTGCATGTCCCTTGCGAAACTTTGCCTCCCTAACAGCTCTCCTGTAGGTCTCTCGGTTGTGAGCAAGATGGCCTGCTGCTGGTGCATCCATTTGCAGATCATCAACGATGTCTTGCAGCCATCTTCGCCTTGGTCTTCCTCTCTTTCTTTTTCCCCATTATGTACACTTCCAATATGGTCTTCTTTAAATTTTCATGCAGATTACTGAATCCAAATATCTAGGAAGCATGTTTACAGAGAATGAAAGAAATAGAGGTATAGAAATTAAATGCAGAATTCGTAAAGCAAGCAATATTATCTATCAACTTGCACCAATCATAAAACATCAAAATACTTGTATCTCAATGGACACAGAAAAAAACAATGTTCACCCCGATTCTGTGCTATCAGTGGGAAACATGGACACTCACCAAATATCAAGACAGAAAGATAACAACGTGATAGATGGAATGCTTAAGAAAAATGGTAAACAAAACAAGAAGGGATCAAGTGTGGAATGAAATAATCCGGGAATTAGTGGGAAGAATACTTATTAAGTACTACACCTTCTTCTGCGTTCGAGGTTGTTGGTCACTTCAGATCCTGATCCCTGTCGACATGGCAAAGCTCTCAGTCCTCTCCAGATCCTAATAGGAGCCCCAAAGCTTTTGCCCCAAGCTTGTGTCCTTTGACCATGTCTCACGCCTCAGGTCTGCATGGTTCGGGCACTCTTGTACTACACCGAAAATCAGAGAGTTAAGTGATCTGGGACATTGATACGCATGAATCTGGACCAACCAGCGTTACGTGGTACAGCTGGGAAACATCTGGATACAGGTCGCCAGGGCGAACAAGGAAAAAATAAAGCTGGGTAGATGGAGTGAAAGACACACTGAGAAAACAACATGACATCTACCCAGGCCTCACACCTGACTCTGAACCAATGTCTGAAACTCCAGGCACAAGCAGACAGATAAAGACGTAGTCTGTTAGATGAAAGAAAACAAAAACAAACCATTCTGAAAGAGTAAAGGCAGTACTACAGATGAAATATTGATTATTCGCATTTATTTGTTTTATGAATTTTCCGGCTTCGTTAATTATTTACTAAGCAAAACACTTCATCTCCCCGAGCCGTCTGTAGCGTAAACTGAGGACCCAGCGAGAGTTCCCTGGACTGTGGGGGTGCTTTCTTGGCTGCTCACCCTCGGCGTTACTTTTTGTGTCTGAAGTTCGGACTGCGTGATCGAAGCGCGAAATTATCTTTCCCCACACGAGGGAGGGGGGGCGCAGATATACCGGCATCAGTGAGAAGCTAGCAAAGTTTGTCACGTCTATACTTTATTTGTGTTACGAGAGATAGAGAGAGTTTGTCACGTCTATACTTTATTTGTGTTACGAGAGATAGAGAGAGTTTGTCACGTCTATACTTTATTTGTGTTACGAGAGATAGAGAGAGTTTGTCACGTCTATACTTCATTTGTGTTACGAGAGAGAGAGAGTTTGAACTGGACGACATGAAAAGAAAACAACAAAAGTTGTCTTTTTGAAAGAGTTTGTTATATGTTTGTTGTATGTCTATCATTTACATGCACCAGATTACCAAAAAAGAAAAGACATGACCTGATGTTCGCAGACGACCAAAGCTTATACACCAGAATCATATCAGTAACTTGCAAAGAATGCAATAAAATAGAAACACTACTGATAAGAAGAACCACAAGAGAGTGTAACATTTAAGTAACACCAAACTCAATAAGGCTCAGTCAGTCAGTCAGTCAGTCAGTCAGTCATTCATTTGCATGTCCCTTGCGAAACTTTGCCTCCCTAACAGCTCTCCTGTAGGTCTCTCGGTTGTGAGCAAGATGGCCTGCTGCTGGTGCATCCATTTGCAGATCATCAACGATGTCTTGCAGCCATCTTCGCCTTGGTCTTCCTCTCTTTCTTTTTCCCCATTATGTACACTTCCAATATGGTCTTCTTTAAATTTTCATGCAGATTACTGAATCCAAATATCTAGGAAGCATGTTTACAGAGAATGAAAGAAATAGAGGTATAGAAATTAAATGCAGAATTCGTAAAGCAAGCAATATTATCTATCAACTTGCACCAATCATAAAACATCAAAATACTTGTATCTCAATGGACACAGAAAAAACAATGTTCACCCCGATTCTGTGCTATCAGTGGGAAACATGGACACTCACCAAATATCAAGACAGAAAGATAACAACGTGATAGATGGAATGCTTAAGAAAAATGGTAAACAAAACAAGAAGGGATCAAGTGTGGAATGAAATAATCCGGGAATTAGTGGGAAGAATACTTATTAAGTACTACACCTTCTTCTGCGTTCGAGGTTGTTGGTCACTTCAGATCCTGATCCCTGTCGACATGGCAAAGCTCTCAGTCCTCTCCAGATCCTAATAGGAGCCCCAAAGCTTTTGCCCCAAGCTTGTGTCCTTTGACCATGTCTCACGCCTCAGGTCTGCATGGTTCGGGCACTCTTGTACTACACCGAAAATCAGAGAGTTAAGTGATCTGGGACATTGATACGCATGAATCTGGACCACCAGCGTTACGTGGTACAGCTGGGAAACATCTGGATACAGGTCGCCAGGGCGAACAAGGAAAAAATAAGCTGGGTAGATGGAGTGAAAGACACACTGAGAAAACAACATGACATCTACCCAGGCCTCACACCTGACTCTGAACCAATGTCTGAAACTCCAGGCACAAGCAGACAGATAAAGACGTAGTCTGTTAGATGAAAGAAAACAAAAACAAACCATTCTGAAAGAGTAAAGGCAGTACTACAGATGAAATATTGATTATTCGCATTTATTTGTTTTATGAATTTTCCGGCTTCGTTAATTATTTACTAAGCAAAACACTTCATCTCCCCGAGCCGTCTGTAGCGTAAACTGAGGACCCAGCGAGAGTTCCCTGGACTGTGGGGGTGCTTTCTTGGCTGCTCACCCTCGGCGTTACTTTTTGTGTCTGAAGTTCGGACTGCGTGATCGAAGCGCGAAATTATCTTTCCCCACACGAGGGGGGGGGGGCGCAGATATACCGGCATCAGTGAGAAGCTAGCAAAGTTTGTCACGTCTATACTTTATTTGTGTTACGAGAGATAGAGAGAGTTTGTCACGTCTATACTTTATTTGTGTTACGAGAGATAGAGAGAGTTTGTCACGTCTATACTTTATTTGTGTTACGAGAGAGAGAGTGAGTTTGTCACGTCTATACTTCATTTGTGTTACGAGAGAGAGAGAGTTTGTCACGTCTATACTTCATTTGTGTTACAAGAGAGAGAGAGTTTGTCACGTCTATACTTCATATGTGTTACAAGAGAGAGAGAGTTTGTCACGTCTATACTTCATTTGTGTTACGAGAGAGAGAGTTTGTCACGTCTATACTTTATTTGTGTTACGAGAGAGAGAGAGAGAGAGAGAGAGAGTTTGTCATGTCTATACTTTATTTGTGTTACTAGAGAGAGATAGAGTTTGTCATGTCTATACTTTATTTGTGTTACTAGAGAGAGATAGAGTTTGTCATGTCTATACTTTATTTGTGTTACAAAAGAGAGAGATAGAGTTTGTCATGTCTATATTTTATTTGTGTTACTAGAGAGAGATAGAGTTTGTTATGTCTATACTTTATTTGTGTTACTAGAGAGAGAGAGAGAGAGAGAGAGAGAGAGTTTGTCACGTCTATACTTTATTTGTGTTAGTAGAGAGAGAGAGAGTTTGTCACGTCTATACTTTATTTGTGTTACTAGAGAGAGAGAGAGTTTGTCACGTCTGTACTTTATTTGTGTTACTAGAGAGAGATAGAGTTTGTCATGTCTATACTTTATTTGTGTTACTAGAGAGAGATAGAGTTTGTCATGTCTACACTTTATTTGTGTTACTAGAGAGAGATAGAGTTTGTCATGTCTATACTTTATTTGTGTTACTAGAGAGAGATAGAGTTTGTCATGTCTATACTTTATTTGTGTTACAAAAGAGAGAGATAGAGTTTGTCATGTCTATATTTTATTTGTGTTACTAGAGAGAGATAGAGTTTGTTATGCCTATACTTTATTTGTGTTACTAGAGAGAGAGAGAGAGAGTTTGTTACGTCTATACTTTATTTGTGTTAGTAGAGAGAGATAGAGTTTGTTATGTCTATACTTTATTTGTGTTACAAAAGAGAGAGATAGAGTTTGTCATGTCTATATTTTATTTGTGTTACTAGAGAGAGATAGAGTTTGTTATGCCTATACTTTATTTGTGTTACTAGAGAGAGAGAGAGAGAGAGTTTGTTACGTCTATACTTTATTTGTGTTAGTAGAGAGAGAGATAGAGTTTGTTATGTCTATACTTTATTTGTGTTACTAGAAAGAGAGAGAGAGAGAGTTTGTTATGTCTATACTTTATTTGTGTTACTAGAGAGAGAGAGAGAGATAGAGTTTGTCACGTCTATACTTTATTTGTGTTACTAGAGAGAGAGAGAGTTTGTTATGTCTATACTTTATTTGTGTTACTAGAGAGAGAGAGAGATAGAGTTTGTCACGTCTATACTTTATTTGTGTTAGTAGAGAGAGAGATAGAGTTTGTCACGTCTATACTTTATTTGTGTTACTAGAGAGAGATAGAGTTTGTCACGTCTATACTTTATTTGTGTTACTAGAGAGAGAGAGAGAGAGAGAGAGAGAGAGTTTGTCACGTCTATACTTAATTTGTGTTAGTAGAGAGAGAGAGAGAGTTTGTCACGCCTGTACTTTGTGTTAAGAGAGAGACGCAGAGGGAGAATTTGTCACGTCTGTCATTTATTTGTGTTACTAGAGAGAGAGAAAGAGAATTTGTCACGTCTATACTTTATTTGTGTTACTAGAGAGAGAGAGAGAGAGAATTTGTCACGTCTGTACTTTATTTGTGTTACTAGAGAGAGAGAGAGAGAGAGAGAGTTTTTCACGTCTATACTTAATTTGTGTTAGTAGAAAGAGAGAGAGAGTTTGTCACGTCTCTACTTTGTGTTAAGAGAGAGATACAGAGGGAAAATTTGTCACGTCTGTACTTTATTTGTGTTACTAGAGAGAGAGAGAGAATTTGTCACGTCTGTACTTTATTTGTGTTACTAGAGAGAGAGAGAGTTTGTCACGTCTGTACTTTATTTGTGTTACTAGAGAGAGAGAGAGAATTTGTCACGTCTGTACTTTATTTGTGTTACTAGAGAGAGAGAGAGAGAATTTGTCACGTCTGTACTTTATTTGTGTTACTAGAGAGAGAGAGAGAATTTGTCACGTCTGTACTTTATTTGTGTTACGAGAGAGAGAGAGAGAATTTGTCACGTCTGTACTTTATTTGTGTTACTAGAGAGAGAGAGAGAGTTTGTCACGTCTATACTTTATTTGTGTTACTAGAGAGAGAGAGTTTGTTATGTCTGTACTTTATTTGTTTTACTAGAGAGAGAGAAAGAGAATTTGTCACGTCTGTACTTTATTTGTGTTACTAGAGAGAGAGAGAGAGTTTGTCACGTCTATACTTCATTTGTGTTACTAGAGAGAGAGAGAGTTTGTTATGTCTGTACTTTATTTGTTTTACTAGAGAGAGAGAAAGTTTGCCACGTCTATACTTTATTTGTGTTATTAGAGAGAAAGAGAGGGAGAGAAAGTTTGTCACGTCTATACTTTATTTGTGTTACTAGAGAGAGAGAGAGTTTGTCACGTCTATACTTTAGTTGTGTTACTAGAGAGAGAGAGAGAGTTTGTCACGTCTATACTTTATTTGTGTTACTAGAGAGAGAGAGAGAGTTTGTCACGTCTATATTTGATTTGTTACTAGAGAGAGATACAGAGTGGGAGAATTTGTCACGTGTATGCTATATTTGTGTTACTAGAGAGAGAGAGAGAGAGAGAGAGAGAGAGAGAGACGGAGAATCTGTCAGGTCTATACTTCATTTGTGTTACTAGAGAGGGAGAGAGGGAGAAACAGAGGATATGGAAAAATAGTGCAGTTGCCCTTAGTTGACGAGTGGGTGTTTGATGAGGTGTTAGATGCCATCTTCTAACATCGCTGTGCCACTGAGACAGGCGCACAGAAGAGCAATGAGTATAATCTTACATAATGGCTTTGCGCAACTTGTACAAAGATAAAGAAGTGACCTCGATCTAAATCTTGAACCATTCAAGTGGTTCTGTTAGTTTCCATCACTTCAGACAAATCAGAGCTAGTTTCTAACAGACGATAGGATAAAGGCGTATTTTGATTGGTCAGGCTGACTCATATTTTGGCATAATTAACTTTTAGTATTATAGAAGTGGATACAAGAAGGAGGTCATGGTTATCAATGGCCGAAATTGCCTCTCTCTTAGGAAAGATTTTGTTTTGTTTTGTTTTATTACTGTACTTTTAACTTTATAGCGCTGAACATTTTACTTATTTATTTATTAAAAGAATTTAGTGTATCATATTTATTAAAAGAATTTAGTGTATCATATTTATTAAAAGAATTTAGTGTATCATATTTATTAAAAGAATTTAGTGTATCATATTTATTAAAAGAATTTAGTGTATCATATTTATTAAAAGAATTTATTGTATCTTATTTATTAAAAGAATTTAGTGTATCATATTTATTAAAAGAATTTAGTGTATCATATTTATTAAAAGAATTTAGTGTATCTTTCAGCTGGAAGTGAAGGTGCTATCCGATTCGGGAATCAGTGACCCATAACTAAGATACTGGGGTCAGAGTTGAAGAACCAAACAAGACGCTGCTTCATTTCTCAAGGGTAACTACACCACCCCAACCCCAGTAACAGGCCTAGCCTGGCTAACGGAGCAGGGATCGCCATTTTCCCCATGGTAGTGGAGTCTGCTAAAGAAGCATTGCTCACCCCCCTGCTTCTTAGCTCCAATCAGACTGAAAAAATAATAATCGCCATAACCCGCTCCCAAGCCGACGTGATGCTGTACCTCAACATCTTCACAGCATCGGCCGCAAGGAACACCAGCTCATAGTTCCAAGGAAATGGAAGACAAGACAAGACCGCTTTCTTTCACTTAAGAAATATTAAGCCCGGTATTTAGCCTACCCATACCGTTGAGGTTCAAGCAAACGACGAAACAAACATGAACAAAACGTGCCGAAGATTGTCTTTCAAGTAACTGCACGACTGACTGAACATCTGAGAAAGACGTATCCCTCCGGAGGTGTTGTAATCTCTGGAACTAGTGGACTGGATCTGGTACACTGCCTACCATCGTGCCTTTTTACCCCCTCCGGCCTCTGTAGTAATTTTATATAATAGCGTCTGTCTCTTTTTAATTTACCGGATGGCTGAATTGTTTCATTTCACAGACGTATTTTGGAGGGGATACCAACTTAAACACGCTCCCATTCATCTCGGAGTGGTTTGATTTTTAAGAAAAAAAAACTGAAATAAATATTGTTCGTCTTGAGAAACTGCAGAGGCCCCTAAATAATCCTAATATAACTAGTCTTATTCGAGTCCTAATATAACTAGTCTTATTTTAATATCAGTGCAAAGAAATTGCTGGACTTTGAAAACGAGATTTTAAAAAAAAAATTCAGCTGACTCAGAGTTGGCAACCCTAGATAATGTTAGAGTTTGGTCTTAGCTTCAGACTGCAGGGCTCGGTCCAAACTTTGAAGTAAATAGCACGGGACAGAATAATATAAGTAAATAGCCTCAAATGAATGGGCAAGTTTCCAAAGATGCAAAGTTTTTTTTTTGACACTGATCAGACGTATTTTATTTTATCCACTTCCCTCTCTCTCTCTCTCTCTCTCTCTGTAAATATAACCCACGCAACCGTCCCGTATACAGAAAATGTGAAAACAGTCGTGACGCAAATCAGGGATCCTTACATTTTCTACTTGAATAGATTTATGTATTGGATTTCTGGTTTTAAAAAAAGGGGGGGGGGAGGGGTGTGAGGGTGGGGTGGGGAAGGAGCTAACTCATCTTGTGAGAGTGAGGGTGGGGAAGGAGTTAACTCATCTTGTGAGAGTGAGGGTGGGGAAGGAGTTAACTCATCTTGTGAGAGTGGGGATGGGGAAAGAGCTAACTCATCTTGTGAGAGTGGGGATGGGGAAAGAGCTAACTCATCTTGTGAGAGTGGGGGTGGGGAAGGAGCTAACTCATCTTGTGAGAGTGGGGATGGGGAAAGAGCTAACTCATCTTGTGGGAGTGGGGGTGGGGAAAGAGCTAACTCATCTTGTGAGAGTGGGGGTGGGGAAAGAGCTAACTCATCTTAACTTCAGTGACTGGTTACATCAGCAGGAGCACACTTCAGTGACTGGTTACATCAGCAGGAGCACACTTCAGTGACTGGTTACATCAGCAGGAGCACACTTCAGTGACTGATTACATCAGCAGGAGCACACTTCAGTGACTGGTCACATCAGCAGGAGCACACTTCAGTGGCTGTTGGAATGGAAGGCGGAGCACATATGGGAATGCCCGAAGTTCAGGAATGCCAGTCTCTGATCACAGATTACAGAAGTTAACTGTGACAACCTAGAAACCACTTTTATATTGTTACGCAATGCTTTTCTGTTCTAAAAGGACATAGTTCTAAACATAATTTGCTAGATCCTGTATCTTGTTAGAAATTATCTTAGTAAATATACGAGAGCGGAATGTCAGAAGAACTCCATTGAAAATGTATTTATACGTGTGTGTATGTATGCGTATGTGTGTACTATTTTGTTAGATCAGTTACCTCTTTTGTAGTTAATTATCCTAGATTTGTGAATGTAATATTTTCATATCCATCTTAATGCTAAGAAAACTAAATTGATGACAACTGACAAAACAAACAAGGCAGCTGATATATATATATATATATGAGGAAAAATTGGAAGAAGTGGAGAGTTTTGAATATCTTGGATCACTAATAATGGAGATACAATGAGGGAAATTAAAAGGACGACATCTATCGCTCTTGAGAAAATAAAACAACTAAAGAATCTGTGGAGAGGAACAGACAGAACTATAAACTAAGATTTTAAATGGCATGCTTCTTTCCCATCGCAAGATATGCCTGTGAGACCTGGACACTTAACAAAACAGCTGAGAAACACATAAATGCCTTTGAATGTAAATGCTACAGAAGAGTTCTTCAAATATCATGGACACAAAAAAGAACAAATATATCCATACTACAAGAACTTAATATTGAAGAAGGCTGGCTAGTAAAGAAGATTAAAGAGAGAAAACTTAAATATTTTGGACGCATTAAAAGTCGTGACAATCTAGACATGTGGTAGTTGGAAGGGTACATAATGGGAAAAAGGAAAAGAGGAATACCAAGGTAAAGATGGGTGCAAGACATCGTTGATAATCTACAAATGGATGCATCAGAAGTTGGCATATCATGTCGGCTGAGAATGCTTGTGTCCTGTGGTGACTCTTCACAGTTTGACTGAGTGTGGTGCAGACAAGAACGCACGGACGTGTCAGATGAGCAACAGTGTCGCGATTGCTTTCAAAACGGAGGCTGGTGTTCTGATTGGTGTCTCCTGGTTCGGCACGGTGTCTCTCGTGCCGAAAGCGACGCTGACTAGTTTCGCATGCGGACTTTTGTACTGTAGTCCCAAAAATGGCGTCCTCACTTTGTGGCTCATCAAGGACTGATGTAAAGCATCATCGATGGTATTCACTGACACAAGTGATGGAGCGATGATGGGAGTATCTTATTCGCAATTATACAGAGAATCTAATACTGAATACTGAAACTTAAACATACTACGCCTAAATTATGCATAATACTAGGAGTGTGTCAAGATTATTCAGTTAATACAAAAGCTGTGTGGGAATTTATGGGGTCAAACAATGTCTGCTTCCAGTTACACGTCTTGGAATCATGGGCTTTTGAGTATAACATCGGAGAGTAGAAGAAACATTGAACAAACCGGTGGATGGAGTTTGGCAACAGGAACAAAAAGAACAATGGCAGACTGCAAGTTTTCATCGCGTTAGGTCAACAGTGTTTGGATAGAAGACTGCAAGTTTCTGTCCTGTTAGGTCTACAGCGTTTGGATGGTAGATTGCAAGTTTCTGTCCTGTTAGATCTACAGCGTTTGGATAGAAGACTGCAAGTTTCTGTCCTGTTAGGTCAACAGTGTTTGGATAGAAGACTGCAAGTTTCTGTCCTGTTAGGTCTACAGCGTTTGGATGGTAGATTGCAAGTTTCTGTCCTGTTAGGTCTACAGCGTTTGGATGGTAGATTGCAAGTTTCTGTCCTGTTAGGTCTACAGCGTTTGGATGGTAGATTGCAAGTTTCTGTCCTGTTAGGTCTACAGCGTTTGGATGGTAGATTGCAAGTTTTCATAGGGTTGGATCGACAGCGTTTGGATGATGAAATACAAGTCTGAATTTGATAGGTCAGCTTGGCCCTTACGTTACAAAGACTTTAGGAAATGATTACCTCAGAGAACTGGTCAGAAGTTGAGCCACGCCAAGTGTTAGCTGATATCCGCAGCGGCGCCTCCCTTTGCAGTTAAAACAGTCTGAGTGTTCCGTTGGTAGCTGCCTGTTGGCAGATACTCGGGCAGTTGTGTGGTAGCTGTCTGTTCGCAGATACTCGGGCAGTTGTGTGGTAGCTGCCTGTTGGCAGATACTCGGGCAGTTGTGTGGTAGCTGCCTGTTGGCAGATACTCGGGCAGTTGTGTGGTAGCTGCCTGTTGGCAGATACTCGGGCAGTTGTGTGGTAGCTGTCTGTTCGCAGATACTCGGGCAGTTGTGTGGTAGCTGTCTGTTCGCAGATACTCGGGCAGTTGTGTGGTAGCTGTCTGTTCGCAGATACTCGGGCAGTTGTGTGGTAGTTGCCTGTTGGCAGATACTCGAGCAGTTGTGTGGTAGCTGCGTGTGAGATATCTTGAAAATTTTTATCTTAGAACAAATACTTCTCTCCACTACGAGGACCCAAAGTCCCGGAGTTCTGAGTTCCTTTTCAAGTGACAAAACGTGAAAACCTCTGATAAAATTGTTACGTTGTGAATCACATGTCTGAAGAATTGCTAATCAGGACCGACTTCCCAGTCCCCTGTCTGTCAGTCTAGCACGGCATAGATTTATATAATAGGATAGAAAATTAGTCTAAATAATGGAAGTAATTAAGCAAAATAAGTGATGTCGGATATGTTATTGTATTAGAAGTAGTGGAGGACATCACGGGATGAGATGTAAGAGCTGTGAAAGACTACAGAGTCAGTCGAGGATCGGGTGACCAAGGTGTCTGCATGCCCGAGGAAGTTCTTAGAGCGCAAGTGTCTGGTTACAGTGTTTGTTTTATTGATTAGTGAAGTTATAGTGATTTAACTGTGGTAGTAAGTGCACATAAGAACTTACTAATGAAGATGGCTGTCTAGTAAACAAGATTAAATAAAGAAAACTTAAATAATTTGGACACATTAAACGTCGTGATAATCTAGAGAAGACCGTCTTGAAAGGGTACATAATGGGAAAAAGAAAGAGAGGAAGACCAAGGCGAAGATGGCTGCAAGACATCGTTGATGATCTGCAAATGGATGCATCAGCAGCAGGCCATCTTGCTTACAACCGAGAGGCCTACAGGAGAGCTGTTAGGGAGGCAAAGTTCCGCAAGGGACATGCAAATGAATGAATGGATGAAGTAAAAGCACAGGTTAATGTAATTTGTGTGCGCGCGCGCGCGCGTGTGTGTGTGTGTGTGTGTGTCGGTGCAAGTTTTACAGAACACGGTCAGTGATCTCATCGACCTCCGGCTCTTGGTGTGTGTGTTTGTTTGTTTTTTTTTATAAGACGTGGCTTAACTCGAGCTGAACAAAGCTTAAGTAAATCAGGGGACAATTACGCGAATTCGTTGGGGAATAAAGTATTGAATTCGGTATGAGGGTCGTGGTAAACTGTGAGTCAGCGTGCATGTAGGGTGTGGTTTGTGGTAAACTGTGAGTCAGCGTGCATGTAGGGTGTGGTTTGTGGTAAACTGTGAGTCAGCGTGCATGTAGGGTGTGGTTTGTGGTAAACTGTGAGTCAGCGTGCATGTAGGGTGTGAGTTTTGGTAAACTGTGAGTCAGCGTGCATGTATGGTGTAAGTTGTGGTAAACTGTGAGTCAGCGTGCACATAGGGTATGAACTGTGGTAAACTGTGAGTCAGAGTGCATGTAGGGTGTGAATTGTGGTAAACTGTGAGTCAGAGTGCATGTAGGGTGTGAATTGTGGTAAACTGTGAGTCAGCGTGCATGTAGGGTGTGAACTGTGGTAAACTATGAGTCAGAGTGCATGTAGGGTGTGAATTGTGGTAAACTGTGAGTCAGAGTGCATGTAGGGTGTGAATTGTGGTAAACTGTGAATCAGAGTGCATGTAGGGTGTGAATTGTGGTAAACTGTGAGTCAGAGTGCATGTAGGGTGTGAATTGTGGTAAACTGTGAGTCAGAGTGCATGTAGGGTGTGAATTGTGGTAAACTGTGAGTCAGAGTGAATGTAGAGTGTGAACTGTGGTAAACTGTGAGTCAGCGTGCATGTAGGGTGTGAGCTGTGGTAAACTGTGAGTCAGCGTGAATGTAGGGTGTGAGCTGTGGTAAACTGTGAGTCAGCGTGCATGTAGGGTGTGAGCTGTGGTAAACTGTGAGTCAGCGTGCATGTAGGGTGTGAGCTGTGGTAAACTGTGAGTCAGCGTGAATGTAGGGTGTGAGCCGTGGTAAACTGTGAGTCAGCGTGAATGTAGAGTGTGAGCTGTGGTAAACTGTGAGTCAGCGTGCATGTAGGGTGTGAGTTGTGGTAAACTGTGAGTCAGCGTGCATGTAACTGTTACAATGATGATGTCGTTGTGTTGTGAACCAAAGTGTTCATGGATGACGGATGTTTTGTCACTTGTATTGTGAAGTTTAAAAAAAAAAACGGCAAAATCTCAGTTTTCGTGGCATTAAGACATACTGGGATGTGCCGTTAGGCCCGTACCTCCAACATGAAAGTGTGATGTGGTCAGTACCACCTGGCCGTATTTACATTCCCAGGTATATCTGGTACCCATTTCTTAGAAGCTTGGTGGACCCTAGGGCCTGTTTTGGTGGTGGTGATACCGGAAAAAAACCCCACTGCTGGGACTTGAACCCGCCACCACTGGCTTAGTAAACCGAGCGCCTAACCACTCGGCTAACCAGGGAGCCCTATTGTGAAGGTGGATGGACAAAATATCTGCATGTGTAAAGGTTCTTTGTTGCCTCCTCAATTGTGAAGGTGATGTTAATTTTATTGGTTGAAGGGTTGTGCTTGTTTTGCTGCTCTGGACAAGTTTTGCGTTTTCTGTCCATTGATTTGCGAAAGCTGGGTGAGATGTGTGTACAGTGTGTACATAACCCAGACGCCATGCATACGACTGGCTGTGGTAGACTCAGACCCCATGTGTACGCCTGATTGTGCTAGACCCAGACCCTATGTGTACGCCTGACTGATAGACCCAGATCCCATATGTACGCCTGACTGTGGGTAGACCCAGACTCCATGTGTACGACTGGCTATGGTAGACCCCCCCCCCCCCCACCCCCCGGTCAGTATGTGAAGTAGGAAGTCTGAAATGTCTTGAGTGATTAAAATCCCGACATGCCCTTTTCTCCTGTGTAGTTTTGGTTGTGTCTGTGACTAGGGGGTGGGGGTGGGGGGGGGGGGGGGTCAGAATGGGGCGGATGTATGGAGGGGCTGCCAGAACTTACGGGCAGAGTCACGAACTTGGGATAGTTTTCACGGGAAAAGAAAAATGCAACATCCATAAAAAATCACTGTTCACTACACACAATTCACGTTCCTGCTGTATGCGTGAGTGAATTAAACGAAGTGGTTACAGTCTTCAGTAAGAATGTATGTCAAGGTCACAGTAATATCTGCAATCAGCTAATGAGTTGGTACGACCTGCACAGGTCGCTTAAGCATTAGCTGCAATTAAGTTAGCATTCGTGACACAAAAGATCTACCCCAACTCCAGCCCACGCCTGCTTATGACCATCATTATATAGTGCAGGATAACCAAGGCCATCATTATATAGTGCAGGTTTACCAAGGTCATCATTATATAGTGCAAGATTACCAAGGCCATCATTATATAGTGCAGGATAACCAAGGCCATCATTATATAGTGCAGGTTTACCAAGGTCATCATTATATAGTGCAGGTTTACCAAGGCCATCATTATATAGTGCAGGTTTACCAAGTAAAAAAAAGTAAAGATAGTCCCATAGCATTTCAAATGCCGTAGGGGGTGAAGCGTTAGAGACCTCATTATGCTGGGTCATCAGCGTATGAGGTAGGGTGACCAGTTCCTTTCCTCGCTGCCTTTACTTCCCAGATTTTCTCTAAGGCCATCATTATATAGTACAGGATAACCAAAACCATCATAAGTGCAGGCTTACCAAGGCCATCATTATATAGTGCAGGTTTACCAAGGCCATCATTATATAGTGCAGGTTTACCAAGGTCATCATTATATAGTGCAGGTTTACCAAGACCATCATTATATAGTGCAGGTTTAACAAGGCAATCATTATATAGTGCAGGTTTAACAAGGCAATCATTATATAGTGCAGGTTTAACAAGGCAATCATTATATAGTGCAGGTTTACCAAGGCCATCATTATATAGTGCAGGTTTACCAAGGCCATCATTATATAGTGCAGGTTTAACAAGGCCAAGTAAGCATTCCAGAAAATGAGAAACATCTTTTGCAACAGATCCATATCAATGGAAACAAGATTCCGAGTACTTAAATGTTACATAGAGCCAATTTTGTTTTATGGATGTGAAGCAAGGTCCTTGAATAAGAGATTACAGCGAGAAATGGAGGCCATGTAGATGTGGTTTATAAGAAGGATGATGAAGGTACCATGGGCAGCTAAGAAAACCAACGAAGAAGTCTTAAGAGAGGCTGGAGTTAAAAGACAAATTACAGCAAAGATCAGAGGCAGACAATCGAGATTTATAGGACATTTTCTGAGAAGAGGAAATTGGAACACAGTTTGGCATGTGGAACAATTGAGGGAAGAAGAGACAGAGGAAGACGGAGAGAGAAGTTACTGTGTGGGCTGTCAGTGTGGCTAGGAAGAAAGTCACCACCGGATCTCATAATCAAGTCCAAAGACAGGGAATTGTGGAGAGAAATGATCGCCTACTTCACACGGCACGGCACTTGATTGAGTGATTGATTACCAAGGCCATCATTATATAGTGCAGGTGTACCACGGCATTATTATATAGTGCAGGTGTATCAAGGTCTTCATTATATAGTCCAGGTGTACCAAGGTCACCATTATATAGTGCAGGGGTACAAAGTTCATCATTATGTAGTGCAGTTGAGCCAAGGCCATCATTATATAGTGCAGGTTTACCAAGGTCATCATTATATAGTGCAGTTGCCCCAAGGTCATCATTATATAGTGCAGGTGCCCCAAGGTCATCATTATATAGTGCAGGGGTAACAAGGCCATGATTATATAGTGCAGGGGTAACAAGGCCATGATTATATAGTGCAGGGGTAACAAGGCCATGATTATATAGTGCAGGGGTAACAAGGCCATGATTATATAGTGCAGGGGTACCAAGGCCAATATAATATAGTGCAGGAGTACCAAGGTCATGATTATGTAGGGCAGCGGTACCAATAGCGACGAGCCATCTCCAACACTTCCAGGTCTTCGTAACCTTCTTCTTGTTTAATATCAACAATAACTCGTGACAATAATAAATGACATAACTCAGTATTCAGCCAGTTAGGCAGTCATTTGCATGTCCCTTGCCTCCCTAATAGTTCTCCTGTAAGCCTCTCGGTTGTAGGCAAGATGCCCTGCTGCTGATGCATCCATTTGCAGATCATCAATGATGTCTTGCAGCCATCTTCGCCTTGGTCTTCCTCTCGTTCTTTTCCCCATTATGTACCTTTCCATAAAATATAGTAATATATTAATAATAACAATCCAGTATTACCAGATAAAATACGTAATGCACACCCCCAGGGAACAACTGTGTTAAGAGCACACTTATCTTAACATAGTCTTTGTGAGACAGGGAACATAAATCTTTTTGCTTAAAAACCCTGACCTACTTCTGTAGCCCAGAAACTTGTAGCAGTCAACACTAATTGTAATTGTTATTTTTGTAAAATGTAATGTCAGATTGGTGGATGGATGGGGACATGGAGATCTCTGTCGGGGATGAGGAAAATCTGGTGTGAAACCAATGAATCCAGGACATGACAAGCCTATGGGTCTTTACAACAATGGCTATCAGAATGATGTAAACAAAACAGAGCCAGTAGACTATAGGTGGCGGAGAATGGATATCGTTGAGGCACTCATAAGATTCCTCATCATAAAGTCAGTGTCTCTGTGGAACTGCCACAAAGCCATATGGCCAGCCAGCGTTGCATGCTGGGTCTGACATGGAGAAGGGGTTTAAGTACAGTCACCAGAGGCTGGAAAACAAAGTTTTGGCCAGGCCAACCTACACCAGTGTCTTCATGGCAGTCCGAGCAAGACCACAGTCTGCCCTAGCAAGGAAAGGTGCTGAAGTCATAGGTACCCAGCCAAAAGGCACATTGCAAAAATCAGGGTACCACGCATTATCGCCAGTGTGTGAAGAAGAAGAAGAAGAAGAAGAATAATTAATGAACAAAACCTGAACGACAGTCAAATAATATAGTACGTACCTTCAAATCGCATGACATGGCTTTTCAACCTTTTCAACATTATGTATATAAGCACGTTTCGCTTTGATGTATTGCGCTTAAGGTCAGACAGATCACCTGTGAACTCACAAGATATTCCGTTGCGTCGTTTGAGGCACACACTAGAAATATTGCTTAAGGATCTGAACTCGGCTTCGCGGATTCCGCGTGACCAATTTCTTCGTATGTAGCACTTGCACGTGGTACCTGCGGTTTATAAATAGCTCAGGGGCCGTTACTTCTCTTACATCCTTCCCGTCCTGTCAAACGACACGTAGGGCTCGCATGGTAGTTTACCAAGTTTTCCTGTTTTCGGCCAGCTTTTCAAACTGATCAAGGGATTTTACGCCTACTAACTTGGCCGCGTGCTACCCAGGACCTGGGCACATGCTTGGGAAGCAAAGAATAGGACCACTGTACCCTACCACCTACGATCGTATAAAGTGACTAAGGAAGGTTCGGCATAGGGCCACCAACCCCATCTGGTAAAAAATCCACCAGACTGCCACAGAAACACAAACACATGTGGGAGGAGAAACGCATATCAGGACAGGGGAACAGAAGTAAGGGTAGACCAAAAGAGACATGGGGAAGAACAACAGAAAGGATGTTGAGCAACAGAGGGCTCACCTGGGCAAAAGCGGAAAAAAGGCAAATGACAAGCATTTGTGGAAAACTCTTGCGGAAGCCCCCCCCCCCCCCCCCCCCTTTTCCTTTCACCCCATCAGCCTTGGGCACTTAAAGTTGAGAGAGAGCGAGAGAGAGAGAGAGAGAGAGAGAGAGAGAGAAATTGTCGTCTCTTAACAATGTCCTCTTTAGAGTTTCACGTGGTCGACCTCTTTTTCTTTGGCCTGTTGTGTTCCATTTGTAAGCTTGTTTTGGGATTCTCTGACTCATCACGTGACCGACATATGTCCGTCTCCTTTTTCTGATCGCCCATGAGACAGGTTGGTGTTTGCTCATCAGTCTTATCTCTGCGTTGTTCTTGATTTCGTTCCACTTTATACCGAGTATTTTATATTCCGAGTATTAGGCATTTGTTTTCAAAAGAGTCTAATTTGTTGTGTAGCCATTACTTAGAAGAAAGAAAAATGTAAATAGTCAGTGAGGGGCGTTGTTTTGTAAACATATGTGAGGTTTTTACATCATGAGACAGGCATATACCAGGGTCTTACATAATGAGCTTCCTCGTGATTGAACAGAACCTGCCACTCAAGATCTTCCTCATCATCTCCTAGCTCCGGTTCATAGAGTCCCTGATTCAATTATACACAGGAAAAATAGAGGGAAGAAGATCCGGAGGAAGACCAAGAGAAGTGATACTGGACAGTCTGACGGGATGGTGTGAGAGGAGATCGCCAACTGAACTGATGGCCTGCATGAAGGATCATGTACTCTGGAGAAGCATAATAGCCAACGCCAGTCGACACGGCACATGATGATGATGATGATGATGATGATGATACAATTATCAAAATTACACTGGACCATCAAGAGCTTAAAAAGTAAATAGATTCGAATATCTAGCTCCAGACTCCACCACCAGCAGCGACTGCGTAGTGAACATCAAAAGAAGAATTGCAATTGCATCACAGAAACCGGCACAAATGAAGAGTATGTAGCAAGGTACCAACAAGAAAACAAAGTTATGTTTACTAAGAGCTTACATATTCATAATGGCAAAATACAGATGTGAAACGCATACACTAGAAACAAATCACTAGAAAAGAGGATAACATCATTTGACATGAAATGTTACAGAAGGGCACTTAGAATATCACAGACAGAACGAAAATCAAATAGATACTTATGGGATTAGGTGTCGTAGAAAACTGGCTTGTTAATAGCATAAACATTAGAAAGCTGAGATACTTCGGCCACATCAAGAGACACAACAGCTTGGAGAGGTTGATAGTAGAAGACATAGTGCCCGGCAAAAGAGAAAAGGGACGACCCCGCCCCAGATGGACTCAGGACAACAGAGAAAGTCTGAATGTGTCACTGCAAGACGCCGGTCAACTTGAGCAAGGCCGTATTGCATTCAGGGAGCTGTGAGAGGTACAACGTTCTGAAAAGGACATGTCACATGAATGAATGAATACAATTATATTATTTAGATCAAAGCCACAGACGTGAACTTTGGTTTCTGATCAATAAGCAACCAAAAGGCCAATATCTCGACTAGATGACGTGTGCCAATCAGAGAGATAGACATGTTTACTGCCACACCTTTTTTTTTTCTGGACCAATCCGGGGCGGGTAACGTTACGTCTGCGTAACTTGTTTACTTCTGAGTGGGCTGGCCTCATAAGATTAGCTCCCTTACTTTTATGTGTACAAGTCTCGTTGCTTTCTCCTATAAGTTAAGATTAGTTCCCTTACTTTGATGTGTACAAGTCTCGTTGCTTTCTCCTATAAGTTAAGATTAGTTCCCTTACTTTGTTGTGTACACGTCTCGTTGCTTTCTCATATAAGTTAAGATTAGCTCCCTTACTTTGTTGTGTACAAGTCTCGTTGCTTTCTCCTATAAGTTAAGATTAGCTCCCTTACTTTGTTGTGTACAAGTCTCGTTGCTTTCTCCTATAAGTTAAGATTAGCTCCCTTACTTTGATGTGTACAAGTCTCGTTGCTTTCTCCTATAAGTTAAGATTAGCTCCCTTACTTTGTGTGTACAAGTCTCGTTGCTTTCTCCTATAAGTTAAGATTAGCTCCCTTACTTTGTTGTGTACAAGTCTCGTTGCTTTCTCCTATAAGTTAAGATTAGCTCCCTTACTTTGATGTGTACAAGTCTCGTTGCTTTCTCCTATAAGTTAAGATTAGCTCCCTTACTTTGTTGTGTACAAGTCTCGTTGCTTTCTCCTATAAGTTAAGATTAGCTCCCTTACTTTGATGTGCACAAGTCTCGTTGCTTTCTCCTATAAGTTAAGATTAGCTCCCTTACTTTGTTGTGTACAAGTCTCGTTGCTTTCTCCTATAAGTTAAGATTAGCTCCCTTACTTTGATGTGTACAAGTCTCGTTGCTTTCTCCTATAAGTTAAGATTAGCTCCCTTACTTTGTTGTGTACAAGTCTCGTTGCTTTCTCCTATAAGTTAAGATTAGCTCCCTTACTTTGTTGTGTACAAGTCTCGTTGCTTTCTCCTATAAGTTAAGATTAGCTCCCTTACTTTGATGTGTACAAGTCTCGTTGCTTTCTCCTATAAGTTAAGATTAGCTCCCTTACTTTGTTGTGTACAAGTCTCGTTGCTTTCTCCTATAAGTTAAGATTAGCTCCCTTACTTTGATGTGCACAAGTCTCGTTGCTTTCTCCTATAAGTTAAGATTAGCTCCCTTACTTTGATGTGTACAAGTCTCGTTGCTTTCTCCTATAAGTTAAGATTAGCTATAAACATTTTACAAGATAAACAGACACGTTTTGCCATCATTTTAACATACTAACATAACGCAATGAGAAGAGGGGGCATTGAAAATATTATAACAACAGGAAAAATAGAAGGAAGAAGATCAAGAGGAAGACCAAGAGAAATGATACTGGACAGTCTGACGGGATGGTGTGAGAGGAGATCACCAACTGAGCTGATGGCATGCATGAAGGATCGCGTACTCTGGAGAAGCATAATAGCCAACGCCAGTCGGCACGGCACATGATGATGATGATGATGAACATAACGCAAATCAGTCCATGAGTCATTCTTTAACTATGATTTTCTCTCACTTCTCCTTACATCTTACATCCTTCCCGTCCTGTTAAACGTTACACAGGGCTCGTATGATCGCCACGTTTTTTTCTGCTTTCGGCTAGCTTTTCAACCTCATCAAGGGATTTTATGCCTGTTAATTTGGCCTCTGTTAACAATGTCCTCTTTAGAGTTTCAGGTGGTTGATCTCTTTTTCTTCAACTTCTCTCCTCTGACAATAGACAACTTGAAAATAAATCCATGATGACCAGCTTTCCAATGAAAAAAAGTTTCTTCCCATGTGGCCAAGCTGGCGATCGAAGACACTTTCCTAAGATGAAGTAAAAGGTTAATTCATTACTTCGATACATATCTTGATCACAGCTATAAAACACGTGAATTCGTTCTTTAGTTTATTACTAGTGTATAGTCGCTGTCTATCTCTATCCCCAGTTGTAGCCTATCAGTCTGACACCGGCTTTTGCATGCTTCTGACTGATTGTAACTCATTATCTTTCTACGCTTCTTCCCTTGAGGTCGCTCTAACAAATTTTGTCTCTAGCCTCTGTCTAGACTCCCGGTTGAGCCCTGTATGCTTCTGAAGTCCGTCTCTCTTCTTATTCTTCTCTACTTCTCATTTCTGATCTAAGCTGTATCTCCTCAACTTTTTATTTTCTCGCTGTCCTCTATCTACTGCTCCCCCCCCCCCCCCCCCAGCTTATATATCCATTGTCCGTCATTCATTCATCCAATCCGTCATATAAGCCCCTCCCTTTTGGTCATCTATTTTCAGCTGCCCATTTTGCGTCCTGAGTCGGCTCAAGGATAAGCCGCCCCCTTTGATTATCTATTGGTCGGCTGGCCTCTTCACGTGCCCACTTTGAATCCTTAGATAAAGTAAACATGCCAGTCGTATCAGTCATTCTGTTGCGTCAACTGTGTTAATCCTTCAATTCAATTATCCTGGGAGATATTCGGACATTATTCAGCCAACTATCTCTTTACCTCTTGGAGGTATCAGGGATTTGTCCGTGCTCTGTTTGTATTGTGTAGTCGCTTCGTTTTGTTCTGTATTTCTGTTTGTCTACTTAATTTGATTACTCATCGCCCTGTGAGAGTTCCTCTTATTCATCTGGTTACCTTCATTCTTTGGTTAGACTCTACTAACGAACAATAATCATATCTATAGTAGTAGCTCTAATAATAATAATGATAATAGTAATAATAATATTAGCATTTATAATAATACTATTTTAGTTTAGAAGGCAATGCGTTACATAAAGAATTATGCTGCAATAACATTTCAAAGACCCACAAAACGGGACATACACACAATGTTTGCACACCCACACATTCTGTACTCACTAAAATGATGATTCATCGCGCTTGTTCACTGCCATCTCTTGTATGAAGAGCAGCATATGTTTGTAGATTAACAACAACAACAACAACAACAACAAATGGATCACAACACATAAAACAGTCCAATGTGACGTCGGCTGTAAGGACGAATGAGCGTAACTCGATCTGCCGTAAGTCGACGCATGACTGCATTGTAAATAAACAAAAGAAAATAGTTAAACTAATTATATTTTGTTCCCAGAATGGATAAGGCTTAAAAAGATCTATGCTACATTATAAACTAAGGGAATTATCATTTGCTAGCAAACGCTGAAAATCCTCATGTCTGCATCATCCCGTATTGCGAGAAACCCTTGGGACGAACATTAAACGCCAGAAAACAAGATTAAACATTTGCTATGCAGAAAACAAGATTAAACATTCGCTATGCAGAGTTTTCACTGAATTATTTTATTGCGCGTATCGTTCGCCTCCGGACTTGCCTTTCCTGGCTGGCTAGTGTAGGAATACTGGTAACTGTCACTCACACATATACATATTGATTTACTGGATAATCTTTGTAACAGGCAGCCAACGTCAGCTAAACTCGTTACGTAACGCGCTCATCGTTTTCTCTGTGGATAAACATAAGAAATGTATTGAAATAGGAAAATGAATATAGAATGTTTGGACAGTGAGAAATAAAGAAAACTTTGCCAGTGGGAGTAAATGTTTTGTATTATAAACCGTGAAATGAAATATAAAACTGAGCTCATCTCTCTCTCTCTCTCTCTCTCTCTCTTTCTTTGTTCACAGAATTCTGTTGCACAATGCACCGTCTTACTTATGGTCACTGTTTACGTATAACACTAAACATAGCCAGCGTTCAATAAAACTGTCTTCTTCCTAAACCCAGGCTTGATCTGTACAAGAAAAGACTTGCATGCTCTGCAGTACAGCTCTGGAACACCCTCCCCTACCATTTAAAATCCATTAGTAATACTTCATCCTTTAACTCAAATCTGTTTCAGTATTTACTTGCGTTGAACTATATGCCTCCATAGAATAACCAGCATTCTCTCAACCCATGACGCGCAAACCATCAAGTACTAAAATGACATAGTTCTAAAAGTAATATGTTAGATATTGTTAGAAATTATTTTAATGTTTGTTAAAAAAAACATATGTTAGAAGATCTGTACTGAAAATGTATTTTGGTTTTTGTATATGTTTGTGTGTGTGCGTGTATGCGTGTGTGAGAGCTATTTTATTAGGTTATTTACTTCTTCTCTTCTACTTTGAATGTGATAGTTTAATCTTATACTCTTTTGATGTGTTTTGTCCCCTAATATAATATATATACTTGTATTAAATCGAGTGTGTGGGAAGAATGAAAGATGGGAGAGATGAAAGGAGGAATGTAAAACGGGCCTGCGAGCCCAATTATTTACCATTTAAAATAACGTTCATTCATCCTTTCTCTTTCTCTCTCTCTCCTTCCCTCTCTCTCGTTTTATGGACGGTTGCCTGCCTCTGCGAATGTTTCATTTATTTTCATTGTAAAATAACCCCAACAAAATGCTTAATTTCGGTTTTATCCAGCAAAATTCGTTTGATTTGTTTGACAGAGAAGCTGACTGAGTAACCTCTTGACCAAATGCCACATACTGACTCTCTGAGAAACTGCTTGACCAAATGCCACATACTGAATCTCTGAGAAACTGCTTGACCAAATGCCACATACTGACTCTCTAAGAAACTGCTTGACCAAATGCCACATACTGACTCTCTGAGAAACTGCTTGATCAAATGCCACATACTGACTCTCTAAGAAACTGCTTGATCAAATGCCACACACTGACTCTCTGTGAGAAACTGTTTGTCTAAATGCCCCCAGGCTTACTCCGATCATAGCCATGCGCTACTTGCTGGATACGCCCAGCATGAAGGTAAGGCACACGTATGCCCAAGTGAAGATGTACCTCAGTATTGACGGAACGACAAACTATTCCTTTCTACCAGAGCTGAACTCTGCAAAGGACAAGCATATCAAGGAAGGGAGATCGTGGATGGCAAAGGCAGAAGAGACACTGTCAGCAGTCTGTGACCCAGAGCAGAAGAGACACTGTCAGCAGTCTGTGACCCAGAGCAGAAGAGACACTGTCAGCAGTCTGTGACCCAGAGCAGAAGAGACACTGTCAGCAGTCTGTGACCCAGAGCAGACTCCTCTAGAACTGGAAGTTACTAAAGTGCCAGATATGCAAAATCTACTGAAAGTCGTGAATGCCGAGACTGGACTCCAGTTAAAACAGAAGTCCAGGTGCAGTAACAGATTCAGCATCACTCCAAACCACGTGATTCTGTGACATTCACAGACTTAACAGGCATACAAGGTGGATGGCCTTATGTTGTGCACCATAACGGGAAACCGGCTGCCAGTAAATCAGGTGACCATGCAGCTACCACCCTGAGCATGAGAATGGGGGCGCAGGCAGCATCAGAAAGTTTCCTGGCTGCTGGATCAAGACGACTCACATGGGGGCCATTGTAACAGACTCCCAAAGCTTGTTACAGAGAATCGAGAGGCACTTCTTCTACAGGGAGTGGATCTAGCTTCTACAGGGCTCTCGGTTATCCTGTCTGACGTGGATCTACTGCCTGGGTCAAGCGGCAGCGAAAAAGCGGACAAGCTGGGAGGAACCTTTAGAATGAACAAGGAGGTGGCAAAAGCCACCTGGGGTAGATTGCGTATGGGGGACGACGTTGGGTTGAATGACTACAATCACACCAGGAGGATGATCGAATTAGGAGAAGTGGACGTTTTTCAGAAAGAAGTGGTTTAGCGCGTGTTACCCACAAAACAGTGCGTGACTGGCTCTATTAGCAGGTCACGCTTCAGTGGGTGGTGGAAGAGGAGACGGAGCAAGCGTGGGAATGCCGCTGCTGATTACACATCCAGTTGGCTCTCTAAACAATTGACTGACCAAATGTCACGTGTTGACTCTCTAAACAATTGACTGACCAAATGCCACGCGTTGACTCTCTAAACAATTGACTGACCAAATGTCACGTGTTGACTATCTAAACAATTGACTGACCAAATGCCACGCGTTGACTCTCTAAACAATTGACTGACCAAATGCCACGCGTTGACTCTCTAAACAATTGACTGACCAAATGCCACGCGTTGACTCTCTAAACAATTGACTGACCAAATGCCATGCGTTGAACCTCCGAGTAATCGCTTCCCAAAATGTCAAACTGTTCGAGTGATTTGTCTATAAATTGAATGGGAGAAGAGGCACTTAAGAGAGAGTGAGGAAAGGTTTTCTTTCTTTTTTTTATCCTTCTTTCTTTCACTCTGGTCGTCTGCAGGGCTTCCGTGAGACATTCTGGAGGCAGTTCCATTTTCTCCCTCCCATTTAGTTTTTTTTTTAACTTCTACTTATTTTTTACGGGTTCATTTCTTCACTTGCATGTCCCTTGTGGAACTTTGCCTCCTAACAGCTCTCCTGTAGCCTCTCGGTTGTGAGCAAGATGGCATGCTGTTGATGCATCTATTTGCAGATCATCAACGATGTCTTGCAGCCATCTTCGCCTTGGTCTTCCTCTCTTTCTTTTTCCCATTATGTATCATTCCAAGACGGTCTTCTCTAAATTATCATGACTTTTAATGTGTCCAAAATATTTAAGTTTTCTCTGTTTAATCCTCTTTACTAGCCAGCCTTCTTCAATATTAAGCTCTTGTAGTATAGATATATTTGTTCTTTTTTGTGTCCATGATATTTGGAGAACTCTTCTGTAGCACTTACATTCAAAGGCATGTATGTGTTTCTCAGCTGTTTTGTTAAGTGTCCAGGTCTCACAGGCATATGTTGCGATGGGAAAGATGCATGCCCTTAAACGTCTTATTTTTGTGGTTCTGTCTGTTCCTCTCCAAAGATTCTTCAGTTGCTTTACTTTCTGAAAAGCGATAGAAGTCCTCCTTTTGATTTCCCTCATTGTATCTCCATTATTAGTTAGTAGTGATCCAAGATATTCAAAACTCTCCACTTCTTCCAATTTTTCCTCATTGATAAATATTTCAGCTGCCTTGTTTGTTTTGTCAGTTGTCATCAATTTAGTTTTCTTAGCATTAAGATAGAGGTTTCGCTCTTCGCTGTTCTTACGGACTGACGTAATTAGTTTTTCTATTCCTTTTTGTGTTGTGGACAGTAACATTGTGTCATCAGCATATCTAATCTCTGGTATTTCATAACCTCCAATTCTTATGGCATCGTAATATTCTTTGTCTACATCTTCTCTAACATTCCTCATTACATTTTCAGTATACAAGTTAAATAAGTAAGGTGACAATATGCACCCCTGACGGACCCCTTGTTTTATGTCAAACCAAGTTCTTGTTTCACCATTTATTCTTACTGCCGCTTGTTGGTCTAGATACAGCAGTGATGTTAGTTGTGTCAAATGTGTTGGAAATCCCATTTTTTCCATTATTTCCCAAAGTTTCTGGTGTTGTACACAATCAAATGCCTTTGAGTAGTCTATAAAGGATAAATATAGATTCATATTAAACTCTCTGCATTTTTCTATTATTAATCTTAGATTGAATATATGATCTCTTGATTCTCTTCCTTGCCTGAAACCAGCTTGGACCATATTGACTTCTTCTTCTATATTCTTTCGAAGTCTACCCATTATGATTTTTAATATAATTTTACTGGCATGACTAATCAGGGCAACAATTCTGTAGTTTGTGCATAATTTCAGGTCACCCTTTTTTGGCAGTGGTATGAATACAGTTCTTTTCCATTCTTTTGGCCAAATACCTGAATGCCATATCTTTTTACATAGTGCATGACAGACTGTTGCACATTCCTTTCCTCCTGCTTTAATAAATTCAGCTGTTATCTCATCACATCCTGGTGATTTAACATTTTTCAGATTCTTTATTGCCCATAAAACGTCTTCTATTGTCGGTTCGGGTTCTTTCTCCTCCAAAAATAATTCACACTGTTGATTTCTGTTTCCACAGTCGGTTGTTTCATACATTCCTTTGCAATATTCCTTCCATCTTTCTAGAATGTCCTCTGTCTCTGTCAAGGTATTCCCCATCTCATCACAAATTACATTTAGCTTAGGTGTGACATTTCTCGTCAGTGTCTTCATTTCTTTAAACATTTCACTATCTCTTCCACACTTCTGATGTTCTTCTATTCTTTCACAACAATCTTGAATGTATTGTTTTTTGTCTTTTCTTATGTTTCGTACTTCTTTTGTTAAAGTTTTATATTTCTCTTTGTTGTTTGTCACTTTCCATTGCGTCTTCATTTCTCTACGTTGTTTTATCAGTTCTAGTGTACCTGCTGTAATCCATCCATTCTTTTGTGTTTTCTTTACTGGAACCACGTCTTTAGCTGTTGTTATTAAGATATCTTTGACCTGCGTAGCCAATTTATCTGGTTTCATCTCCTCCTGTACAGCCATTAGGATTTCGAAACGGTTCTTCACTTCTATACCGTACTGTTCTGGTATATTTGTAAGATCAAAGCGGAGTGGTCTTGATCCCGTAACTGTCTTTTTTATCTTTATCTTCATGTGTGCTATTAATAACTCATGGTCCGTGTCACAATCAGCACCTGGTAAAGTTTTTGATCCCCACCTTCTTTGCACTAAAATGTAATCTATTTGATTCCTGGTTTTACCATCAAGTGATGTCCATGTGTAAAGTCTTCTAGGATGTTGTTTAAAAAGTGTGTTAGCGATCATTAGCTCATTTTCCGTAAGTTTTACTATAAGTAAATTTACTATAAGTTCTTAAAGTATGGATATATTTGTTATTTTTTGTGTCCATGATATTTGAAGAACTCTTCTGTAGCATTTATATTCAAAGACATTTATGTGTTTCTCAGCTGTTTTGTTAAGTGTCCAGGTCTCACAGGCATATGTTGCGATGGGAAAGATGCATGCCCTTAAACGTCTTATTTTTGTGGTTCTGTCTGTTCCTCTCCAAAGATTCTTCAGTTGCTTTACTTTCTGAAGAGCGATAGAAGTCCTCCTTTTGATTTCCCTCATTGTATCTCCATTATTAGTTAGCAGTGATCCAAGATATTCAAAACTCTCCACTTCTTCCAATTTTTCCTCAGTGATACATTTCCGGATTGAACCTTAAAATAAGGAAAACTTTCCCGCTATACTTGTAATACAGTCTTGCACATTCTCCATTTCACAACAAACAGACATACTGACAGACAGATAGATAGATAGATAGATAGATAGATAGATAGATAGATAGATAGATAGATAGATAGATAGATAGATAGATAGATAGATAGATAGATAGATAGATAGATAGATAGATATATAGATAGATAGATCTGGGATTAAGCCAAGAAAGATAAGGTTTCTTCTTGTATATTTTCTGATACAGTTTTCCATATAAAAATATATGGCTATTGGCACCACCTTTTTTATACTTGACGCTTTCAAATCCGTCAGTTCCATTTTCTGTATCCGTTGTTTATTTCCTCTCTATATATCCTTATAAAAGATAGCAGAATATTATACAATCAATTTCGTTCACACTGGCTGGTGAGATAGAATGGGCTGGGCCTCAGAGAGAAATTTTGTAAGACGATGTCTTCTTCTTCTTCTTCTTCTTCTTCTCACCATTCTACTCCTCTCTTCCTTCTTCTTCTTCTTCTTCTCACCATTCTACTCCTCTCTTCCTTCTTCTTCTTCTTCTTCTCACCATTCTACTCCTCTCTTCTTCCTTCTTCTTCTTCTTCTTCTCACCATCCTACTCCTCTTCTTCTTCTTTCTCCTCCTCCTCATTCTCCTACACCTTCTTTCTTCTCCTGCTTCTTCTTCTTCTTATTCTCATCTTTCTCCTCCTCCTCCTTCTTCTCCTCCTCTCCCTCCTCCTCATTCTCCTACACGTTATTTCTTCTCCTTCTTCTTCGTCCTAGTCGTTGTTCTTCTCAGACATCGACATCAATCATCTCCCAAACAAGCATCGGGTGGTCTCAGGTTTTCAGCCTCGCCCTAGAGCTTCACCCGTAAATAGTTGGGGTCTGGCCAGGTCCGCTGGCTGAGTGGGTTGTGCAGCTGACAACCCTGGAGGATGTGTTGTGTAGCTAACAACCCTGGAGGATGTGTTGTGTAGCTAACAACCCTGGAGGATGTGTTGTGTAGCTGACAACCCTGGAGGATGTGTTGTGGTATCTGTTGTTCTCTCACGCAGGCAAGTAGATCTGTTGAGCCGATTTTCAGTTTGTATTCTCGTACAAACCCACACCCCCTCCCTTATCTTCTTGCACCCGCTTGTCTGTTTTCATCTGTTCGTCCCCCCCCCCTCCAGCCTCCTTCCAGGTCCACACTTAAAACAATGAAAACCTTCCAGGGCCCCGAGCGATGCATCAGCTGGGCCCTCTTTCGATGGGCCTGACGATGAATGTTTAACTGTGAAAGACAGCGGATAAAATTCCTACGCCAGCAGGTCAAGAAAATAGTCCAGAGAAAAGATGTCTACGATAAAAGTACACGACTTTTTTTTTTAACAAAAGAAGACAGTTGATGACTGTTTCTTAACGGACATCAAATACAAGTCACCAAACTCATAATTTGCATGTACATGCCAACAGTCTTCTATGACACCGTAACTTTGTCAAGTGGGATAGAGATAAATGCGTTACCCTAGTTAGTGATGTTTTGTTCAGAGTTATGCTTCGTTAGGTCAAGGTTTAAAGTTCAAAATTCAGACTCCGGCGTCATTGCATTAAGGACATCCCCATCACATACCGCAACTTCCGCCCAAGAGTTTGTTTGCTAATAGTTCCTGTCACCACTGCTGGCGAGACTCTTCAAATGCCGTGCGTGGAGTGAAGCTCCTCCCGGTTAAGGAAGTAAATGCGGAAAAGAAATAAAGGTTGCTGTGCGGAGCCGATGGGAAAAGGTGGTGGAAAGTGAAGTTTAACTGGTATGTCCAGTAGTATCGCTACGAGAGCTATACCACGGCACCTCTGCTCTAGAGGCCGCCCACGTCCGAAATACACCTACACTGGTGAAATATGCCTAAACCGGCACACACCAGGGGTGGAACTTGATGGCTAGACATGTCATGCCACCTCCGCTCTAGAGGTCGGTAACGCCTGATAAACACCCATACTGGTGAATTTTGCCTAAACCGGCTCATACCAGGGGTGAATCTTGAAGGCTATGCATGTCACAGTACCTCTGCTCTAGAGGTCGGTCACGTCCCAAACACGCCCATACTGGGATAATGCCTAAACCGGCTCAACCCAGGGGTAGAAGTCACTAGTGGCGAGGATTCGTCCTCCTGGACAAAAGCTCCATCCTGGTCGCAACTAGGAAGGGTAGCGGCCACGACCGCAAAATGCTGAAGTCGGAGACACTGGACCAGGAAGTCTAGATAGGCAACCACCTCTCACCCGGCGGGGATGTTTGCGTATCCTAATCACGCTGAGGTTTTCCGGTGAGAAAGTCCAACCCTGGACTGGATGGGCAACCACCTCTCACCCGGCGGTGATACACGGGTATCTCAAAACACGTCGAGGTTTTCCGGTGAGAAAGTCCAACTCTGGCCTGGGTGGGCTACCGCCTCTCACCCAGCGGGGATGCACTGATATCCTAAACACGTCGAGGTCTTCCGGTGAGAAAGTCCAACCCTAGACTAAACTGGTGCAATGAAAACCACGGTGTCACGCAATCCCGCTTCCGAGACCCACCAAGAATACAGGCTAAAGCACTGTGACACTCTGAATCTCTTGTGGTCCTTTCGTGGATCTCGTGTGGTCTATTTTGGACCACACAGGGGACCACGGGACCTAACGAGGACCACAGGCATGAATTCAGTAGGTTCACAGTGCGGTTTTTGGTGGTAGAAGTGAACGAAGAAGAAGAAGAAGAAGTTCCTGTCACGTGTTGGGCGTTTACAAAGCGTTTTTTTTTTGGCACATCTGTTAGGCCAGCCTATCAGATTAGGCAATCTGAGACCCATAGCTGATATGCTAGCGTCAGGGTTAGCGAACCATAGCTGACCAAGACCCTGCCCCACCTCTCCGTTGGTACCCCTAGTAACAGGACTAGCCTGACTAACGGGACAGGGATCGCCATAGTCCCCATGGTGGTGGAGTCTGCTAAAGAAGTATTGCACACCCCCCTGCTTTTTTAGCTGTCCTCCAGGACTAAAAAAAATAGCTGCCGTAACCCGCCCCCACGCCGATACGACGCTGTTCCTCAACACCTTCACAGCATCGGCCGCAGAGAACACCAGCTCGCAGATATAGGGAGACAGCACAGGTACAAACAGGTCAGCCACAGGAAGTAAAGACTACCATCTCAGCCAGTTCTTACCCAGCTTGGTGCTTCTACTTCCAAATCTTTACCACAGCATCAGCTCCCAACTCCTTCAGCTTAGAGCTGTAAGAAATAATCCATTGCACCACCAACAGCAAACAACACGTCGGTTCTATTGCACCACCAACAGCAAACAACACTTGTCGGTTCTATTGCACCACCAACAGCAAACAACACTTGTCGGTTCTATTGAACCACCAACAGCAAACAACACTTGTCGGTTCTATTGAACCACCAACAGCAAACAACACTTGTCGGTTCTATTGAACCACCAACAGCAAACAACACTTGTCGGTTCTAACAGTGACATTCTACAAGTGTTTAAAATTGAGTCAGTGGCATCAAATATATATTGTTATTTATTCATAAAAATATTAATTAGCATATTACGAGAACACAATATATTTATATATACTGTTCAAAAAAAAAGAAACCCAACGCTACTGTAGTCCTAATGAACATCAATTACAAACTTTTATCAACATTTTATTTTACGGAATTAATGTTTCAATCTTGATATGAAGAAACTAAGACTTTAACAATGAAATGATGTTCATTAAATTTGGTTTGGACTTTTATTCTTTGCGACTGAGGCCTCCGTTTCAGTAAGGTGTATGGCCTCCTCTGGCCTGTATCAGAGAACGATATCTCATTGACATGGATCCGATTAGCCGGTGGATCTGTTGTTGTGGGGTTGCTGCCCAGTCTTCTCGCAGTGCAAGAGACAACTGTCGGAGATTGTTTGGCGTTACGTCTCGCTGGCGGAATTGTCTGTTGAGTTCATCCCATAAGTGTTCTGTTGGATTCATATCTGATGACATGGATGGCCACGGAATGGTCTGGACGTTGTTGTCAGCGAGGAACTGGGTGGTGAGTTGTGCCACATGAGGTCGAGCGCTATCCTGCTGAAAAATCGACCCTGGTGCAGTCAGAAGTGGAAGGACGTGAGGACGAAGAATTTTTTAGACGTATCGTTGGGCATTCAGGCGTCCTGTGCACCAAGTCACTTCTTCCCATGAAGTTGACAACCATGTGGAGGAGCCTTATCCACGCAGTTCTGGGCATAGCACTCATGGACTCTCCGGTAAACTCTTCTCCGTCTATCGTGTCGCTAGAGCAGAAAGAATGATCCACCATTAAACTACTGTACAACTCTCATTGCTACCATTCTTCATTCCAATATCTTTATGAGCTGTGGAAATGTGTGCAGGTGCTTTTACTTGAGCAGCCTCACGTAGGGTGGATGCCAAAAGTTAACGAAGTGGCATCTCACACTTGGGAAACCTCACTTAGTTTGGATGTCAAAAGTTAAAAAAGTGACATCTGACATTTTGGCAAACTAACCAGACAACAAAGAAACAAGTAAAAGTTAGTGAGACAAATAGGAGACACCATGATGAACTGAACAAGTTAAGTTGGAAGCCTCACCTCAGTGCTCTCTTGACAAGTCCAGAATTGCTCCAATATCACTTTCAGTTTACCCTTCAGAATACATTGCAGAAATGAAAAAACGCAATCATTTTACAGACTCAATATATACAGTGAAGGCAAAGCATTGATTGAAGCTAAACATAAAGCCACATGGGAATGAGGATATCCAGGTTATCAGGGGAATGGATTCTGTCACAAACTGGTCAGTGAAGAAGAAGAGGTCAAGATCTTAAGACTGCACAGGCCACAATGGACTGTATAACAAGATGAAAGGCACTACGGAGTGAGGTCACACGTATAACAAGATGAAGACAGGCCACAACAGACTGAGATATCACACATATAACAAGATGAAGAAAGGCCACAACAGACTGAGATATCACACGTATAACAAGATGAAAACAGACCACAATAGACTGAGAATGTTTGAAGAAGAAGAAGGCTGCTGTACTAGACAAGTGCAACTATCAGTACCACCTGACTCATAACTTAAGATATCCAAATCACTTTGTCAGCTGCAGACACTCAAACAGACTCCTGTTCCAGTTAAGAACAGGCCGCTGCTGACTGAAATATCACATGCTAAGCTGTCTGCACCGACTCAAGATTTTCACAAGGTCGCATGTGTTTTTCCAGCTGTGGCACAGCACAGACTCCCCAGAGAATGTGCTCCAAGAGTGCCCAATGTTCGCAGACCTATGAAGCGAAACCTGCCCACAGAGGATTGACGTGAGGCAGAAGCTGTGGGGCTGCCATGAGGACCTGGGGACTTCATGCTAGTGACCTGGCACTTGAGCGCAGAAGAAGAAGAAGAAGAAGAAGGAGAAGAAGAAGACAGATCACTTTAACTTTTAATTCCTGCTTATCAGAGTTGAAATATCAATGTCCTTCCACTGACAGTGAACGTGATCACAGGTGTCTTTGTCATAGACATGAAGCTTTAAACTGCCCGTGGTTTCACTGGTCATCAGAAGAATCTGGGGCTCTTTTTTTCTTCACGTTTATTGGCTTTGTCATCGACGGTTTCATTTGTTTCTTCCATCTGCCAGAGTGATTTTTTTCAAGTGGCTTATCTGGGCAAGAGCAGGAAAAAAAAAGGCAACGGACAGGCATTTGTGGAAAACCCTTGCGGAAGCCCCATGTGCCCTGGGCACTTAAGATTCAGAGAGAGAGAGAGAGAGAGAGAGAGAGAGAGAGAGAGATCTGTAAACTTTTTACGGGAAGAAGACTGTGATGACCCAGGATGTGCTGGAGTTCAAGTCCTGACCCGCCAGGGAGGGTGAGATCTTGACATCCACATTTCTTACATCTTGCTTAGTTCCTCCTTCGATCATTTTAAAATTTTGTTTAAAGTGAAGGCTGAAACTTTTCATGATGGCCTGCCAAAGACACTTGTCTGTTTTCTTGTTTATTTCGTAAATTTTCTGTTTCATTGGTTCCATATTTTTACCTGAGAATGGGGAATATTTTTAGAATATGACTGGTTTTAAGGACTGTAATAGCCGGAGGTGAGGTTAGGGATGCGCTCTTCACTCCAATTAAATGTCTCCATGGCGTGCGTCTCAAATAGCCTCTGACAATCTAAGTCCAGCCTTTGGCCTTCTCGTGGCGGAAATGTTTAAACTGACAGGAGAAGGGACGAAGGGCGAATATCTGGCGCCTGAAAACCGGAAGCTTTCGGGTAGATGAGACTCGTTGGTCTTGGTTGGTAGCTCATCTAGGAGAATGAAAGGTCCTGCTCGCTGCTGGCAAGATTCTTCATCTGCCGTGAGTGGGGTGAAACTCCTCCCGGCCAATGAAGAAAAATGCGATTAGGGTTGCCGCGCGGCGCAGTCGTGGAAAAGGTGATGGAAAGGATTAATCAGGGTCAGGGCCTCTCATATCACGGTACCTCTGCTCTAGAGGCCGGCCACCTCCTATATACACCCATACTGGGGCAATATGGCCAAACCGGCTTAACCCAGGGGTGAAACTTGATGGGTACGCACATCACTGTACCTCCGCTCCAGAGGCCGGTCTCGTCCTATATACACCCATACTGGGATAATACGCCTAAACCGGGTTAACCCAGTGGTGAAACTCACTAGTGGCGAGGATTCGCCTCCTCGACAAAAGCTCCGTCCTGGTCAAAACCAAGAAGGGTAGCGGCCACGACCACAAAATGCTGAAGTCGGAGACACTGTACCAGTGCAGTCTATATAAGCAATCACCTTTCACCCGATGGGGATGTATGCGTATCCTAATCACGCTGAGGTTTTCCTGTGAGAAAGTCCAGCTCTAGGCTGGATGGGCAACCACCTCTCACCCAGCGGGGATATATTCATATCTAAACCACGTCGAGGTTTTCCGGTGAGAAGGTCCAAGTCTAGACTAAACTGGTGCAAAGAAAACCACAGTGTCACTCAGTGCCGCTTCTGTGACCCACCGAGAATATAGGCTCAAGCCCCACGATGCTCTGGGCCTCCACTGTAAATGAGACTATCGTGAGAACCAGAGGAGTAAATTCAGTAGGATCACAGGGCGATCTTGGTGATAGAAGCGAACGAAGAAGAAGAAGAAGATCACTAAACCAAACCCTTCTCCAAACCCTTCGCAACGGTCCATTGACGATGCTGATTCGTCCACTGCAGTCGTTTCTGGCGATGCCAGTCCGTAAGAACAGGACCTCTGTAGGGTCTTCTAGCCCACAGACCAGCGTCATGCAGCCGGTTCCTGACCGTTTGATCTGAAATTCGACGAGCTGCTGTTATTGACTGGACTGTTGAGGACGCAGATGCAAGTCGATTCCTGAGGTGACAGCCGTATGAAGCGGTCTTCGGCAGGAGTTGTGACTATGAGTCTTCTACTGCGCGGCCGGTCTGCAACTGAGCCAGTTTCTTGAAATCGTCTCCAAAGGCGACTAATGGTGCTTCTAACCACATTAAATTGTCTGGCCACTACACTTTGTGGCTGTCCAGTCTGTAAACGTCCAATGATGATGAGTCGTTGTTCTGTAGTGAGATGAGCCATACTTGCGCATTGAATTTTCAAATGAATTGATTCGAGGAGCGTCAATCTTTTATGGGCATTCAATAACATGGTCAGTAAGTTTTGTGTTCAGTAAGTTTCAGGGATTCTCGTGAACCTGTCATGAGTTATTGTCAGAAATTCTGTTTTGAATAGCGTCGCATTTCTTTGCTCATGAATCATCTGCTGAGTACAATTCAGGTCAGCACGTGAAGTTGATGTCCAAGTGAACGTTTCAGTCAATTTTCCCTTGTCTAATCAGCAAACTTCAGTTTATATCGCAACGTCGCATTTGTTGCAGATATTTTTCCTATTTGACTTTCCATGATTGCTGTGTTGGGTTTCTTGGTATATTTCCAGAAGATAGTTTACCATTGCTTTCCTTCCGGGGCAATGACTGTACTAGTCAATGATCGCAGCCATTTTCCCTACAATGAGATCATCTGCCTACCATCATAGAATGGTGACCATAACCAACATTATCTGTCAGCTGCTCTCCCATTCCATCCACCACCTGCTCCCATGGCGTCACGTCACCCTGATCGGGGGGCTATACGGGTACTTCACCTTGCCCAAGGGCATCCCGTAGACTGACGGAGGTAAGGAGGCGTCTTACTTCTCCTTTCATAGGAGATACCCCTACCCCGCCATATATATTGTAGGGACAATGGCTGCGATCATTGACTAGTACAGTCATTGCCCCGGAAGGAAAGCAATGGTAAACTATCTTCTGGAAAGTCAAATAGGAAAAAGATCTGGTGGTGAGGCCCCGAGGCCAGATAGATCTAATTTTAATACTGGGGAAGAGTGTGAGACAGAGGTCAGTACTAGTAATTGTGATGACGGACAAAATCCTGACAGTGTTACTAAGGAAAGCCCTGCATCAAACTAAAAAGAAAAATAAGAGTAGGAACATGGAATGTAAGAAGTATGTATGAGGGAAAGTATCAAATAATAAGCGACGAGATGAAAAGAACGGGGATACACATTTTGGGAATCTGCGAACATCGATGGAAAGGATCAGGACACTTCAACAGCGAGAATGATAATATCTTTATATACTCTAGTGGTATACAAATTCATTGACCTCCTCCACTAACTTGCTACTACTCTGAGTACATTTCTGTTGTTCATATTTTGCTTCATTAACTTTGTCTTTTCCTATGTTGATCTTTAGTCCTATGTTGTTTGCATTCTGAGTTAGCTTGTTTATTTTATCTTGCATATCTTTGTGACTGCTTGATAATAGACAAATGTCGTCCGCAAAGTCAAGATCCTCCAGCACTGTATCAAGGGTCCATTGTAATCCTCTGCGTTTGTCTGATGTTGCCTCTTTCATTAACCAGTGTACTGCCAAGATAAATAATGTTAGTGATAGTACATATCCCTGCTTCACTCCTGTTTGTACCCTTTGCAGTAGAGTAGTAGAAAATGGAGACAGCACAGAGGACATCAACAGCAGACTTACTAGAGCAAATCAGGCTGCAGACTATATGAAAATCTAAAAAAAAACTAAGTATAAATATGAACATCAGGATATTTAAGAGTAATGTTCTAAGTGTACTACTCTATGGAAGTGAATGCTGAAAATCACCAAAACCATAGAAAACAAGTTGAATTCTTTCCAGACTAAATGTTTACGAAAAATTAGAAAAATATTTTGGCCAAACACCATAAGAAATAACATATTGTTGGCAGAAATGCAGATGAAGCCACTGACAACAATTATTGAGGAAAGACGCTGGCGATGGTTGGGACATGTGCTCCGAATGACTGACAACTCACTACCAAAAATAGCACTAAGATGGACACCACATGGGAACAGAAGTAGGGGTAGACCAAAAGAGACATGGAGAAGAATAACAGAAAGGATGTTGAGCAATAGAGGGCTCACCTGGTCAAGAGCAGAAAAAAATGCGAAGGACAGGCATTTGTGGAAAACCCTTGAGGAAGCCCCATGTGCCCTGGGCACTTAAGGTTCAGAGAGAGAGAGATACTCTGGTGGAGAATTAGGAGGAAAGAATGGAGTGGCTTTTTACTTGGACAAATCAACATCAAAAGCATTACTAGGTTACAATCCAGTAAGTGATAGAATCCTCACTATCAGACTTAAGGGCACTCCTAGAAATGTAACAATCATCCAGATATATGCACCTACATCAGCAGCAGAAGAAGAGGAAGTAGAAGACTTTTATAACACACTGCAAACGACGATAGACCAGGTACGGGAAAATGATATTGTATTAATAATGGGGGATTTTAATGCAAAGATTGGTACAGAAAGAGCAGAAGATGAAGGACATGTTGTAGGGAAATTTAGCATAGGACATAGAAGTGAGGCAGGTGACAGTCTAATGGCTTTTTGCATGGAAAATGAGCTAATGATAGCTAATACACTTTTTTAATAACATCCAAGAAGACTTTACACATGGATATCACCTGGAAAACCAAGAATCAAACAGATTACATTTTAGTGCAAAGAAGGTGGAGGTCAAGTATAACATCAGCAAAAACTTTACCAGGTGCTGATTGTGACACGGACCACGAGTTATTAATAGCAGACATGAAGATAAAGATAAAAAAGATAGTTAGCGAATCAAGACCACGGCACTTTGATCTTACAAAAATACCAGAACAAATATGGTATAGAAGTGAAGAACTGTTTCGAAATCCTGATGGCTGTACGGGAGGAGATGAAACCAGATGAATTGGCTACCCAGGCCAGAAATATCTTAATAACAACAGCTAAAGCCGTGGTTCCAGTAAAGAAAACACAAAAGAATGGATGGATTACAGCAGGCACACTAGAACTGATAAAACAACGTAGAGAAATGAAGACGCAATGGAAAGTGACAAAGAGGAATATAAATCTTTAACAAAAAAAGTACGAAGAAACATAAGAAAAGACAAAACAGAAGTGTGGAAGAGATGGTGAAACGTTTAAAGAAATGAAGACATTGACAAGAAATGTCATACCTAAGCTAAATGTAATTTGTGACAAGATGGGGAATACATTGACAGAGACAGAGGAAATTCTAGAAAGATAGAAGGAATATTGCAGAGGAATGTATGAAACAACCGACTGTGAAAGCAGAAATCAACAGTGTGAATTATCATTGGAGAAGAAAGAACCCGAACCAACAATAGAAGAAGTTTTATGGGCAATAAATAATCTGAAAAATGTTAAATCACCAGGATGTGATGAGATAACAGCTGAATTTATTAGAGCAGGAGGAAAGGAGTGTGCAACAGTCTGTCATGCACTATGTAAAAAGATATGGCATTCAGATAACTGGCCAAAAGAATGGAAAAGAACTATATTCATACCACTGCTAAAAAAGGGTAACCTGAAATTATGCACAAACTACAGAACTGTTGCCCTGATTAGTCATGCCAGTAAAATTCTGTTAAAAATCATAATGGGTAGACTTCGAAAGAAAATAGAAGAAGTCAATATGGTCCATGCTGGTTTCAGGCAAGGAAGAGGATCAAGAGATCATATATTCAATCTCCCCCTGGGAACATCTGTGTTAAGAGCACACTTATCTTAACATAGTGTTTGTGAGACAGGGAACATAGATCTGTTTGCTTAAAAACTCTGACCTACCTCTGTAGCCCAGAAACTTGTAGCAATTAACACTAATTGTACTTGTTATTTTTGTAAAATGTAATGTCAGGTTGGTGGACGGATGGGGACATGGAGATCTCTGGCGGGCATGAGGGAAGTCTGGTGTGAAACCAATGAATTCAGGACGTGACAAGCCTATGGGTCTTTACAACAATGGCTATCAGAATGATGTAAACAAAACAGAGCCAGTAGACTATGGGTGGCGGGGAATGGATATCGTTGAAGCACTCATCAGATTCCTCATCTCAAAGTCAGAGTGTCTTTTTGGAACTGTCTCAAAACCATTTGACATGGAGAAGGGGCTTAAGTACAGCCACCAGAGGCTGGAAAACAAAGTTTTGGCCAGGCCGGCCACACTGTCTTCATGGCAGTCCGAGCAAGACCATAGTCTGCCCTAGCAAGGAAAGGTGCTGAAGTCGGAGTTACCCAGCCAAAAGGCGCATAGCAAAAATCAGGGTAACACGCATTATCGCTAATGAAATGTCTCTATCTGCAGTATTCAAACATGGTGCTCGCCCTGTGAAGACTAACCAGGCAGGTGCAGTGCCGGGCCCCCTGCCTCGAAAGGGTCCACCCAATGCTACTGGAGGTCCTCTCAGTTCGTCTTGTGGAGTCAGGAGACATGAGAGTAGAGCTACTGGCCAAAAAATACAACAGAAGAAAACAGCCAAAAAGCAAGAACTTAAAATAATGCAGTGGAATGCGGAGGGTGTCAGCAGTGTTAGAGATGGCTATAGCAAAAAGGTGGAACTAGAGAACATACTCTTTGCAGAGCAGGTAAGTATATGCTGCATACAGGAGACACACCTAACCAAAGATGCCGCCTTTAAAATCAGAGGCTACCAGTGTTTTAGATCAGACCGACAGGACAGAAGAAAAGGAGGAGTACTCACACTTGTTAAGAATAACATCAGCGCATGTCAGGTGGGAGTGTACATGGAAGGAGCCGAATACCAGATGATCCATCTAAAAACCAGTAATACAGACTTCTACCTCCTTAACTATTACTGTCCTAATGACCGCCCACTTGCTTTAGAAACAATACCACACAAAGAGAGACTGATGGTCTGTGGTGATTTTAACAGCCATTCCCAGAGCTGGGGCTATGACCACATAGACAAGAGAGGAGAGGAAGTTGAGAGCTGGCAGGATGATAATGGACTTCTACTGATCAACCAGCCAATGGATCCCCCAACATTTTACTCAAGGGCTTGGCATACAAAATCAACACCAGATCTGGCATTCCACTCTCCAGATCTGAAGTGGAACATTACACGTGAAGTTGGAAAACAACTTGGAGGTAGTGACCATCGACCAGTCTTCCTGACAATAGAAAATGAACTCCTTAACAACAGTAGCCCTCTCCCCAGATGGAACTATAAAACAGCAAACTGGACAATGTACAGACATCGTACAGGTATCCTGGTGGGACAGCTGTCCATAGAAGGTAAGGATATTAACAGCATAGTGAAGGAATTCAATGCTTGTATCCTTCAGGCCGCTCGTGAAACCATTCCCAGAGGAGCTCGCAGGGACTATAAACCATACTGGTCTAGTGAGCTGGGAAAACTCCATGATGACGTGGAAGCAGCTCGAAAGCAAGCAGAAAATAGACCATGCCAAGAACACCACAATAATTACCAACATTCTAAGGCCAAATTTCAGAGAGCAAAGCTGCAAGCCAGACGGGAAAGTTGGAGAGAGAAAACAGAGTCCCTAAACTTTGAAAAGGATGGAAGGAAACTGTGGAAACTAATCAAACAGTTAAATGATGAGAGTACTGGAAGAAGCACAAAGGTTACCCTAATAGAGGATGGGAAAACTCTTACAGGTAAGCAGGTAGCAGATCACTTTGCTCGCATGTTTGCACAGGACTGCAACATTGATATCCATCCAGAGAAGGAGCGTACAGTGCGCATCGAGCCACAGAACGAGGAGGAACAAGTCAGAAAAGTGGAGGTCATGGATGCACCAATCACACGCAGCGAGTTAGACCTAGCAGTTAGTAAACTGAAACCAAGGGAATCACCAGGACCAGATGGAGTGTCCAATGAAATGATCAAGAACCTGGGAATGGCAGCAAGGGGAAAGCTGTTGGATATTTTCAATATGTGCTGGAGCACAGGTAAGTTACCTCAAATCTGGAAGGAAGCAAGCATGGTACCACTGCTAAAACCAGGGAAAAACAGTGATACTGCCTCCAGCTACAGGCCAATCAGTCTCACTAGCTGCCTATGCAAAACGATGGAATGCATCATTGACCTGAGGCTAAAATGGTACCTAGAAAGTGAAAACCTTCTCGTTCCACAACAAGCAGGATTTAGGCAGTACTACAGTACGGAAGATCAAGTGACCTATCTCTCTCAAGAGATTGAGGATGCATTCCAAGAGAAAAACCTTGTACTAGCAGCGTGGATAGACCTGAAGAAAGCCTTTGATAAAGTATGGAAAAAGGTCTGCTGTGGAAACTAAGAAACTGCAATGTGAATGGAAGACTATACAACTGGATAAAGTCCTATTTACACAATAGAAGAGCTAGAGTAGTAATGGATGGTCACAAAAGCCAGAAAGTACTTCTGCGACACAGTGTACCACAAGGAGGAGTCCTTTCGCCTACACTATTCCTTGTATTCATTAATGACCTGGTCAAGGAACTTCCCTATGGAATCAAAGCGGCACTGTATGCAGATGATCTGGTCATGTGGTGTACAGATGAATATGCGACAGTTGCTACACAGAGACTCCAAAGAGCAGCAGACATCTTGACATCATGGACAAACAAATGGTGTGTAAGTATCAACACAGAGAAATCAAGTACCACTCTGTTCACCCTCTCATCTAAACAGAAAGCAGGTAAGATCTTTGTAAATGAAATACCCTTAAGGATGGACAACCAACCCACTTACTTAGGAGTGACTCTTGACTCAAAACTGACGTGGAAGCAACACATCAATAGTGCAGAAGCAAAAGCCAGAAGAAAACTAGCCATATTAAGAAAATTGAGTGGAACCACATGGGAGCTAGTGAAAGAATCCTCAAGAATGTATATCAGCAATGAATTCTACCACATTTAGAATATGGCTCAACATCTTGGTGCACAGCATCAAACACTACGCTGCATAATCTAGACAAGGTTCAAAATCAGTCACTACGGATTATCACAGGTGCCATGAGGTCCACACCAATAGTAGAAATGCAGAAAATAGTTGGTGTTCAAGCGCTAAAGAAACGTAGAGACACAAAGGTCATGACCATGGGAGAAAAATTCCTTAGCTCTGTAAGCCATCCCCTGAAGGAGAGATTCAATAACTTGGCATTAGGACGGCTTAAAAGAAGCAGCTTCATTCATCAGGCCAAGCGTATGTGTAAGCTGATACCTGACCTTCCAACTGTAGTCGCTCCATTATCATCTGTACCAGAGCATACACCATGGAAAGAAGCAGATTATACACAAATAACTATTCAGACTGAAGTGAAAGGTGTGCAGAATGGTGAGATGCAGAGCAGTCTTGTAAGATCAACAGCCACACTTAGTGTTCTAGATGACAAATATCCATGTGACACCTGGATACGTGTGTATACAGATGGATCTGCATATAATGCCATAAAGAATGGAGGGGCAGGAGCATATATTGAATATCCAAACAACACCATTGACAAGATTTCCATACCCACTGGAAAATACTGCAACAACTTTGATGCAGAAGTTAGGGCAATTATTGCTGCAGTTGAAAAACTATCAGACTCCAGAATTGATACATGTCCTGTAGTAATTCTCACAGATGCAAGATCAGTACTGGAAGCTCTTCAGAGCAACAAACTACCAGACCTTAAGGATGCCTTGTCAAAAATTGGCTTACAACATGGAGTCACTTTGCAATGGATTCCCTCCCACTGTGGGATACCAGGCAATGAGAAAGCTGACCATCTGGCTAAAGAGGGCACTGAAATGGAACAACCAGACATACCAATCACCTATAGTCAGAAGAAAAGCATGATAAAAACCTACAGGAAGCCACAAACACCACCACATGATGACTATCACATGCTAAACAGAAAGGAACAAGTCACCATCTTCCGTCTCCGAACAGGACACAGCCGACTCCGAAGTCATATGTATACAAAGTTTAAGGTTGGTACTACTAATCTATGTACACGTGCCCAGGTGCCCCAAACTGTGGAACATATCCTCCAGAACTGCATCAACTACGAGACACTGAGAAATAATTACTGGCCCAGTGAAACCACTAAAGAAGATAAGCTCTACGGTTCCATACATGAGTTACAAAAAACAGTGAAATTTATCCAAGAGACAGGACTGCAGATATAGACAGACAATGCGAACGAAGAAGAAGAAGAAGATATATTCAATCTAAGATTAATAATAGAAAAATGCAGAGAGTTTAATGTGAATCTGTATTTATCTTTTATAGATTATTCAAAGGCATTTGATTGTGTCACAACACCAGAAACTTTGAGAAATAATGGAAAAAATTGGATTTCCATTATTTGATACAATTAACATCACTGCTGTATCTAGACCAACAGGCAGCAGTAGGAGTAAATGGTGAAACAACAACTTGGTTTGACATAAAACAAGGGGTACGTCAGAGGTGCATATTGTCACCTTACTTGTTTATCTTGTATACTGAAAATGTAATGAGGAATGTTAGAGAAGATGTGGACAAAGAATATTACGATGCCATAACAATTGGAGGTTATGAAATAGCAGATATTAGATATCCTGATGAGACAGTATTACTGTCTACAGCACAAAAAAGAATTGAAAAACTAATTATGTCTGTAAGAACAGCGAAGACCAAACCCTCTATCTTAATGCGAAGAAAACTAAATTGATGACAACTGACAAAACAAACAAGGCAGCTGATATATGTATCAATGAGGAAAAATTGGAAGAAGTGGAGAATTTTGAATATCTTGAATCACTACTAACTAATAATAAAGATACAATGAGGGATATTAAAAGGAGGACAACTATTGCTCTTCAGAAAGTAAAACAACTAAAGAATATGTGGAGAGGAGCAGACAGAACTACAAAAATAAGATTTTTAAGGGCATGCATCTTTCCCATCGCAACATAAGCCTATGAGACCTGGACACTTAACAAAACAGCTGAGTAACACATAAATGCTTTTGAATATAAATGCTACGGACGGAAGAGTTCTTCAAATATCATGGACACACAAAAAAAAAAAGAACAAATATATCCATACTACAAGAACTTAATACTGAAGAAGGCTGGCTAGTAAAGAGGATTAAACAATGAGAACTTGGTTCTAAGGACTGCAAACGCGCCACAAACAGCCTCTGGCAGTCAAGTCCAGCTCCTGGCCTTCCCGTGGCAGAACTGTTTAAACTGACAGGAGAAGGGGCGAGGGCGAATATCTGGCGCCTGAAAACCAGTTACTTAGGGTAGATGAGTGTCACGTTTGGTAGCTCATCTGCCGCTGTTGGCGAGATCTTCAGCTGCCGTGCGTGGAGTGAAGCTCCTCCCGGTTAAGGAAGTAAATGCGGAAATAAAGGTTGCTGTGCGGCGCCGATGGGAAAAGGTGGTGGAAAGTGAAGTTTAACCTGGTATGTCCAGTAGTATCGCTACGAGAGCTATACCACGGCACCTCTGCTCTAGAGGCCGCCTACGTCTGAAATACACCTACACTGGTGAAATATGCCTAAACCGGCACACACCAGGGGTCGAACACGATGGCCAGACATGTCATGCCACCTCCGCTCTAGAGGTCGGTAACGCCTGATAAACACCCATACTGGTGAATTTTGCCTAAACCGGCTCATACCAGGGGTGAATCTTGAAGGCTATGAATGTCACAGTACCTCTGCCCTAGAGGTCGGTCCCGTCCCAAACACGCCCATACTGGGAAATGCCTAAACCGGCTCAACCCAGGGGTAGAAGTCACTAGTGGCGAGGATTCGTCCTCCTGGACAAAAGCTCCATCCTGGTCACAACCAGGATGGGTAGCGGCCACGACCGCAAAATGCTGAAGTCGGAGACACTGGACCAGGGAAGTCTAGATAGGCAACCACCTCTCACCCGGCGGGGATGTCTGCGTATCCTAATCACGCTGAGGTTTTCCGGTGAGAAAGTCCAACCCTGGACTGGATGGGCAACCACCTCTCACCCGGCGGTGATACACGGGTATCTCAAAACACGTCGAGGTTTTCTGGTGAGAAAGTCCAACCCTGGCCTGGGTGGGTTAACGCCTCTCACCCAGCGGGGATGCACTGATATTCCAAACACGTCGAGGTCTTCCGGTGAGAAAGTCCAACCCTAGACCAAACTGGTGCAATGAAAACCACGGTGTCACGCAATCCCGCTTCAGAGACCCACCAAGAATACAGGCTAAAGCACTGTGATACTCTGAACCCCTTGTGGTCCTTTCGTGGAACTCGTGTGGTCTATTTTGGACCACACAGGGGACCACGGGACCTAGCGAGGACCACATGCGTGAATTCAGTAGGTTCACAGTGCGGTTTTTTGGTGGTAGAAGTGAACGAAGAAGAAGAAGAAGAATGAGAACTTGAATATTTTGGACACATTAAACGTCATGATAATCTAGAGAAGACCATCTTGGAAGGGTACATAATGAGAAAAGGAAAGAGTGGAAGACCAAGGCGAAGATGGCTACAAGACATCGTTGATGATCTGCAAATGGATGCATCAGCAGCAGGCCATCTTGCTTACAACCGAAAGGCCTAAAGGAGAGCTGTTATGGAGGCAAAGTTCCGCAAGGGACATGCAAATGATTGACTGACTTCTAAGGGATCGGAATATCCTACAGCAGCGAATCACGGCCGCTTTGGTCATTGCATCTGCTACTCCGGACATGATACACAAAGCCTGCGATGAACTCGCCTACTCCATTAACGTATGTACTGTTATCAGGCTTCGCTCACGCTGAGATCCTGTCAGGTATATCGAACACTTTGAACATTTCTCGATAAAATAACGCACACTTACTTCATGTGGCCTTCCTACACTAGGCCCCGGAAAGTGTCAAGGAGTTCTGAAAGACCCTGTACGTACATAAATATCTCGGGGCCTATCTTAGATTATGCATTGTCTAGAACATGTGAGCATTAATGTGTGAGCAGAGTAGTGGGCGGCTGTAAAGTGATTGGTTAATCCATGGCATAAATATGGTACTGAAGTATGGATGGATGTTGTATGAAAGGAAATGATTTGGACATTGGCATAAAATAAGTTGCATACTGAGTGTGGTGTAGACAGAAAAGCAACAAACGTGTCAAAATGAGCAACAGTGTCGTAATTGCTTTCAAGATAGAGGTCGGTTCTGTGTCCCGAGCTACTGAGCTTAGTGCTATGGCACCACTGTGAGCTGTGAACTTTGCACAGGCAGCGGTGATGGTTTTTAGTTAGTATATCCGGCCAGTGGTGAACTATGATGATCCTTGTGCGTCCTGGTTTGGTTTGGCGCCTTAGCTACGGAGTTTATGCTGAAAGCGACGCTGACTAGTTTCGTATTTGGAATATTGTAGTTCCTAAAAAGACGTCCTCACTGGGTGACCCATCATCAATGACTGATGCGAAGAACCATCGATGAACACTGTGTGAAATTCACTGGCACAGGTGATAGAGCGATTATGTGATCACGGTGATATTGAGAACCTAATATATAACAGAACAGAACAGAAGTTACATAAATACGATTATCTGATTGTGGTTCAGATGGAATTGCTGCAGAACTGATTAAGGAAGGAGGTCTAAATCTACATGAATTAATATGTGCACAAATACAAAAAATATGGAGAGAGAAAAAAAACTCCCTAGTGAATGGAGAGAATCATTACTGATCCCAGTACTCACAAAAAAGGCGATAAAAGCAAGTGTGAAAACTACAGAGGAATATTACTACAAATAATCTACAAAATACTATCTATTATAGTTTTAATTTGATTAAAACCATACAGCGAGAACATACAGGGAGACTATCAAGCAGGTTTCAGGAAGAATAGATCAACCAGAGACCAAATATTTTATCTACGTCAAAGAGCAGAAAAGTACTGGGAAAGTGGAAAATAAGTACATAATATCTTCATTGACTTCAAGAAAGCTTAGACGGCACAGATAGGAGCAGCTTATGGAAAATTATGAAGGAATTTGAGACACCTAATAAATTAATCAATCTGACCAGAATATGTATGGAAGATACACAAAATATAGTAATATATAAAGGAAGAAAGTCAGAACCATACTCTATAAGAGCTAGTTTAAAACAAGGTGATACATTATCTCCATTACTACTCAATCTAGTACTAGAAAAGGTAATCAGAAAAGTGAAAGAAGAAAGCATTACAGAAGAACACGCTAAAATACTAGGATGTGCTGATGACATAGAACTAGTGAGGAAAACTGTGCAAGAAGTCATCAATACCTGCTTACACATGAGAGATGTAGCACTAAAAGTGAACTTAACCATTGACCAAGATAAGACAGAGTATATGAAGATATCAAGAGACCAGAGGCAGAATGATCCATATGATATACATGTTGGAAATATGATTATTAGGAAAGCAGAAACATACAAATATCTAGGCACAACCTTCAAAAAAAGCAACACAGTAAGCGATGAAATTAAAATCAGAGTACAGATAGGGAATAAAATATACTTTTCCTGGCAACACCTGTTAAAATCCAAAATCCTGTCCCAAAACACCAAAATAACAATCTACAGAACTATAATAAAACCAGCTGTCATGTACGGATCAGGAACAAAGGCAGATGAACAACAATTGCAGATCTTTGAGAACAAGATCCTAAGAAGAATCTTTGGGCCCATAAAGGATACCAAAAGCGGAGAATGGAGAGCTAGAAAGAACTGAACAGCTTAGTTAAATCCCAGCGAATTATAAATATCGTGAAACTGAACAGACTACGCTGGCTGGGGACATGTAGAAAGAATGGAAGAGAACAGACAAACGAAAATGATGTATGCACAAGAGATGAGGGAAACAAGACCACGGGGTAGATCAAGACAGAGATGGAAAGACAACATAGAAGAGGATATAAAAGAAATTGGTGTCACCAGCTGGAGAGAGAAGATTAGGAATAGAGAGGAATGGGGGCGAACTTTATCTGCAGCAATGAGCCTTAATGGTTCTGAAAGAAGAAGAGGAGGAAGAATCTAATTGTGGTTTTTTTTGTTTTTTTTTTTGGGGGGGGGAGGGGTGCATTGCGCCTGACTTAACAGTTAGCCCTGGTACGCCACTGCCAAATCACATGACCATTAGCTCCGTCTGTGTTTCGTAGTTGATGCATTTTGTACGTATATACGCGTTAGTGGTTTCAGTTTTTAGTTCATCTCGCCCGCTACTTGTCATGAAAACATAAAAATATCTACAGATTTTGTTCATAGTTTTATTGATCTACATTAAAAAAAAAAACCCTTTCGTACAGTCAAAACAAGAAAAAAAAACCCCATTAAATATCGAACTGAGATTATGAAGAACTAGCCACGAACTTGCTGCCAACGCCGGCAGAACTCGTCAGCTCCACAAGCGTTGGCTGGGCGACCCACAGCGAGACAGCGGCGAGCCAAATCACGGCTTCTCTACAGCCCGGAACGCTGGTCGACAGCAAAAATCTGTGAATTTTCCCTCAGAATTCTCTGCGTGTCTGTGTGTAATTTATGGGTTGTTAAACGACAAACATGTTTGGTTTCGTGTTTGTCGATGATGAAGGCTTTTTTTTTTCCTTTCTGAGTGTGTAGAATACAACATTCCTGAGACAGACAAGGCGAAGTTAGAAAACTAAGACTTAATGAAGTTAGTTTACATTAGCGCAAACTGTCTCAATTTTATAGCTTTATGCTGTACTTAACATAGTGCTATACTAAACCTAGTGCTATACTAAACCTAGTGCTATACTTCATTTTCGTTTAGCCTTATCTACACGGAGACATTATTTATCTACGCTGTTGTTATTCACGTGGAGTGTACTTACTGTGTTCATTATTCAAAGGATAAATGTTGGTTTTTTTGTAACCCTGGTTAGAATAATTAATTATGGAACAATTATATATTTTTTTGTTTTTAAAAATTTGCAGCTGTTATTTTTATTTCCGTGAACATACACTACATACAATACATACATACAGTGCATACATGGATACACATATATACATATATCCATATATGCATAAACATAATACATACATATATCCATATATGCATAGACACCATACATACATACACATATACATTTATAAATACACGCATACTTGCATATACACATGCATAAATACATAAACACACGCATACATTGATACGTGCATTATATGCATATATTCATATAATACATACATATAAACAATACATGTATATATATCAACACATATACACATACACATATGTGTACATTTATACATAGATAAATATGTATATACATACATATGCATATACATACATATATAAATGCATATATATAAATGCATTCATACATACATACATACAATGCCTACATACATTCATATATACATATAAAATACATAAGTAAGTACACACATACATATATGCATACACAGGTGCATACATATAAACACACATACAGACAACACCTACATATATACATACATACATATATATACATACAAACATACGTATATATGTACATAATGCACACATTCATACACACATGTGTATATTTTAGTGTTAGACGACAGGCAAGTACGTCTGTTTTCAGGCTGATGCCTGCTATCATTTTGCCTAGCAACCGATTCTCTGAACATCTGACTTGAGATAATTGGCTCCAAGAGACCCGAGGGACCCAAGGGACCCGATTTAAACCCAGCTCGTGACAGGCGGGAATGAGATTGTCCTGGAATAAGGGGAAAAAGAACCATAGTTTCCTGGAATCAAAGGAGGGAAACTGACAAAAAGAGATGGAGGACACTGCAGTGAGGATGGCCGAGTACATCTGTGAACTGTGTGGAGGAGAATGTCCAGAGCTTCAGAAGCCTGTGTAGGAGCTCTGCTGCCTGATGCCAGGAGAGAAGTAAACAGCAACAGGATTTTATAAAATATCCGGAGAAAAACTAGAAGCTGTCGGTGAACTCGCTGTAAACATAATAACTAAACTGTTGAACGACGTCTATAATGCTCGACACACACCCGATGAATTATTCAAATTCATATTCATAGCCTTGCCATGGAAGTCGGGTGCAAAAGACTGTGAAAGACTTCATGTCTCACCACAAAACTACTACTACTACTACTGAGAATTATCACGAGAAGAACTAGACGCAGAGTAAAAGATGGAAGTAGAAGATGAGCGGTTCGGACGCGCAGCAGGAAGAGTAACAGGCGACGTCGTATCTTCGCTAAGAACTCGAAACTCCTCCATGGCGATGCGGAGAACGAACGCTGGAGGCACCAAGAGATGTGATTTATTGGAAGAATGTCAAGACAACCACTGACAGCTGAGATGGCACGTGAATAACGTTTTTTTTTTTTAAAAAAAAAAGCAGATGAACTCTAATTAACTCTATCTGTTACGAGAGAAGCTACTGATTTTCTAGCGCTCAGCCTGATCAAAAGACGTCCCTCTGTTTCATCAACACTTGCAGGCACGGAAAGAAGCATCAAACATCTTCTCCGGTCTTGTCGCGGCTCGGAAGCACACAGGGATGTGGTCTTTGGTGGGCAGAAGTTCTTTGATCTGGCGGCACACGGCATCATGACGTGATTAGCGGTCACATCTGATCGCCTTTTATACACACTGCACATATATCCTACATAGTCTCACGCACACTGCACATATATCCTATATAGTCTCACGCACACCGCACATATATCATACATAGTCTCACGCACACTGCACACATATCGTACATAGTCTCACGCACACTGCACATATATCCTACATAGTTTCACGCACACTACACACATATCTTACATAGTCTCGCGCACACTGCACACATATCCTACATAGTCTCACGCACACTGCACATATATCCTACATAGTCTCATGCACACTGCACATATAACCTACATGGTCTCATGCACACTGTACATATAACCTATATAGTCTCACGCACACTACACATATATCCTACATGGTTTCACGCACACTGCACATATATCATACATGGTTTCACGTACACTGCACATATATCATACATGGTTTCACGTACACTGCACATATATCATACATGGTTTCATGCACACTGCACATATATCATACATGGTTTCATGCACACTGCACATATATCCTACATGGTTTCATGCACACTGCACATATATCCTACATGGTTTCATGCACATTGCACATATATCATACATGGTTTCATGCACACTGCACATATATCCTACATGGTTTCATGCACACTGCACATATATCCTACATGGTTTCATGCACACTGCACAAATATCTTATCTGGCCGCCTTCACAGTAGATAGAGCGAAAAAAGTGATCTTAAAATGACGTTATATTACACCCCCTTGCCGGAGAGAGTTGACGATTACGCTCCTCCATCTTGCACGGTCCTTGGTGTTTCCGATCGCTCACCCATTCCCGGGACAGACATTTCATTAATTGACTTTTAAATTCTGACAGGGGTAGTTTTGGAGCTTGATCAAATCCGCCGAGTGACCTAGCGCTGGGGACTTCTCAAGCCTTTCATGAGAGCTTTTCTTGGAGGCTTGGCTAATGTGGGTTAATGCGAGTAAATTTAATCAGATTATGTAATCTTAATCAGCTTATATAATCTAGTTATTTTCAGGTTCGTTTAATATCCACATCCGTCTTACTGCGACACTTGAAACTAACTCTCTCTCTCTCTCTCTCTCTCTCTCTATACTTCCCATAATCTCTCTCTTATCGACAAATAATAGTCCTCTGAGACCTTAACCGTCTTTCCCTAAGCGGTGACAAGAAATAGGAAGGAAGGGCATCGACCCGTGCCCCTTCTGTACATGCTGGGACTCCAGAAAAGTCATCAGAATCAAACTGTCATTGTAGACTTTGCTTTATTGTGGCTATCTTATATCTTATATCTTATATCCTTCCCGTGCCGTTAGACGTCACATAGGGCTCGCAAAGTAGTTCGCCAATTTTTCCTGTCTTCGGCGAGTCTTTCAACCTCAACAAAGGATTTTATGCCTGTTAACTTGGCCTCTCTTAATAATGTTCTCTTCAGAGTTTCACGCGGTCTGCCCCTTTTTCTTCGGCCTGTTGTGTTCCACTTGATAGCTTGTTTTGGGATTCTCTGCTCATTTCTTCTCATCAAGTGGCCAACATATGTCCATCTCCTTTTCCTGATCACCCGTGAGACTGGTTGTTGTTCAGTCATCTGTCTTATCTCTGCATTGTTCTTGAATTCATTCCACTTGATGCCGAGTATTTTCCTTAGGCATTTGTTTTCAAAAGAGTCTAATTTCTTTTCTATTTCTTTAGTTGTTTTCCAGCTTTCGCATGCATAATGAGGGTGGATATTACATTTGAATTGAATAGTCTTAACTTGGTTTTTGTGCTTATAACTTTTGAATTCCATATGTTCTCAAGATTCTTGAAGATTGATGCTGCTTTTGCAATTCTAATCCTAACTTCCTTTCTAGTGTCACCATCCTGGTCTATGTAGCTGCCAAGGTATGCAAATTGATTGACTCCTTCAATATCTGTCCCTTCTATGTGTATTTTTCCATTTTGATTGATGGGAATTTTCATTATTTTTGTTTTGTCCTTGTTAATTTCAAGTCCTATTTTGCTAGCCAGTGAAGATAGGCTATCTGTTTTTTCTTGCATGGAATTCACATTATTACTGATAAGAGTTATGTCATCAGCAAAATCAAGATCTTCTAGTTGGGTCCCATGTACCCAGTCAATACCTGTGTTACCTGTGCAGCATTTTTTCATTATGAAGTCTATTGTAATCCCAAAAAGTAAAGGAGACAGTATACATCCTTGTTTCACGCCTGTTTCAATCTGGAACCATTCACTCATCCCTTCTTCTGTCTTGACTGCACAACCATATCCATTGTATAAGTCCTTAATGATGTTGACAATTTTAGATGGTATTCCATATAGACATAAAATTCTCCATAATGAATCTCTGTGTATGCTATCAAATGCCTTCTTAAAATCTATGAAATTCAGTATTAATGGTTTCTGCTTTTCAATATGTTCTTCAAGTATTATTCTGAGAGTAAAGATCTGGTCGAGACAGCTTCTCCCTTTTCGAAATCCTGCTTGTTCTTCTCTCATTGCAGTATCCACTATATCTTTGAGTCTATTCAAAATGACCTTGCAAAATACTTTTGACACAACTGATATTAAGGTTACTCCTCTCCAGTTGTTACAGTCACTAAGGTTGCCCTTTTTTGGTATTTTAACAATGATTCCCTTCTTCCAATTAGAAGGGACCTTTTCTTCTTTCCAAATCTTGTGGCTATAGCTGGGCAGATATCATTTGCCGTTGGCTTTAAGAGCTATTTTCGTCTCCGTGTACGCTCTCCACTTGAAGTATTTTACAGTAATGTATAGTGACACAACAACTTGGTTTGGCATAAGACAAGGGGTCCGTCAGGGGTGCATACTGTCGCCTTACTTATTTAACTTATATACTGAAAATATAATGAGGAATGTTAGAGAAGATGTAGACAAAGAGTATTACGATGCCATAACAATTGAAGGTTATGAATTACCAGAGATTAGATATGCTGATGATAGAAAAATGAATGGAAAAACTAATTATGTCAGTCTGTAAAAACAGCGAAGAGCACAATCTCTATCTTAATTCAAAGACAACTAAACTGATGACAAATGACAAAACAAACAAGGCAGCTGAAATATGTATCAATGAGGAAAAATTGGAAGAGGTGAAGAGTTTTGAATATCTTGGATCACTACTAACTAATAACGGAGATAGAACGAGGCAAATTGAAAGGACATCTGTCGTTCTTCAAGTAATAAAACAACTAAAGAATCTATGGAGAGGAACAGACAGAACTACAAAAATAAGATTTTTAAGGAATGCATTTTTCCCACTGCAATACATGCCTATGAGACCTGGACACTTAGCAAAACAGCTGAGAAACACATAAATGCCTTTGAATGTAAATGCTACACAAGATTTCTTCAAACATCATGGACACCAAAAAACAACAAATATACCCATACTACAAGAACTCAATATTGAAGAACGATGGCTATTAAGGAAGATTAAACAGAGAAAACTTAAATATTTTGGACATATTAATGATAATTTAGAGAAGACCGTCTTGGAAGGGTACATAATGGGAGAAAGGAAGAGAGGAAGACCAAGGCGAAGATGGCTGCTAGACATCGTTGATGATCTGCAAATGGATGCAGCAGCAGCAGGGCATCTTGCTTACAACCGAGAGGCTTACAGGAGTTCTGTTAGGGAGGCAAAGTTCCGCAAGGGACATGCAAATGACTTATAGTGATGGTTTTATGTCCTGATATTATAGTTTTATTTGAATATGTCAACTTAGTACACTTGGGTGCACCCTCACATGTTCTCAGCCGGAGCTCAAAGTTTACTGGAATCTGTGGTACTAGCAAAAACAGAAGGAACATATGGCAATATCATCTCCGTGCTGTTATATTAATTCAGCTGACAATGTTCTGGGCCATATCTTTCTTGAACGTCCACAATCCTTTCTCAGACATAAATAAGTCTTCTCTTTACAATCTGTTCAAATTTGCCCGCTTAGAGTCTCTTTTTCATTTAACTGATCTTTTTTTTTGTTGAATATTTATTGTAATACTAAATGCCTAGAACAGAATTTTCAGTATTTATAACCAGTGGTTATAGTAGATAATATACATGGTTTATTTGAAGCTTACCTATTCATTGCCTACCTGTCGTTCTACCCATCTGCATAACTACATGTTTCCTTTTCTATCCATTTAATCACTTACCTACTTAACCAGCTATCTACCTACGTGTCTACCTACTTTATTACCTACCTATCTATCTACATACCTACCTACCTGCCTGCCTGTACATCTGTTTGTCTACCCATTTGCCTGCTTGAGTGCTTACTTGCCTGTCTATCTACCTGCCTGTCTACCTGCCCACCTACATACCTATCTGTCCACCTACCTACCTTCCTGCTTACCCCATACCTACCTACCTACCTTTTTTGGTATTTTAACAATGATTCCCTTCTTCCAATTAGAAGGGACCTTTTCTTCTTTCCAAATCTTGTGGCTATAGCTGGGCAGATATCATTTGCCGTTGGCTTTAAGAGCTATTTTCGTCTCCGTGTACGCTCTCCACTTGAAGTATTTTACAGTAATGTATAGTGACACAACAACTTGGTTTGGCATAAGACAAGGGGTCCGTCAGGGGTGCATACTGTCGCCTTACTTATTTAACTTATATACTGAAAATATAATGAGGAATGTTAGAGAAGATGTAGACAAAGAGTATTACGATGCCATAACAATTGAAGGTTATGAATTACCAGAGATTAGATATGCTGATGACAGAAAAATGAATGGAAAAACTAATTATGTCAGTCTGTAAAAACAGCGAAGAGCAAAACCTCTATCTTAATTCAAAGACAACTAAACTGATGACAAATGACAAAACAAACAAGGCAGCTGAAATATGTATCAATGAGGAAAAATTGGAAGAGGTGAAGAGTTTTGAATATCTTGGATCATTACTAACTAATAACGGAGATAGAACGAGGCAAATTGAAAGGACATCCATCGTTCTTCAAATAATAAAACAACTAAAGAATCTATGGAGACGAATAGACAGAACTACAAAAATAAGATTTTTAAGGAATGCATTTTTCCCACTGCAATACATGCCTATGAGACCTGGACACTTAGCAAAACAGCTGAGAAACACATAAATGCCTTTGAATGTAAATGCTACACAAGATTTCTTCAAACATCATGGACACCAAAAAACAACAAATATACCCATACTACAAGAACTCAGTATTGAAGAACGATGGCTATTAGGGAAGATTAAACAGAGAAAACTTAAATATTTTGAACATATTAATGATAATTTAGAGAAGACCGTCTTGGAAGGGTACATAATGGGAGAAAGGAAGAGAGGAAGACCAAGGCGAAGATGGCTGCAAGACATCGTTGATGATCTGCAAATGGATGCATCAGCAGCAGGCCATCATGCTTACAACTGAGAGGCCTACAGGAGAACTGTTAGGGAGGCAAAGTTCCGCAAGGGACATGCAAATGACTTATAGTGTGATGGTTTTATGTCCTGATATTATAGTTTTATTTGAATATGTCAACTTAGTACACTTGGGTGCGCCCTCACTTATTCTCAGCCGGAGCTCAAAGTTTACTGGAATCTGTGGTTCTAGCAAAAACAGAAGGAACATGTGGCAATATCATCTCCGTGCTGTTATATTAATTCAGCTGACAATGTTCTGGGCCATATCTTTCTTGAACGTCAGCAATCCTTTCTCAGACATAAATAAGTCTTCTCTTTACAATCTGTTCAAATTTGCCCGCTTAGAGTCTCTTTTTCATTTAACTGATCTTTTTTTTTTTTGAATATTTATTGTAATACTAAATGCCTACAACAGAATTTTCAGTATTTATAACCAGTGGTTATAGTAGATAATATACATGGTTTATTTGAAGCTTACCTATTCATTGCCTACCTGTCGTTCTACCCATCTGCATAACTACATGTTTCCTTTTCTATCCATTTAATCACTTACCTACTTAACCAGCTATCTACCTACTTGTCTACCTACTTTATTACCTACCTATCTGTCTACATACCTACCTATCTGCCGGCCTGTACATCTGTTTGTCTACCCATTTGCCTGCTTGAGTGCTTACTTGCCTGTCTATCTACCTGCCTGTCTACCTGCCCACCTACATACCTATCTGTCCACCTACCTACCTTCCTGCTTACCCCATACCTACCTACCTACCTTCATGCCTACCCCATAACTACCTACCTACCTACCTACCTTCCTGTCTACCCCATAACTACCTACCTACCTACCTACCTATCCATCTATTATTATGCTCATTAACAAATGTGACTGAGTGAAAGATGTATGATGAAGGGTAGAATGTCAGACGGGCCTGCGTAAATAAAGTATGTTCGTTCGTTCCTTCTACCTACCTCCCTGCATGCCTGGGTACCTACCTGCCTACCTACTTAGCTACCTATCTACCTACCTACCTATTTGCTTGCTTGCTTATCTCCCTAACTGACCACCTGCCTATCTTCCTACTCTCTCCTGTCTGTCTATCATTACTCACCTACTTGTATGTGTTCCTACTGTTTATCTGTCCGTCCATATATGTGTTCCTACTGTTTATCTGTCAGTCCATATATGTGTTCCTACTGTTTATCTGTCCGTCCATATATGTGTTCCTACTGTTTATCTGTCCGTCCATATATGTGTTCCTACTGTTTATCTGTCCGTCCATATATGTGTTCCTACTGTTTATCTGTCAGTCCATATATGTGTTCCTACTGTTTATCTGCCCGTCCATATATGTGTTCCTACTGTTTATCTGTCCGTCCATATATGTGTTCCTACTGTTTATCTGCCTGTCCATATATGTGTTGCTACTGTTTATCTGTCAGTCCATATATGTGTTCCTACTGTTTATCTGTCAGTCCATATATGTGTTCCTACTGTTTATCTGCCTGTCCATATATGTGTTCCTACTGTTTATCTGTCCGTCCATATATGTGTTCCTACTGTTTATCTGTCCGTCCATATATGAGTTCCTGCTTGTTTATCTCTCTCTCTCTCTCTGAACCTTAAGTGCCCAGGGCACATGGGGCTTCTGCAAGGGTTTTCCACAAATGCCTGTCTTTCGCCTTTTTTTTCTGCTCTTGCCCAGGTGAGCCCTCTATTGCTCAACATCCTTTCTGTTGTTCTTCTCCATGTCTCTTTTGGTCTACCCTTACTTCTGCTCCCCTGTGGTGTCCATCTTAGTGCTATTTTTGGTAGTGAGTTGTCAGTCATTCGGAGCACATGTCCCAACCATCGCCAGCGTCTTTCCTCAATAATTGTTGTCAGTGGTTTCATCTGCATTTCTGCCAATAAGATGTTATTTCTTATGGTGTTTGGCCAAAATATTTTTTTAATTCTACGTAAACATTTAGTCTGGAAAGAATTCAACTTGTTTTCTATGGTTTTGGTGATTTTCCAGCATTCACTTCCATAGAGTAGTACACTTAGAACATTACTCTTAAATATCCTGATTTTCATATTTATGCTTAGTTTATTTGATTTCCATATATTCTGTAGCATTGCAAAAGCCTGGTTTGCTTTAGTAAGTCTGCTGTTGATGTCCTCTGTGCTGTCTCCATTTTCTACTACTCTGCTGCCAAGGTATACAAATTCGTTGACCTCCTCCACTAACTTGTTATCTACTCTGAGTACATTTCTGTTGTTCACATTTTGCTTCATTAACTTTGTCTTTCCTACGTTGATCTTTAGTCCTATGTTGTTTGCATTCTGGGTTAACTTGTTTATTTTATCTTGCATATCTTTGTGACTGCTTGATAATAGACAAATGTCGTCCGCAAAGTCAAGGTCCTCCAGCACTGTGTTAAGGGTCCATTGTAATCCTCTGCGTTTGTCTGATGTTGCCTCCTTCATTAACCAGTCTACTGCCAAGATAAATAATGTTGGTGATAGTACACATCCCTGTTTCACTCCTGTTTGTACCCTAAAGCTGCTGGAGGTATGTTCTCCACAGATAACTTTGCACTGAAAACCCTCGTATAGGGCTTTGATTACATTAACTATTTTATGGGGGAGGCCATGCCATCTTAGGATTTTCCACAGTGCATCTCTGTTGACACTGTCAAAGGCTTTCTCAAAATCTATGAATAATGCATATGTTGTGCTATGCCATTCATTTGCCTGTTCTAATATTTGTCTAAGTACAAATATATGGTCTATGCATGATCTTCCTTTCCTAAATCCTGCCTGCTCTTTCCGAAGTTTTTCCTCAAGTGTTGGTACAATTCTGTTGATGATTATTCTGCAAAATACTTTACTAGTGAGTGGCAGTAGGGTAATGCCTCTCCAGTTCCCGCAATCTCTGAGGTCACCCTTCTTTGGTAGTTTTACTATAAGACCAGTTTTCCACTCCTCTGGGGCTTTTTCTAAATCCCAAATTTGTTGTAATATCCGGCAAAGTTGTTTTGGTGTTTCTGTTTCTTCTGCTTTCAACATCTCAGCAGTCACTTCATCTTCACCTGGTGCCCTGTCTGATTTTAGCATCTTTATCGCCTCTTTTACTTCATTTATTGTTATTGGTCCTGTATTGATGTTTAGTTCCGCTTTTGCTTCAGGTATATCTGTTGCTTGTGCTGCTTGTGTTCTGTTTAGTAGGGTGTTAAAGTGTTCCCTCCATCTTTCAATTTTTTCTCTTTCTCCACTGACCAGTTGTCCATTTTGTGTTCTTACTGCACTTTCACATCTTGTATTGAAGTTACCTGTCATCTGCTTTGTGATTTTATATATGGTTTTCATGTCATTTGTATATGCTGCTTTCTCTGCTGTCTCTGCTAAGTTGTCATAATACTGACGTTTATCTTGACGGCATGATTCCTTCACTTCTTTGTCTTTTTGTGCATAATTACTAAAAACTCGTTCTTTAAGCCGTTGTGATTTGGTGTTCAGTAATTTTTTCTTGATTTCTTTTCTTTGCTCTATCTTTTCCCATGTGGTCTCACTTATCCATTCCTCTTTTCTCCTTTTCCGATATCCCAGCACCTCTTTTGCTGTTTCCTGTAGTGTTTTATTGAACTCTAATATGGACATTTCTGCTTCGTCTTGTAGGACACTGAAGCGGTTCTTAAGTATTATTGAGAATTCATTTCTTGTTTGCTGGTCTATCAGTTTTCTTGTATCAAAATGTATCTTTCTGTGTTCTCCGATTCTGGCTTTCCTTAATTTTAGTTTTATTTTTGCTACCAGAAGGTTGTGATCACTTCCTATATCTGCTCCTTTCCTTGCTCGCACATCTTGTAGTGACCGTTTCCACTTGTTGTTTATTAGTATGTGATCGATTTGGTTTTCTGTGGTTTTATCTGGTGACCTCCAAGTCACCTTATGGATGTTTTTGTGTTGGAAAATTGTCCCTCCGATGGTCATCATGTTTTCTTCACAGAAACTGCACAGTCTTTCTCCATTTTCATTTATTTCTCCGATTCCTTCTCTTCCCATGATTCTTCTTCTATCTTCATTTCCTTCACCTACTTTTGCATGAAGTCGCCCAAGATGAGTAGCATATCATGCTTGGGTATTGTTTCTACTGTGGCTTGGAGGCTGTTGTAAAAATCTTCTTTTAATTCCTCTTCAGCTGCTTCTGTTGGTGCATAACAAACTATAATAGACAGCTTCGTGAATCTTGAGTTGAACCGTGCATATAATAATCTCTCATTTATTGGGGTCCATTTCAGCAATGCTCTTGATGCTTCTTTTGTTATAATCAATGCTACTCCTCCTTCATGAAGATCTTCTTTACCTGACCATATTATTGTATCTTCTGTGTGCTGTGTTGTTAATTTCCTTCTGCCTTGTCCTGTCCATCTTGCTTCTTGTATTCCTAGTATGTCTAGTTTGTATCTGTGCATTTCCTTGATGGTTTGTGCTAGTTTTCCAGTCTGGTTTAGTGTTCTTACATTCCAGCTGCCTATTTGCATCTTTTGTTTAGGTTCCAGGAGGTCTGCAGTCGGGCTGGGGACTTCCAGTGGCTGGCTTTCATCCACAACCTTCATGGGCTCAGTTTCCTGATACGCATTTCTCCTTCCACCTGCATTTGCTTTTTCCCTTGCTTCTGTTTCTGTAGCAGTCTGATAGTTTTTTACCAGATAGGGTTGCTGGCCCTATGCTGAACCCTCCTTAGTCGCCTTTTACGATCATGCATGGTAGGGTACAGTGGTCCTATTCTTTGCAGATCCCGGGTACCACACGGGTAGCTTGTTTATCTGCCTGTCCATATATGTGTTCCTACCTGTTTATCTGTCCGTCCATATATGTGTTCCTACTGTTTATCTGTCCGTCCATATATGTGTTCCTACTGTTTATCTGTCCGTCCATATATGTGTTCCTACTGTTTATCTGTCCGTCCATATATGTGTTCCTACTGTTTACCTGCCCGTCCACATGTGTTCCTACTGTTTATCTGTCCGTCCATATATGTGTTCCTACTGTTTATCTGTCCGTCCATATATGTGTTCCTACTGTTTATCTGTCCGTCCATATATGTGTTCCTACTGTTTATCTGTCCGTCCATATATGTGTTTCTACTGTTTATCTGTCCGTCCATATATGTGTTCCTACTGTTTATCTGTCCGTCCATATATGTGTTCCTGCCCGCTATTCTGAAAAATAGCCGTCTAAGTATTTGTCTTCTTTGTCTGCGTGTCTGTCTGTCAGTTACAAGCCGGAGACATAGAGAGAGAAAATGTTTTAGTCTCTGTACGAGATTTGTAGATGTTTCACATCTCGTCTCTTTCTTTCTCTATTATTTATCTAATCTACACACGTTAACTCTCTCTCTCTCTCTCTCTCTCTCTCACATGAGTGACTCACACCTGAAGCTCAACTGTCAAGTCTTCAGTGACGTGTAATTACAGCCTGTTTTACTGACTATCCTCACGCAACCAGTGACTTCATGTCTGGTGTGTGATCACACATAAAACAGTCGACTGACCTGGATTATTTCTGCTTTTAAACTTTTTTTTTTAATTAACGATGCTACAAAGTTCAGGAAAGTTCAGAGATTCCCAAAATGAAACAGAGATGGGGAAAACTGAATACATTTGCCCGAAGTGTGAGGCACACCACATTGTTTTGAACGTACGGCTGTCAATTATTATTACATTGTGCCGTGTCGGACAGAGTCGAAGATTATGCTTCTCCATCTTTCGCGGTCCTTGGGTGTTTCCGATCAATTCAAATTCTGTTCCTTTTCCATGCCATTTGGTCAGTCCACTGAGATATTTTTCTCTTGGTTTTCCTCTCTTCTTTTTTTCCCTTGAATTTTCCAGTGATTACTAGGCTATCCAACTTCTGTCTTCTCATGACATGTCCAATTTCTACAACTTCTGTCTTCTCATGACATGTCCAAGTTCTACAACTTCTGTCTTCTCATGACATGTCCAAGTTCTCCAACTTCTGTCTTCTCATGACATGTCCAGGTTCTCCAACTTATGTCTTCTCATGACATGTCCAGGTTCTCCAACTTCTATATTCTCATGACATGTCCAAGTTCTCCAACTTCTGTCTTCTCATGACATGTCCAAGAAGTTTACTTTATCTTATACTTTTAACTAGTTATTACTGTTATAAAACTTCTTTGAGGACCTCTTCATTTGTTTTTTCTGTCTGTCAAAGGTGTTTGTTGCATCTTTCTCCAAAACTACAGCTTTGTTGTTTCCAAAATCTTTGTCACTTTTTGTTTTTGTCAACCGCCCCAAGTTTCACAATCATACAGCAATATTGGTTCTATATCAAAGTCAGTGGGCTGTGTGGGCCGTCAGGAGGGGGCTGGATGGGCTGTGGGCTGGATTGGCTGTCAGTGGGTTGGATGGGCTGTCAGTGTGTTCGATGGGCTGTCAGTGTGTCCGATGGGCTGTCAGTGTGTTCGATGGGCTGTCAGTGGGCTGTATGGGCTGTCAGACTGGCTGCAACTCAACAGTCATTCCCACACTACACATACAACGGGATTATCACCTCCACGTGACATTCTAGGAAGATCTCGAACGACCCCTATCCCAGAAATTTAAAAAAAAAAAAGACAATCACAAGGACGACAATGCCCTTACTGTAAAACAAAATTACCTCCCGTGTTCTGCTACATCCCGTCCATTCCTAATGTTCATTTTTTATATGCTCTATTCTACTTTGTAACCTTTTCCTTGGGACGGCAAGGGTTAATATTGCTGTTTTCTTACACTGCTTCATGGCTGTATAAACCCTGCTCTTTTTTTATCAGCTGTATTTTATAATTTTCTCTGTCCTTTTGTTTTCTTTAGTTTGTAGCAAATAATAAACGAAGCAAAACTGCAGATAAAGAAGGCCAAGATAATGTAGAACAGATAAGCTAATACTTGCAGATTTTGACGTTTAAGCGCAAGTTTGATGAAAACATTCGAGGTAAATTCACACAAGCGGAACAGAGCGTAGGAACGCATCAAGTGTAAAGAAGGTGTAGCTGTTGGAAGCCATCATTCATTCATTATGCACCGTTGCTGAATAGAGCTGGCGATTAGGTTTCCCCCATTTTGTGTGATCCACAACTTGTGTGATCCCCATCTTGTGTGATCCCATCTTGTGTGATCCCCATCTTGTGTGATCCCCATCTTGTGTGATCCCCATCTTGTGTGATCCCCATCTTGTGTGATCCTCATCTTGTGTGATCCCCATATTGTATAATCCCCATCTTGTGTGATCCCCATCTTGTGTGATTCCCATCTTGTGTGATCCCCAACTTGTATAATCCCCATCTTGTGTGATCCTCATCTTGTGTGATCCCAATCTTGTGTGATCCTTGGTATTTATAATCAGTTCAGACATTTTTCTTTGTCCATACCATTACGTCAGCCCGCTGATATCATTTTCTATTTGCCTTCCTCTGTTCTCTTTTTCCTATTTCTTTCTTTGAGCTTTCGCGTGATTATCAAGTTCTCAAGCTCCTGTCTTTTTAACGAAGTATCGAAGTAATTGTGATTGCCATTTTCTGATGATGTGAACAGGTTTTGGTGTTATGTAACATTTCTGAAGACTTCTTTACTTTGTAACTGTCCATTGAATTTGTAAATTGTAAATGCTACAGAAGAGTCCTTTAGATATCACAGACACAATAATAGAAAATGTATCCGTAGTATAACAACTTAATATTGCAGAAGGTTGGTTAGTAAAGAAGATTAAACAGAAAACTTAAGTATTTCGGAGATATAAAATATCAAGACAATCTAGGAAGGGTAGATAATGAGGGGGAAAAAAGAGAAGAAGAGCAAGGCGAAGATGGTTGCAAGGCATCGTTGAGGATCTGCGAATAGATGTATCAGCAGCAGGGCATCTTGCTCACAACCGAGAGGCCATCAGAAGAGCTGTTAGGGAGGCAGAGTTCCGCAGGGGACATGCAAATGACCGACTGACTGATTTTATTTCATTTGTGGACTCGCCATTAGCTGTTATTGTTGCTCCAAGGTAACTGAATTTATTTACTAGCGTCGATGTCTTTCCGTTAGAAAGTATGTTGCATTTTGGTATGTGTTTTCTTTTTCGATATTACCATGTTTCTGCCTTGTTGCTGTTTAGCACTGGGCCCCTCTTTTTGCCCTCTTTAATAACCTCGTTCACAAGTTTCTGCAAACTGCTTTAATCTTCTTATAACGGTGCCACCAGGTGTATATCTGAAGTTATTGATAGTATGGCGTGCTATTTTACTTCCCTTCACATTTGGTGACGCTTAAATCATTGACATTTACTCTACTGGATAATTAAATCATTGACATTTACTCCCTCGCTCACTTAAATCATTGACATTTACTCTCTCAGACACTGATATCGCTGACATTTGCTCTCTCAGACACTTATAATCGCTGACATTTATTCTCTAAGACACTTAAATCATTGACATTTACTCTCTTAGACACTTATATCGCTGACATTTATTCTCTAAGACACTTAAATCATTGGCATCTACTCTCTCAGACACTGACATCATTGACATTTACTCTCTCCAATACTTAAATCAATGACATTTACTCTCCCAGACACTTAAATCATTAATATTTAATCTCTCAGACACTTAAATCATTAATATTTAATCTCTCAGACACTTAAATCATTGACATTTACTCCCTTAGACGATTAAATCATTGACATTTACACTCTCTGACACTTAAATCATTGACATTTACTCTCTCAGATACTGAAATAATTGACATTTACTCTATTAGACACTTAAGTCATTGACATTTACTCTCTCAGATACTTAAATCATTGACATTTACTCTCTCAGATACTTAAATCATTGACATTTACTCTCTCAGACACTTAAATCATTGACATGTACTCTCTCAGACACTTAAACCTCCCGCAAACTCTGACCTCACCGCTGACCTAAATCCTAACTGTACCTCTAATTCTAACCCTCAACCCTATGATCAGGTGTCGGTGATTCCATGTCACGTGATGAGTGTCACGTGATTAAATGTCGGTACACCACACTGAAATAGGAAATCTGAAAAGGTCATGCAGAAACATAAAACATTTCTCAAACCGATGAGACAAAATGAGAGAATATGAGAACGACAGAAGCAACAGGGAGGGAAAGAAATGGGGTGGGCGAAAGAAAATAGGAAAAGAAAGAAAGAGATAATGGCAGAGGAATAACAAGATTGATATTAGCTGGTAATATCGAGAGGAGGAAAGAAGGTTGGTAAAAGGAGGTTCAGCAATAGAGAAGGTTCGTTGGGAGATTGATAGAAGCGAAAAGAATGTTCAAGGGAGAGAAGAAACTAGATCTGGATTGTCCAACTTTAATGCCTAAAGAGCCACAGCTTTATGCTGAGATCGGGTCGCACATAAATCAACTAATTTCTTTTTCAACTTACACAAAAATGAGAAATAATGAACAGTTATGAAGTAGAAATGAGCAGAGTGTTTGTTTCAGGTCTTCTGAAATGTGTTTTCTAAAATGTTTTGAAGAAAAAGGAATGATTAAATTTCAATTTAATAAATTTAATTATGGTTTCATATAGCTTCGCGAGTCGCATGCAGCCCGCGGGCCGCTAGGTGAAGATCCCCAAAATAATTTATATGTAATTTCAGTAAGAGAGAATATAAGCTATATATGAGATTCAGTTAGAGAGAAAATAAATTATAAGGAGATTCAGGTACAGAGAAAATAACTTATAGGGAGTTATATAATATAACTTCCAGTTTTTCCTCATTGATATATATTTCAGCTGCCTTATTTGTTTTATCAGTTGTCATTAACACACAGAAGACAGATACCAAATACTTAGAGGAGTAATTTTAGAATAGCAGTCCACATATGGACGGACAGATAAACTGGCAGGAACACATGTATGGACGGACAGATAAACTGGCAGGAACACACGTATGGACGGACAGATAAACTGGCAGGAACACATGTATGGACGGACAGATAAACTGGCAGGAACACACGTATGGACGGACAGATAAACTGGCAGGAACACATGTATGGACGGACAGATAAACTGGCAGGAACACATGTATGGACGGACAGATAAACTGGCAGGAACACATGTATGGACGGACAGATAAACTGGCAGGAACACACGTATGGACGGACAGATAAACTGGCAGGAACACATGTATGGACGGACAGATAAACTGGCAGGAACACACGTATGGACGGACAGATAAACTGGCAGGAACACACGTATGGACGGACAGATAAACTGGCAGGAACACATGTATGGACGGACAGATAAACTAGTAGGAATATATATATATATATAGACGGGCAGATAAACATTTATTATAAACAATGATTAAATTAAAACAATTTTGTTATTAAATTAAATTCTTTTATTATAAAACAGGGAAAATAAATTATTGGGAGATTTAGTTAAGGAGAAAGTGAGTTATAGGGAGATTCAATTAGATTGAAAGTAAGTTGTAGGGAGATTCAGCCTGAGGAAAAATAAGTAGCAGAGAGATTCAACTTGGGACAAAACATTTTATAGGGAGATTCAGTTAGAGGGAAAATTAGCTATCGTCTGACGAGACAGCGAAGAAGATTTAGACATAAGTCAAGAAAGGAAGAAAACAATGAGAAGACTTGGGTGTGGATTAACGTGGAAATTGAAAGGTTTTATTTAATTGTTTAAGGAACGCTGAAAACAATGGTTGGGACATGTGGGACATACGGGACATGTGCTCCAAAAGACTGACAACTCACTACCAAAAATAACACTAAGATGGACACCACAGGGGAACAAAAGTAAGGGTAGACCAAAAGGGACATGGAGAAGAACAACAGAGAGGATGTAACAGAATAGCAATTCTGTTCAGAGATTATTTGTGTAGTGCTAATAATTGTGTTTGCGTAGACCACAACTCATGTCGTTAGGAAGGCCCGTGTGCAAAACGTCGTTAGAAAGGTCCGAGTGAAAAAAAACCGGTCGTTAGGGAGTCTTGGTGTGAACGTTGAACCGGGTAGACGTGTTTGGGCGAACGGTGTGATTGTATCTAGAAATGTGGTAGAGCAAGTCTTGTTGTTGTTAGAATTAGTTTAGTTTGTTTTTCCTGTGTGGCTGAGGTCTTTGGGTAAGCTTGTTAAGTATGATTTTTTGTATGTATAAATCATTGTAAGGTTTTCCTTGCCCATGTGGCGTAGAGGTAATCTCACGCCGGGCATTTGTTACTGTGAATTTCTGTTCAGCCTGATGGCTACATTCCCATCATCATGATTTCATCCCTCATTTTGGTCCATTAATAAATGTGTGTTGTCTGATGATAAACTACACCAATTGGCTTTGTGGAAATTCTCATTGTTGACCAGTTTGTTTTGGTCGGAAGACTGCCAAGTTATGTTTAAGTTGTTGTATTCGTACTAATTTTGTGGAGTGAAAAGCCTGGGTGTCTTGTTGTATTTTCTTAGTGTATAATACAGAAAATTAGGTGATGGTTAGAACACCAGCAACAAGAAGAAACTTATAAGTTGAAACTGTACTCCACAAGAAGATTCAATCAAACCAGTAGTCATATCTTTTGTGTAGATAGCGGTACGGCCAAACTGTTATAGTGGCTGCTATAAATAGTCACAGTCACATTTCTGTTTCAAGGATGTTGAGCAATAGAGGGCTCACCTGGGCAAGAGCGGAAAAAAGGCAAAGGACAGGCATTTGTGGAAAACCTTTGCGGAAGCCCCATGTGCCCTGGGCACTTGAGGTTCAGAGTGATTGATTGATTTGATTGATTGATTGATTGATTGGTTGATCTTTATTTCAAAAGGGTTAAGAATTGGGCACACAGGCCTGTCTGACATTCTGTCCTTTATCATACAACTTTCACTCTGTTCCAGACATTCTACAAATATGCTGTTCATATAACAAACATAATTAACAATAAAGTAACTACATACACATATAAATGACTAACTACATACATATATAAATGACTATCTATAAAAAAAAAAGTTCATTAATATTCAGAATAATGAGTTCGGTGTCTGTAAGAGCAGTCTAAAATAACTTGTTAAGTTTTACGATTCATGGAGGCATTTAGTCGACATCAAATAGATATTGGAAAAGTTTGTAGTTATAGGAAGGAGTATAGTTTATACTTTTTATACAGGGTGAGAGGATATTCCAAAGATGAGCAGCAGAATGTGTAAAGCTTTTCTTGTAAAGGTCGAGTCTAGGTTTTGGAAGACTTATGTTGTTCAAGCGTTGGCTGCACTTTGGGTTAAATTTGAATAGGTTCCATATATAAGGTGGAGCATGCCGTGAAAGAATTTGATGTACCTACTTGGCTTTGTTGAAGAGGAACCTGTTCTTTTGATACGTTTGCGTTGGTTAGTTGTTTGTGCTTGATCTTTGTCACTAATAAGCTTTACTGCTTTTACAAGAATATCGTGGTCAATGCCTTTTTGAAGTCGACAAAGATGGCACCACATAGTCTGTAGTCATTTATGTTTACTAACCAGTTTTCTGTCACTTTGGTAAGAGCTGTGTGGCAGGAATGATTGGGTCTAAAGCCTGACTGACTGTCTATGAGTAAATTGTTCTCTTGCATGTGTTGTAGAGTTATTTTGTGTATGTATTTTTCGAGTGGTTTTGATGATGACGATAATATGGATATTGGTCTATAGTTGGTAAGATTGTTGGATGAAGTAGATTTAAAGAGAGGATACAGTTTAGCAGTTTTAAAAACCTCAGGGAAATAACATTTTGCGATGCACTGATTGTAAATGTTTGTTAGTGTATGTGAAATGACAGATGCAGCATAACGTAAGATCTTATTACTAATATCATCAAGCCCAGCTGCATTGTTGTTTTTAAGGATAAAAGATAACTGTAAACTTCACTGACAGTTAAGAATGGAATGTGTAACTGTTTAAGTTTAGTACATCTGCTATCCAGGAATGATTGTAGTTCATGTAAGTCGCATACAGGAACTGGTACTGATGATTTAAGAACGTTGATTTCATCTCTGAAATGAGTACTGATATGTGCGCTAGTGTATGCATGATTGCTGGCTTGAAAATCAAATTCTTTTCTTTTATTTGATAAGGTATTTATGGCCTTTCAAATTGATGTATTGTCTGATTTATTCTGTACTAGATTCCTAAGGTAATTTTTTTATCTTGTCTTATTAAATATTGAACTTTGTTTCTGAATGAACGGTAGGTCCTGAAGTCCTTGATTTTGTGCGCCCGGTCATGTTCTCTCATGGCATGTAATATTTCAGGTGTTATCCAAGGTGACTTCGTCTGGTGGTTTACTCTCATCTCTTTCATGGGGACATGTTTGTTTAATATATCCTTGAAGATCTTTAGCCAATATTCTATTGCCTCATCAGGGTCAGTTAGTTGGTACACGTGTGTCAGTTAAGATGATTCTAAATCACTAAAGAATAATTCTACTTTAAATTTTTTAAAGCTTCTAAATTTCATACTGGTGTGATTGTGTTTAGGAAGTTTATACCTCTTTCTTGTCCAGAGAGAGTCTTAGGAAAGAGAGAGAAAGAGAGAGAGGGAGAAAGAGAGAGAGAAAGAGTGAGAGAGAGAGAGAGAAAAGAGAGAGAAAGAGAGAGAGAAAGAGTGAAAGAGAGAGAGAAAGAGAGAGAAAGAGAGAGAGAGAGAAAAAAGAGAGAAAGAGAGAGAGA